>JALAZF010000817.1:1200000-1636299 GCA_022829125.1 Lathyrus tuberosus
AGGACGATGCATTAGCCAGCGTACTGGTAGATACCGGATCGGCTCTGAATGTTATGCCAGTGTCCACGCTAATGCGACTATCATTCAAAGAATCTCCGATGAGAGGCGGTGAGGTCATCGTCAAAGCATTTGACGGATCCCGAAAAACAGTTATCGACGAAGTCGACCTTCCCATAACTATCGGTCCTCACACTTTCTTAGTCACTTTCCAAGTCATGGACATACGGGCAGTATACAGCTGTTTGTTGGGAAGACCTTGGATACACGAGGCTGGGACAGTCACTTCAACACTTCACCAAAAGCTGAAGTTCGTCAATAACGACAAACTCGTCACAGTCTGTGGAGAACAAGCCTTAATTGTGAGTAACGTATCGTCATCCACTTGTGTAGAAATAGAGGAGGTTATTGGAACCCAGTTCCAAGCACTTACAGTGAGTAATGACAACCAGTCAGAAAGAGGAACATCGATTTCCTCGTACAGAGATGCTCTCGAAGTAATCAAAGGTAATAATCCAAAGGGGTGGAGACAGCTTGTCCTCCCTACTGATGACAAAACAAAGAAGGGTCTTGGTTTTTCTTCAACCTGTACCCAAACTGCTTTTAACGATGAAAGTCTTCATCCCATTCAGAACTTCTTCCACAGTGGAGGTTTCCTTCACCCAGTGTCTCAAGAAGTGCATACCATCAACGAGGGAGACTCCTCCGATACAGATGAAGAATGGAAGTCCTATCTTAACGAGGACGGTTATATGTCTCAGGAAGAAGCACCTACGCCATTTTGTTTCCCCACGCAGGGTTCGAGATATATACCAAGATCAGACGTCAAAATGATATACGGAGATTGTGATCCAGAAGGATGTCGTGCTCCACCAAATTCATTAGAGAAGGACGCTCTGATGAAGGACAACTTTGACCACGACTATTATAGCCCAATGGATGACCTGCCTATCTGGCAGCCGTACTCAGGAGACTTGGGGCAAGAGAGTCATCCCACCAATGCATTTCAGCTGAGCATCATTGAAAAGAATACCTGCGTCCCCACCGAATCATGGGATCATTACTCAGGGCATTCAGAAAACGTCCAATACAACGATGAATTCGCAACGATTGCAGGACAAGATTTCCTTAACTATGCTTTTCCCGAGGTCAACGTCATCGAGAGAGATGAGTCCTCCAGTTCCAAAGAAGTGTGGAGCACCTTGGGACAACCGAGTGGCAAATTCGATTTCATGGTCAAATTCACCGCTCCCAAAAGCTCTCGTATCAGGCTCGAAGACATCCAGCTGTAATACCCCAAATTTTGACCACTTAGATTTCCCATCATTGTGAAACTCATCATCACAATATGGATGTACCTTTATGCTTCATCAGTCTCCCCAAAGATGGGTGAGCATCCAATACAATCAAAATTAGGGTTTCAAGCCCTCTCTGAGTGCTTAGACAAAGGATCAATCAAGAAATGACATGATCTTCAACTTGTCTAATCTCTCAAACATCCACAATGGATCAAAAAGGACTCCCACTTCAAGGATTAAGCACAAGGCTGCTCCCTTCTAGGTGGATCAAGTCTCAAGATCGACAGTGTCACCAAATTAGGGTTTTGGTCAACCAGGGCCTCCAGATGGAAATTTTCATCTGGACATAAGGCAATGATCCAAAACATGACCTAATATACTTCATGGAACCTCATGAACCCATGCATCAAGTCAATTTTGCCTCAGGGGATGCATTCATCAAAAATCAGGAATTAGGGTTTCTTGACCTAATTCACCCCTAAGTTGACTTTTGGGACAAACCATGAGCCAAGACCTCAAGACATGATTTGAGGGTCTCTAATACACCATATTAATCCATTTGGAACAATGGATTGATCCAAGAAGCTTGAGCAACAAGTTTCATTTTCATCTGCACCACAATTAGGGTTTTAAGGGAAAAGTCAACTGTAACTTTGACTTTTGACCAAGACATGCTCCCAAACCCTAATACATGATTGAATATACCCTATGAAACCCATGGAACATGTCCATCAAGTTTGATTTAGGTCAAGGACATGATTTCCTGAAGAATTGCACAGTTTGGAATTCATCTGATAAAAAGTCAACTGTGCACAAAAGTCAACTTTGACTTTTTGAGATTTTTCACCAAAATGGATTTTTAACCCTAAAATGATGTTAATGTATGATTTGAATCATCATTCATCAAGAAAAATCAAGAAAAGTGAGATAACTTGTAAAAGGGGTAACCATAAAACTTAGAAATTTTTCTAAGTTAAAAATAAAGTGGCAAAGGTACCAACTTTGGAGGACCATAACTCCTAAACCACAAGGTCATTTTTTCTCATCCAAAGATGGATTTGTAGCCCTCACTATCACCTACAAAAACTTCAACTACAAGTCATTCCAATTCATTAAGGATTTTGAGTTATGGAGTGATCAAAGTGGCTGAAAAGTGAAAATGTCACTTTTTCCAACACTTAGTGAAATTTTCACTAAGTCAGAATTCTGCTTCACTTTTTGCCAAATGTAGGGGGATTTTTCACTTGGAATCAAAAGAGATCAAAACCAAACTTGTTCAAACAGTTGTTGTATCATGTAAGAGCTTTCCAAAATGGCCAAGAACATTGCCAAATTCAACCTACATCATGAGATACAACATTGGCAAGTTGCCTTGCTGAAATCTGTCAAGGCAAGGCAGAATTTGCATTGTGGCTCGATTTTCCAAAATCAGCCAATTGCAATTGCTCCAATCCACTTGGACACCTCAGAGGATTGAATCCAAAGGGGACAATCACTGAGCCAAGCCTCCAAGGTCCAAGGAACAAGGAATAGCATGTTGAACCTAGAGTTGTCAAAATAGGGACAAGACTTCAAATTTGGAATGAGGCCTTCAATGGAACCATCAAGGTGGCATGGACTGAGCCATTCTCATCTGAAATCAGTCAAGACTTATCCAAGACCAAGGGGACCAAAGCTCTGTGCCCTAACCTCTAGTCAATGGCTAGAGGAGACTTTCATTCTCATTGGACAACATTGGCCAAACCTACTTACCAGCTGCCATGTACTATTCCTTGCAAAACAAACTTGCTCTACTATAAATAGAGCTCAATTGTGGTCAGTTTAAGTACACCAAAGCCATCTAACAGATGCTTTCCTCAAAATCTCTTTCTCTTGGCAAAAATGCCTTTCTTAGCAAGGTAGCTATCGGGTTTTGAGTTTGAGAGCAATTCTGCACAAACCAATCACTCACACACCTCACATACATCACATATGAGCTGATCAAACACTCACATAACTTCTGAAACATTAAAATCTCAAAATCACTTGCCATCCACACAAGTTTGAAGTGAAGTTGCAGCTGAGATGCCATAAACTGATCCAGTCCATTTCAATTCAATCCAAGTGTTCAAACACACTCCATATGGTATAGGGAAGCTGTTCAGATCATCACAACCCATCTGTAACACCTCCAACCCAGAATTTGATTTGCTCTTGCTGTCACGACTTGGAGGTAAGCCTAAACTTGGGCATTTCTCAATCTATGCATATTTCCTCGCACAATAATTTGGCCATATGTTCATAATCATGCATGGAATGTTTTCCCTCAATTAATTGCATTGTTTGAATCGTGTATCAAAAATCCTAGCCTTCATGCAGAAATTAGGGTTCTTGAGGTTTCTTCGTGATTTCATGTTTTGTGTTTAATTTAAATGAAATTAAAGTACATAGACATGATCGTGAGGTTGAGGCGAGCATAATGATATGTGGATTGCATGTTATAATAACGTATTCAATGAGATTGGATGGAAAATGCAAATCTGGGCAAACTGAAAAAACGCGTGTGTTCTTGGTGTTGTTCTTGGCGCCATTTTCATATATTTGAATATTTGAATTTTGTGATTTTGTTTAATTGATTCAAAAATTAATTTCTCTCTGAGTTTTAATAATTTTGAGTTGATTCTTTTTTTAATAATTCACAAAAATGTTAAAATATTTTATTTTATCAAAAAATCCCAAAAATATTATTTATTTCATATAATTGATATTTTTGCAAAGAATTAATATTTTGATTATTTTTGGCATTTTAAATATTTTTTCTACATTGATTTTGCAACTTTTAATGCTTTCTAATTATTTTGTAGGTCAATACTTAATTTTTGAAGCATTAATCCAAGATCACAATTTGTTTTCCAGGTGTAAAACAATTTTTGATCATTTTAATTGAATTTTTATTCAATTAAATACATTTTTTGGAAACAAATTAGGGTTTTGGATTAATTCAACCCTCATAAATCATTTTCAAAACACTCTGGGCCTCTATTAGAGTGTAAGACCCAATCCTTTTTTTGACCAAATCATCTTTGGGCCTCACTTATTGTATAAGTCCCGATACCGTAAAAAAAAAAAAACGGCGCGATCGTCGCCTTTTGAAAAATCATCTGGGCCTACCCTCGAGTAGTAAAACCCATTTATTCATCTCAAAACTTTTTGGGCCTCTTGAGAGAGTGTAAGACCCACCCACCCTTGTACAAAAACTTTTTGGGCCTCACTCATTGTATAAGTCCCTCTGTACAAGTAAACGGCGCGATCGTCGCCCGTTTAAAAATAACAAAATCATCTGGGCCTCTCCTTGAGCTATAAGACCCATTCAAAACACTTTGGGCCTCTATTAGAGTGTAAGACCCAATCTCCCTTTTAACCAAAAACATTTTGGGCCTCACTTATTGTATAAGTCCCTCCGCGTTAAAAGAAAACCTCGGCGCGATCGCCATTTTTAAACGAAAAAAATCATTCGGGCCTACCCTCGTGTTATAAGCCCCACTCTTTTCTTTAAACCTTTTTGGGCCTCTTGAAAGAGTGTAAGACCCATCCCTTTGTACAGAAAACCTTTTTGGGCCCCAGTCACTTGTATAAGTCCCTCTGTACAAATTCAAACAGTGCGCTCACTGATAAAACCCTGGGCCTCTCCTTGAGCTGTAAGCCCCAAATCTTTCTTTTTCAAAGCACTTTCTCCTTTGATTTTGAATATACTATTGTTTTCAATCTTTCTTTGTTGAACAACTAACCCAACAACATGGAAGCTCTACAACCGAGTAAGTGGTTATCGCTTTCATTTACTGCTTTCATATTATAAACTGTATTGTGGGGCTGCTCACTGTAAGTCTCCTTTCATGAACTCATATCTACCGTGTAATAATAGTATAGATATTTCGAGTTTCCCCGGCAACTATGTCTAGAACTAAGTGACGCCGTTTCATTTATTCGTAGAAATAGACGCCTAGATCCCCAATAGGAGCACCAGATACAGTCTTCTCTTCGGCTGTCCTCCTTAGGAATTGTTAAGGAACTCTATTCCCAAAGATGAATGTATTCTCCGTGAATGGCATCTTTGAGTTTCTTCCAAATTCTCGAACTTTCCTGACTTGATCTATTCCTTGTGGATAACTTGCCTTAAATGTCTCGGGGTTTGGGTACCCACTACGGTCATAATCTTGGACCTTAACTAAGGAACCCTCTTTAAAAGGTAAAAGTCGCTGGATAGTAAACCTCGCACGTTTACCAGTGGTTTTTATCTTTAAAAGAGTTATCTCTCCTAATGTAAAGGAGATGATAGACCCACAGGCTTCTTAAAAGCATCGGCCTCCTCTTGGGCATTATTCAAGGACCCTACGGCTTCTTAGAAGTATTCACAACCTCCTCTTAGGCTTCGTATAATGATCTCTTCCTCCGGGAATGATAGCCTCCTCTTAGGCTTCGTACAAGGACCCGTCGGCTTCTTAAAAGATTCCAGCCTACTCTTGGGCTTCGTACAAATTGTCCCGACGACCTCCTAGAGGTATAGGAACAGAACCTAGTCATCCTCATAGAACAATCCTTTCATAGAGTCTACTACTGTTTCTCGAAGCATAGTACAAAAGATAAAACTCTAGACTTGGACAGTCTAACTTCCTCGAGTCTCAAAGACATTCTCAAGCACCCTTCGTTAAATAGGAAGGAAACCCGCAAACTCGGATAGTCTCAATACCCTTTGGATTTCCCGTTTCCTTAAAGAAAAGGAAATATCCCTGATCCTCAAATTGAATCCCTGAGTATAGTGTTGCTCATATAAGAACTGATTTTCTCTTTTTAAATCAGTATATTGGATCTGTCACTCAACTGAAACAGTTACAATAGCCTCCATCTCGGGCTTTATACGAGATACCAAAATCCTCCCCAGTGGAGTCAAAACAACCTTTTAGCCTCTCTCTCAGGCTTTGTATGAGACACAAAAGATTCCCTCGTTGAGTCAATCACCCCTCTTTTTGCCTCCATCTCGGGCCTCGTACGAGATATAAATCCCTTAAGCAAGAGTCGAACTCTTTGCTAGCCTCCTCTTAGGCTTTGTATAATGATATGCCCCACTGGGTCAAAAACTTTTAGCCTCTCTCTCGGGCTTTGTACGAGACACAAAATAGCCTCCTCTTAGGCTTTGTATAAGAAAACCACTGGTTGATCCAATCAACCTTTTAGCATCAAAGCTGTGCCTCGTTCACAGTACACAAACATCAACAACTCCTTTCCCTTCATCTAATCGCTGTAAGCGGCAAGCCTCTGGATCATCTATATCCATGCCACTGTCCCTCTTTTAGCATGAGAAATTCCTAAGGAAAGATGGCATTGCTCTACACTGAGTTAAAGTCTTCTCCTTCAGGTTAAAACCCTTTCTTCAGAAATTATGGCATTGCTCGGATCCGCGTATCCCAGTTAAAGTAATTCTCCTTCTCCCCTCTTTAGAGATGACAAATTCTCTCTAAAGTCGAGGTCTTTCAGCTTCACGTCTTGGGCTTTGAACAAGACACAAATAGACCTTTTAGCTTCACATCTTGGGCTTTGAACAAGATACAAATCACCTTTTGCTTCACGTCTTGGGCTTTGAACAAGACAACAAAAACCAATTTCCTCCCATAGAATAGGAGGAACTACGAATGCTCTGATTTCCCTGTTTCGATAAACGAGAATACGTAGGCATAAGATCGAAAGAAAAGATCTTAGCGAGCGCAATCAACAAAAAACCCAAATCCCATATCTCCATCAATTAAAAGCCGTAATTCAAAAGCATCAGTCCTAACATCCTAATCCTTATTCCCCGCCAGAAACCCTTTGCCTAGGAAAAAGAAAGAAAGAACTGTATTGGCGAAATACGAATAACCAGTACAAAGGCCCCCCCACATTGATAGCATCTGTAACCTAACAGACCGCTGTTTAAACTCAGTATGCAAGCAGGGTTAATTGGAGACATCTATTTCCCTTCCTTATTCAGCTCACAATAGGATAAAAAATGAATCGACCTGTAGTTTTAATCTCAACCGCAGAGAGCGACCAGCGCTTAAGAACCGCGTCCAAAATCGCTCGCTACAAAAAAGTGGCGCCCACCGTGGGGCCAATTCCTTTCTTTCTACTTCTCTTGTGTGAAAAATTACACAAATGGCAACTCTGCTAGGGAGTCTCCTTTTCTGCCTTAGGGCATCATCCCCGTTTTCCACAGAAAATGGGAACTCTACCGAAGAGAAAGATTGACCTATGCTGGTCCATCTCTTAGGCAGGGAACCACAGATTGGGGCTTCTGCCGGGGAACCCATTTCTGTCAGGAACTTAAGATTCATAGCTTTATAAGTCTAGGATGATTAGGACAAATATATATACTGCTTTTCCTAATTGCTATACGTGTTTATTTTTCTGCTACTGGGAATGCGTGTGATGCCGCATGTGGTGAGATTGAGTATACACTTAAGAAAAGCCAACCTTTTTCGTAGGGCAAAAGCTATCGGAAATAGCTGTTACGCGATACTACCCTCATTTGAGGCTGGTGATCTATTCTCGGTGAATGGCACTTACTCTAAGATTGCACACAACTCGCTGGCGATCCGCTTGTTGTTTTGCTTTCCTGGGAGGAGCTGATGATAATGAGTACAGGTACAAAAATCACCCTAGTATAAACCTTTGGGGATGGGTAGAGCCTTGACTTCATGACAACGACCCTTTGACCCCATGTTTTTTCTATGTTTTTGTGTGCTGCATTCATGCATTCATTTAATAAAACATTAAAACATTCAAAAAACTTCTCTTCTAGTCTCTCTGTTTTTCAAATTAAACTAAGACTGTGATTGCAAATATCAGAGAAAAAGATTGCATTAATGGATTTCGGTTGAAGGAGAACTCACCAGTATACCTTCAAGGTTCCAAAACTAGGGGATTTGAGAAAGTTAGCGAGGATGATCGTTAACCCAGAGGCTTTCAGAGCCAAGCACGGTGGTTTGCTACCATTGTTAAGAGTCCATGTGATTAAGGGGATCATGGACGCGCTCATTCAGTTCTACGATCCGGTTTATCATTGTTTCACATTCCCGGATTACCAGCTGGCACCAACGCTGGAGGAGTATTCTCATCTGACTGATTTACATATCACAGATCGAGCTCCATTTTCTAGACTGGAAGAAATTCCAAAGAATCAGACTATTGCAAGAGTAATTCATTTGGACGAGTCCGAGGTCAGGACTCACATGACCACTAAGGGTGGCATCCAAGGTTTGCCAACCCAGTTCTTGACCAAGAAAGCTCTGTACTTCGCTAGTATAGGGAACGAGACTGCTTTTGAAAGCATCTTTGTCTTGCTCACCTACGGGTTATTTTTGTTTCCCAACATCAATAACTTCGTCGATATCAACGCTATTAAGGTTTTTCTCATTGGAAACCCTGTGCCGACTTTGCTCGCAGATGCGTATCATTCTGTACACTTGGGAAATTTGTACAGCGGAGGGGAGATCACATGCTGTGTACCTTTGCTCTACAAATGGTTTATCTTTCACTTGCCCAAGTCTGCTGCTTTTTGGGATTGCAAGAGTGTCTTACGTTGGTCGCAGAAGATCATGTCCCTCACCAACTCTGATATAGATTGGTGTAATAGGATTTATGAGGGAATCAGAATCATTGACCATTGTGGAAACTTCCTCAGCGTACCCCTCATAGGAACTAAAGGAGGAATCAACTATCATCCGATATTAGTTCTTCGTCAATTTGGATACCCGATGAGACACATCCCACGGGGTGTTCATCTGGAAGGTCTTTTCTTCAAAGAAGGAGAAAGTGACAAAGCACTAAAGATGGAAATAGTGCAGGCTTGGAAACATGTTCATAAGAAAGGACGAGAGTCTCTGGGAAAACCGGACTGTGTCTCGGTGGAGCCTTATCTCCATTGGGTACAAACTAGAGCTCTCAAGCTAAAGATGCCTTATCCTCGTTACAGAATTCTTCCACCAAGGGAAATTGTCATGTACTTCATGACGGAAACTGAAAGGCTTCAGGTTACTCTCAACAAAGTTCAAAAGGAAAGAAGGTCTTGGAAGAACAAGTACCGCACCCTCAACGTAGAGTGTATCCAAATACAACAATTACTGAAAGAGAAAGATGCTCTGATTGAAATTTTGGAGCAGCATGCTGTAGAGAATCAAGATGACCAAAGGAATTTGCTCACTCCTTTCACCTGGAAAAGGAATGAAAACCCGACAACGGCCCAAGCGCCCCGGTCAAAGAAAAGGAAGATACCAGAGTCAGCACCCGATTTCTCTTCAGAGAGGATTCGGGACCCATTAGTTTAGGTTTCTGTTTCTGCACTTTGTAATCTACTGTATTTCCATTTCTGTAATCCTTTGGAATTCAATAAAAAGGGATTTCCCCACTGTTTGATATTTGCAATCTAATTGTCGAAGTTTATTTTAATTAAACCTAAAAACAACAATTAATATAATCATTGCATTAATCATTCTCACATCGCGTATTCTTCTTACCTACGAATCTCACATTTGTGTCTCGATTCTAGAGTCAAACTGTCTCATTCGTATAATACTCGGGCCAATCGTAAGAAAAAGATGGATGATCTTGAGGAAGAAAACAGAGAGTTGAAAGAAGAGATCGATACTCTGAGAGAGGATATGAGAAAGCTTCGTAACGACATGCAAGCCATGACAGAAGCTCAGCTACAAAGAACTGTGATCTCAGCTACAAAGAACTGTGATCTCAGAGATCACCTCAACGCCCATCATAGAAAAGTATGATCCTAGGTATCAGATACCGAAAGATCGTCCTTGGGGCATGCCTGTTAACTATATCTCGGAAGGATATGTTCCGCCGATCACTGAAGATCAGGGAATCGCAACAGAAGCCGCTGGGCCTGAAGGTTACAAACTTCGGGAAAGCGAAGATGCTAGGGGCATACTGAAGACTCCTGAAGGTTACAAACTTCGGGAGGCGCCAAGACTTACTGCCGTAGTCACGGTACCACCCCCTGTGGTGCACACTGTCCCGGAAGGACAGATTCCACAGACACCTTCTGGTAAGAAGGAAACTATGTTTGACAGAATGGATGAATTCCAGAAGCAGTTCTTGGAAATGCAGAAAGAGCTGCAAGCCATTCGTGGTCAGGATCTATTTGGAAAGGACGCCGCAGACCTCTGCTTGGTCCCAAATGTGAAAGTCCCGCACAAATTCCAAGTGCCCGACTTTGAAAAATACAAGGGTAACTCTTGCCCTCAGAGCCATCTGGTGATGTACGCTCGGCGGTTGTCAGCTCAGACGGAGAATCAGGACCTGCTGATTCACTACTTCCAGGATAGTTTGACCGGTGCCGCACTCAAATGGTACATGAGTTTAAACCGTGCCACGATCAGTACATTCAGAGATCTTGGCACTGCCTTCGTCCAACAATACAAGTACAATTTGGACATGGCACCCGACAGAGATCAACTCAGATCAATGTCGCAAAAAGAAAAGGAAACCTTTAAGGAGTATGCTCAAAGGTGGCGTGAAATTGCCGCTCAAATTTGTCCACCTCTTGAGGAAAAAGAGATGACAAAGATCTTCTTAAAGACCTTAAGCTCATTTTACTATGACCGAATGGTTGCCAGTGCGCCCAGTGATTTCACCGAAATGGTCGGCATGGGTGTACGTCTTGAGGAAGCCGTTCGAGAAGGACGTTTGGTAAAAGACACTGGATCAACGAGCGGTACTAAAAAATACGGTAGTGCTCTCCCTAAGAAAAAAGAGCAAGATATTGGGAACATCTCTCTCGGAAAGCAAAGGCGTCGTTATCAGCCAGTAGCAGCTGTTACTCCTGCTATCGGCCCCGCGCATTTTCCTATATATCAACCTCAGGTTGCGCAGAGCCAGCCTGACCAACAAAGGACACAACAGCCTCTTCAGCAGGCTCGTCCTCCATATAACAACAACCGTACAACACGGCCACCAGGATTTGATCCTATACCTGTAACGTACGCAGAGCTGTTTCCGTTACTGCTGGCTAAGGGGCACATTCAGACTAAGTCTCCCCTTTCAGTTCCGGAAAATCCGCCTTTTTGGTTTAAAGCGGATCAGACATGTCCTTATCATCAAGGAGGTTCTGCTATCGGCCCCGCGCATTTTCCTATATATCAACCTCAGGTTGCGCAGAGCCAGCCTGACCAACAAAGGACACAACAGCCTCTTCAGCAGGCTCGTCCTCCATATAACAACAACCGTACAACACGGCCACCAGGATTTGATCCTATACCTGTAACGTACGCAGAGCTGTTTCCGTTACTGCTGGCTAAGGGGCACATTCAGACTAAGTCTCCCCTTTCAGTTCCGGAAAATCCGCCTTTTTGGTTTAAAGCGGATCAGACATGTCCTTATCATCAAGGAGGTTCAGGGCATAACATTGAGACTTGTCTCAATTTAAAATCCGACGTGCAAAAGCTTGTTAGGAGCGGGCTCTTATCTTTCAAAGATACGAATCCTAATGTTCTTACGAACCCGCTGCCTCAACACGAGAAAGCTGCAGTCAATCTGATTGAGAAAGAGACTAACAATGTCTATCAAATTCACGATGTACTCTTATTGGGGACCAATATGGTCAAGATGCATTGTAGACAGAGTGGATATGGCCATGTGCCACCTCATAACTATCACCAGTGTGATATCTGCTCTAAAGATAACCAAGGATGTTCGGTAGTGCAAGCAGCTCTTCAGGAACAAATGGATCTTGGATGGATCCAGGAGCACCGAGTTCGTTGAGTTAACATGGTCTCTACAAATTCTAACGTTATTCAAAACCACGACATCCGTGCGATGAATGTCAATTTGGTGGCGATGCACTCAAGGCAAAGCCAGTATCATAATCTGTCACGACACGATTACAGTTCCTGTCTGACTTGCTCGGTAAACAAACAGGGATGCTCTTTCATACAGGAGGCCCTCCAGCGTCAGATGGATCTTGGATGGAGCCAAGACTACCATGATAGGAACTCCTATCAAATCAACATGGTTCAGATCTTTGATATCCGCGTAATGAATACCAATCTGGTAGAGTTACATGCTGAGCAGGTCCGACTCGGATTCTTAATATCACATGATTACCAAAACTGTAAAGCAGGTTGCGGAAATGATCGAGGTTGTACCCTTGTCCAGGAGGCACTTCAGCACTTGTTAAGTCACTGGTGGATGCCAATCTATATGGACGAAGATACTCAGCAGATTAGCATCAATCACAGGAATCCTACTCGTCGTCAAAGTCAGGATGTCCGATCAATGGAAGGTAACCTAGTGAGGTTGCATTGTATTCAAAGTGGGCGTGGCCAGGTGCCACCACACAACTATGACAGTTGTAGCATCTGTTCAGAAAGTAACCAAGGGTGTTACCTTGTGAGAGCAGCTCTTCAGGGTCAGGTCGATCACGGAGAAATTCATCCATATCCAGGTTCTGGACCCATCATTTGGTCGCCGAACTACCTTGCCGATCAGGTTGAGGATGTTGTCACGATCTCTGGTCATCACCAGATCAGGGATGTTTTTGCCATCATTCCTCTACTTGACGAATCTAGAGTTCCCAACCGGGAACGGATCGAGGGTACTTATGACGGTCAGAAAAATCAGAAGGTTCCCATAGTCATCTATCTACCGGGACCACTACCGTATGAATCAGCTAAGGCGATCCCTTACAAATACGGTGCAACAATAATCGAGAATGGAAAGGAAATTCCATTACCCTCCGTCGTGAATATTGCAGACATCAGTCGTGTAACACGGAGCGGTCGAATCTTCAACCGAGGGGTTGGAGAATCCAACAAAGAAAAGGAACTTCAGGCAGAAATTCCTGATCCACCAGTCGGTCAATCTGGTAATCCCGACTGTTCAAAAGACAAAGATGAGATCCTAAAGCTCATCCAAAGGAGTGAATATAACATTGTTGATCAATTGTCACAGACTCCTTCAAAGATCTCAGTATTATCACTGTTACTCAGTTCAGAAGCCCACAGGGAGGCTCTACAGAAAGTCTTGGAGCAAGCCTTTGTGGAACAGGATGTAACAATCAGACAATTCGATAGCATTGTCTCTAACATCACTTCCTGCAATAATTTGGGATTTAGTGATGAGGAATTACCTGAAGAGGGTCGTCGTCATAACGTGGCGCTCAATATTACAATTAACTGCCAGGGCAATGCTTTAGCCAATGTACTGGTAGACACAGGGTCAGCCCTAAATGTTATGCCGAAGTCCACTTTGACGCAATTATCATTTAAGGGCCCTCCGATGAGAGTCAGCGAGGTCGTCGTCAAAGCATTCGACGGATCAAGAAAAACAGTTATCGGTGAAGTGGATCTTCCCATAACTATTGGTCCTCACACTTTCCAAGTCACTTTCCAGGTCATGGACATCCGGGCAACATACAGTTGTTTATTAGGAAGACCTTGGATACATCAGGCTGGAGCGGTTACTTCAACCCTCCACCAAAAGCTAAAGTTCATCCAGAATGATCAACTTGTCACAGTTTGTGGGGAACAAGCCTTGCTTGTGAGTAACCTATCATCATCTACTTGTGTGGAACCAGAGGAGGTTATTGGAACTCAGTTCCAAGCACTATCGGTGAGCAAGAACGATCAATCCGAAGAAGGAACTTCAATTTCTTCATACAAAGATGCTATCAAAGCGGTCGAGAGTACCGATACGACAGGATGGGGATGGCTTTTCATTCCTATTGACAATAAAACAAAGAAGGGTCTTGGTTTTTCTGCAACCTGTACCCAGACGGCCGCCAACGATGAAAGTCTTCATCCCCTTCAAAACTTCTTCCACAGTGGAGGTTTTCTCCACCCAGTGTCTCAGACAGTTCATGCTCTCAATGAGGAAGATCCCTCTGACACAGATGAAGAACGGAAGTTCTACCTTAACAAGGACGGCTATATGTCTCAGGAAGAGGTGCCTATGCCTTTTTACTTTCCTACAGAAAGTCCGAGATTTATACCAAGATCAGATGTCGAAATGATCTACGGGGATTGTGATCCGGAAGGATGTCGTGCTCCGCCAAATTCATTAGAGGAAGACACTCTGATGAAAGAAAACTTTGATCGCAATTACTATGGCCCGATGGATGGTCTGCCAATGTGGCAGCCTTACCCAGGAAACTTGGGGCAAGAAAGTCAGCCGAGTAATGAAACTCAGCTGAGCGTCATTGAACAGAATACCTGTGTCCCCACCATGTCATGGGATCAACATTCAGGTCATTCGGAAACTACTCAACATGAAGATGAATTCGCAGCGTTTGCAGGACTAGAATTCATCAACTATGCTTTTCCCGAGGTCAACGTCATCGAGAGGGACGACTCCTCCAGTTCCAAAGAAGTTTGGGACACTCTGGGACAACCAAGTGGAAAATACGACTTTATGGTCAAGTACACTGCTCCCGAAAGCTCTCGTATCAGGCTCGAAGATATTCAGTCAACTGGATGGGGAGGTACAACTGAGAGCACAAATGCTATGCAAAATGCAACAGAGGAATCCTCCTACGACAATTCTGCCTGGGAGACAGATTCCAATGATCCTGCTCCACCAGAAATCAGCGTCATTTCTGAAGACAAATCAAGGAAGGTGCCAGACTTTGTGATTCACCGAGGAGTTCGCCGCCAATGGGTTGCTGTCGAGGTTCCGAAGGTCGTTCACCAGTCAAAGTAATTGCCATCTTTAACCTTTCACCCTACCCAGGTGAAACGGATGTTTTGATAGGGCTCGCTTTCTGTAAATTTCCCTTTTCGCTTTGCCCGAAGCGAGTGAGTTTTGTTTTATAGGGCTGTAGTTTCAAGATTCGACTTGTTCATTAATAAAATAATGTCGTTCTGTAATTTCCGCATTAATTACTGTTTTCTCTTTTTGCTTTTTCAGAAAATGGTAATCCTAAAAGACATTCAAAAATAAAAACAAGCAGTAAAATAAATACACTGCACACACTTGCATTTTCTCTATCTCTTCTAAACACGAATCATCACGTCATGCAGATTGCTTGTTTTATACCCCGTTGAAACATACGATCCGATGCCTTCTTCCAACTTTGAGTTCCCGGTATTCGAGGCTGAAGAAGAAAATGACAACGAAATTCCAGAAGAGATCTCCCGACTACTCATACAAGAGGAAAGGTCCATTGAACCTCACAAAGAACCGTTGGAAACGGTAAACTTGGGTTCAGAAAAAGAGAGAAAAGAAATCAGGATCGGAGCACTGCTCAGTCCAACTGTCAAAGAAAGTTTGATAAAGCTTCTCAAAGAATTCCCCGATGTATTCGCTTGGTCCTATCAGGATATGCCAGGGTTGGATTCCAGCATCGTGGAACATCATTTACCGTTAAGATCGGAATGTCCGCCAGTAAAGCAAAGGTTGAGACGCACTCACCCAGACATGGCCATCAAAATCAAAGAGGAGGTACATAAACAGATCGACGCGGGTTTCCTCGCTACATCTGAATATCCTCAATGGTTAGCCAACATTGTACCCGTTCCCAAAAAGGACGGAAAGGTCAGAATGTGTGTTGATTACAGAGATCTAAACAAGGCAAGTCCAAAGGATGACTTTCCTTTACCACACATTGACATGTTGATTGACAGCACAACAATGTTCAAAGTTTTCTCCTTCATGGATGGATTCTCGGGCTATAACCAGATCAAAATGGCGCCAAAAGACATGGAGAAAAATTCGTTCACTACCCCATGGGGTACCTTTTGTTACAAGGTAATTCCGTTCGGTTTGAAGAACGTCGGGGCAACCTATCAAAGGGCCATGACTACTCTGTTTCATGACATGATACACAAAGAAATCGAGGTATATGTCGATGATTTGATTACAAAATAAAGAACAGAGGATGAGCACGTTGAACATCTGTCAAAATTGTTCGAACGTCTAAGAAAATTCAAGCTCCGCTTGAATCCCAACAAGTGCACCTTCGGTGTCCGTTCAGGGAAACTACTAGGGTTCATCATCATCCAGAAAGGGATTGAGGTTGATCCTGACAAGGTCAAGGCCATTCAAGAAATGCCTTCTCCGAAAACTGAAAAACAAGTCAGAGGATTCCTGGGACGTTTGAACTACATCTCCAGATTCATATTCCTTATGACCGCGACATGCGCGCCGATTTTCAAATTACTCAAAAAGAACCAGGATTGCGTTTGGTCAGAAGAGTGCCAAACCGCCTTCGACAATATCAAGGAATATCTGTTGAATCCTACGATCCTATCACCTCCAGTGGAAGGAAGACCACTGATCATTTACCTCACAGTCCTAGAGGACTCAATGGGATGTGTACTTGGCCAACAAGACGAAACTAAAAGGAAAGAGTCTGCCATTTACTATCTGAGCAAGAAGTTTACCGACTGTGAAACTCGGTACACGATGCTCGAGAAAACTTGTTGCGCTTTGGGTTGGGCAGCCAAACGTCTTCGCCAGTACATGATTCGTCATACTACTTGGTTGGTCTCCGAGATGGATCCAATCAAGTACGTTTTCGAAAAACCTGCTCTCACGGGAAGGATTGCCCGTTGGCAGATGTTACTATCAGAATATGACATAGAGTACCACACTCAGAAAGCCGTTAAAGGAAGTATTTTAGCCGATCATTTGGCTCATCAACCGATTGACGATCAAGAATCAATCGGGTTTGACTTCCCGGACGAAGATGTCATGTATCTAAAAATGAAAGATTGCGATGAACCGCTACCCAGTGAAGGGCCAGAACCAGGTTCCCAGTGGGGACTTATCTTTGACGGAGCAGTCAATCATTATGGAAATGGAATTGGGGCAATAATTGTTACCCCTCTGGGTATCCACATTCCTTTCACTGCCAGACTTACGTTCAAATGTACGAACAACGAGTCCGAATACGAACCATGTATTATGGGTCTCAAAGAATCAATTGATTTAAGGATCAAGAATTTGGACGTATACGGTAATTCAGCCTTGGTTATCAATCAGATAAAAGGAGATTGGAACACATACCAATCAGGATTGATTCCTTACAAAGACTATGCAAGGAGGTTGTTACCCTTCTTCAACAGAGTCGACTTTCATCACATCCCTCGTGATGAGAATCACATGGCTGATGCATTAGCCACTCTCTCTTCCATGATTAGCGTAGGTCGATGGAATGACATACCTAAGATCGATATCATGCGCCTTGAACGGCCCGCTTACGTCTTCACGATTGAAGCAGTCATAGACGACAAACCTTGGTATCACGATATCAAATGCTTCCTTCAGAAACAAGAGTACCCATCTGGGGCACTCAGAAAAGACAGGAAAACCCTCAGAAGATTGGCTGGAAACTTCTTCCTGAGCGGTGACACTCTTTATAAGAGAAATTTTGACATGGTCTTGCTCCGATGCATCGACAGACCAGAAGCAGACATGCTCATGAAAGAAATTCATGAAGGATCCTTTGGCACTCATGCCAACGGACACACAATGGCGAGAAAAATTCTCAGGGCCGGGTACTATTGGTTGACAATGGAATCCGACTGCTTCAAGTACATGAGGAGGTGTCACAAGTGTCAGATATACTCCGACAAAATTCATGTACCGCCATCACATCTCAAAGTTCTTTCTTCCCCATGGCCATTTTCCATATGGGGAATCGATATGATTGGTATGATTGAGCCCAAGGCTTCAAACGGACATCGGTTCATCCTAGTAGCCATTGATTATTTCACCAAGTGGGTCGAAGCAGCGTCATTCGCCAATGTAACCCGACAAGTGGTGGTCCGATTTATCAAAAACAATATCATCTGCCTTTATGGTGTTCCAAGCGAGATCATTACTGATAATGGATCTAACTTGAACAATAAGATGATGAAAGAGTTATGCGCAGAGTTCAAGATCGAACATCATAACTCATCTCCCTACCGACCCAAGATGAACGGAGCGGTAGAAGCGGCTAACAAGAACATCAAGAAGATCGTTCAAAAGATGGTTGTAACCTACAAAGACTGGCACGAGATGCTACCCTTTGCTCTTCATGGTTATCGCACATCTGTCCGTACTTCAATAGGGGCAACCCCTTTCTCTCTAGTATATGGCATGGAGGCAGTGCTCCCCATAGAAGTAGAGATCCCGTCAATCAGGGTATTGATGGAAGCTAAGCTCACCGAAGCTGAATGGTGTCAAAGTCGACACAACGAACTGAACCTGATCGAAGAGAAGCGAATCACGACACTATGCCACGGTCAGTTGTATCAACAGAGGATGAAAAGGGCGTTCGACAAAAAAGTCCGACCTCGTGTCTTCAGAAAAGGAGACCTCGTGCTCAAGAAGATACAATCATTTCTCATTGACTCTCGGGGCAAATGGATCCCGAATTATGATGGCCCCTATGTGGTCACGATAGCTTTCTCAGGCGGCGCCTTGAGACTTGCCACCATGGACGGAGAGGAATTTGCCTACCCCACGAATGTTGATGTAGTCAAGAAATACTTCGCCTAAACTAAAAAAAAAACGTCTCGGTGGATTGAAAACCCGAAAGGGCGGTCCAGGAAAAAGTTAGAGACATGGAAAAAAAGAATCATCCCGATGGATTGGAAATCTCATAGTACAATCCAGGCAAAAATTAGGGATAATGGCAAGTAACTATGTTCAACAGAGGTAAGTCCCTTAGCAGCAGTTACATCATCCATCGGAGGAAAACTCCAGTCAAGGTCATCTTCGACAGAAGCTCAGGATGTCCCGAACTCAAAGTTTGTAGAAGGATAGTGGTCGTTATGTTTCAACGTAGCCCTTTTCCCTGTAAATTACCATTTTCTAACATTGTATATACTCTTTGGAATCACGCATTTGGCTGATCTCCATCTTATCAATAAAATTTGAGCCCTTGTGCTTTTGTTTGTAATTCTTAACTTGCTTTAGATTTACAGAACGACGTTGTTTAAACTTAATCAACGATTCTTGAAATAAAACAAAAATGAATTTACTTGTTAAACTTTTTCTGCTTTTAAATTAAAGATGGCATTTCTTTTGACTGTTGAACATCAGGAGAACATCGATTGCTTCTCCCGAAGTAAGCGAATTTCAAAGTGCAGAATCAAAGTACTCCTTCTAAGCCGGTATGCCTGAATGAAGGGATCAACTGTGTCAGAGACCTTGTTTCGTCTGACACGCCTCGGCCGAGTTCTCATCTCCTAAGCCCGATCAACATAGCTCCCAACGGGACTATCTCTCCTAAGCAAGGTAGAATTGCTATTCTGAATCAACGGTACTTCTTCGCCCCGCGATGGCCGAGTATCCAATTGTGTTCATCCATTAGTCTGTATGTCGCGTCTATTTTGTCAGCATAAACATACATACTTCATGCATTTTATTTGCGTTCGCATTTCGTATTGCATCACTATCACTTGAGTCGGTCTTGTCCCCTAGTGATAAACAGTTTTCTCAATCGAGTTTGTCAGTTCTTTCCTCGTCAGGAAGTGTTACGTCTGCACAATCTCGCCACCAGTGTATCTTTAGATCAGAGTCGGCACTTGGCCACTTTGATAACTTGAACCTCTGAAAGATCATAAAACTCTCAATAAACATCACTCTTCGCCATTGAAGATGATATCCTTGCTTTCCCGGATTAAGGAAAATCCACAGAGAAAGCCTCGTGATCAGAGATTCGGCAGCATGCCAGTTTTGCTCCGAAAGGACCGCTGATGAAAAGGTCATCGGTACCTCAAAATTGGACCCCATCATATGGCGTTTCTCCGGGAAGATCCCGAGAAAAATATGATGAAAGATCCCAAACGAAAACAGTCTCTCAAGAGACTCGCTTTCCCCAGTAGAAACAAATGGCGTCTCCAACAGAGAAGTTTGTACACCTCTACAACTCAGACGACTGGGTTCCCCAGCAAGTCTGACATCAAAACTTGTTCCACTCAAATGGCATCTCCCCAGGAAAATTTGGCGAGAAGTTTGAGGAAAGCCGCTACGAATAGCATCCCTTGTCAGTAAAGTTTATTGACAAAAGAAACTAAGACCAGTTCCTTGGTAGGAAACCAGGATCGAGGGGAACAGTTCCTTGGTAGGAAACCAGGATCGAGGGGAAGTTTAAATCAGAAACTAAGACCAGTTCCTTGGTAGGAAACCAGGATCGAGGGGAAGTTTAAATCAGAAACTGAGACCAGTTCCTTGGCTGAAGACCAGGATCGAGGGAAAGTTTACCTTTTCTAAGCATTATTGCTTAGTTAAAGAAGATGAATGTGTAAGCTACCATTCACAACCACCATCAAAATTTTGGATATTCCGATATTTAATCCTCTTGCACCCCGAATGCTCGAATCCCTTCGTCATTCATACCTTCGGGTCCAAGAAGATTAAATAGGGGCATCTGTAATACCCCAAATTTTGACCATTTAGATTTCCCATCATTGTGAAACTCATCATCACAATATGGATGTACCTTTATGCTTCATCAGTCTCCCCAAAGATGGGTGAGCATCCAATACAATCAAAATTAGGGTTTCAAGGCCTCTCTGAGTGCTTAGACAAAGGATCAATCAAGAAATGACATGATCTTCAACTTGTCTAATCTCTCAAACATCCACAATAGATCAAAAAGTACTCCCACTTCAAGGATTAAGCACAAGGCTGCTCCCTTCTAGGTGGATCAAGTTTCAAGATCGACAGTGTCACCAAATTAGGGTTTTGGTCAACCAGGGCCTCCAGATGGAAATTTTCATCTGGGCATAAGGCAATGATCCAAAACATGACCTAATATACTTCATGGAACCTCATGAACCCATGCATCAAGTCAATTTTGCCTCAGGGGATGCATTCATCAAAAATCAGGAATTAGGGTTTCTTGACCTAATTCACCCCTAAGTTGACTTTTGGGACAAACCATGAGCCAAGACCTCAAGACATGATTTGAGGGTCTCTAATACACCATATTGATCCATTTGGAACAATGGATTGATCCAAGAAGCTTGAGCAACAAGTTTCATTTTCATCTGCACCACAATTAGGGTTTTAAGGGAAAAGTCAACTGTAACTTTGACTTTTGACCAAGACATGCTCCCAAACCCTAATACATGATTGAATATACCCTATGACACCCATGGAACATGTCCATCAAGTTTGATTTAGGTCAAGGACATGATTTCCTGAAGAATTGCACAGTTTGGAATTCATCTGATAAAAAGTCAACTGTGCACAAAAGTCAACTTTGACTTTTTGAGATTTTTCACCAAAATGGATTTTTAACCCTAAAATGATGTTAATGTATGATTTGAATCATCATTCATCAAGAAAAATCAAGAAAAGTGAGATAACTTGTAAAAGGGGTAACCATAAAACTTAGAAATTTTTCTAAGTTAAAAATAAAGTGGCAAAGGTACCAACTTTGGAGGACCATAACTCCTAAACCACAAGGCCATTTTTTCTCATCCAAAGATGGATTTGTAGCCCACACTATCACCTACAAAAACTTCAACTACAAGTCATTCCAATTCATTAAGGATTTTGAGTTATGGAGTGATCAAAGTGGCTGAAAAGTGAAAATGTCACTTTTTCCAACACTTAGTGAAATTTTCACTAAGTCAGAATTCTGCTTCACTTTTTGCCAAATGTAGGGGGATTTTTCACTTGGAATCAAAAGAGATCAAAATCAAACTTGTTCAAACAGTTGTTGTATCATGTAAGAGCTTTCCAAAATGGCCAAGAACATTGCCAAATTCAACCTACATCATGAGATACAACATTGGCAAGTTGCCTTGTTGAAATCTGTCAAGGCAAGGCAGAATTTGCATTGTGGCTCGATTTGCCAAAATCAACCAATTGCAATTGCTCCAATCCACTTGGACACCTCAGAGGATTGAATCCAAAGGGGACAATCATTGAGCCAAGCCTCCAAGGTCCAAGGAACAAGGAATAACATGTTGAACCTAGAGTTGTCAAAATAGGGACAAGACTTCAAATTTGGAATGAGGCATTCAATGGAACCATCAAGGTGGCATGGACTGAGCCATTCTCATCTGAAATCAGTCAAGACTTATCCAAGACCAAGGGGACCAAAGCTCTGTGCCCTAACCTCTAGTCAATGGCTAGAGGAGACTTTCATTCTCATTGGACAACATTGGCCAAACCTACTTACCAGCTGCCATGTACTATTCCTTGCAAAACAAACTTGCTCTACTATAAATAGAGCTCAATTGTGGTCAGTTTAAGTACACCAAATCCATCTAACAGATGCTTTCCTCAAAATCTCTTTCTCTTGGCAAAAATGCCTTTCTTAGCAAGGTAGCTATCGGGTTTTGAGTTTGAGAGCAATTCTGCACAAACCAATCACTCACACACCTCACATACATCACATATGAGCTGATCAAACACTCACATAACTTCTGAAACATCAAAATCTCAAAATCACTTGCCATCCACACAAGTTTGAAGTGAAGTTGCAGCTGAGATGCCATAAACTGATCCAGTCCATTTCAATTCAATCCAAGTGTTCAAACACACTCCATATGGTGTAGGGAAGCTGTTCAGATCATCACAACCCATCTGTAACACCTCCAACCCAGAATTTGATTTGCTCTTGCTGTCACGACTTGGAGGTAAGCCTAAACTTGGGCATTTCTCAATCTATGCATATTTCCTCGCACAATAATTTGGCCATATGTTCATAATCATGCATGGAATGTTTTCCCTCAATTAATTGCATTGTTTGAATCGTGTATCAAAAATCCTAGCCTTCATGCAGAAATTAGGGTTCTTGAGGTTTCTTCGTGATTTCATGTTTTGTGTTTAATTTAAATGAAATTAAAGTACATAGACATGATCGTGAGGTTGAGGCGAGCATAATGATATGTGGATTGCATGTTATAATTACGTATTCAGTGAGATTGGATGGAAAATGCAAATCTGGGCAAACTGAAAAAACGCGCGTGTTCTTGGTGTTGTTCTTGGCGCCATTTTCATATATTTGAATATTTGAATTTTGTGATTTTGTTTAATTGATTCAAAAATTAATTTCTCTCTGAGTTTTAATAATTTTGAGTTGATTCTTTTTTTAATAATTCACAAAAATGTTAAAATATTTTATTTTATCAAAAAATCCCAAAAATATTATTTATTTCATATAATTGATATTTTTGCAAAGAATTAATATTTTGATTGTTTTTGGCATTTTAAATATTTTTTCTACATTGATTTTGCAACTTTTAATGCTTTCTAATTATTTTGTAGGTCAATACTTAATTTTTGAAGCATTAATCCAAGATCACAATTTGTTTTCCAGGTGTAAAACAATTTTTGATCATTTTAATTGAATTTTTATCCAATTAAATACATTTTTTGGAAACAAATTAGGGTTTTGGATTAATTCAACCCTCATAAATCATTTTCAAAACACTCTGGGCCTCTATTAGAGTGTAAGACCCAATCCTTTTTTTGACCAAATCATCTTTGGGCCTCACTTATTGTATAAGTCCCGATACCGTCAAAAAACAAACGGCGCGATCGTCGCCTTTTCAAAAATCATCTGGGCCTACCCTCGAGTAGTAAGACCCATTTATTCATCTCAAAACTTTTTGGGCCTCTTGAGAGAGTGTAAGACCCATCCCCCCTTGTACAAAAACTTTTTGGGCCTCACTCATTGGATAAGTCCCTCTGTACAAGTAAACGGCGCGATCGTCGCCCGTTTAAAAATAACAAAATTATCTGGGCCTCTCCTTGAGCTATAAGACCCATTCAAAACACTTTGGGCCTCTATTAGAGTGTAATACCCAATCTCCCTTTTAACCAAAAACATTTTGGGCCTCACTTATTGTATAAGTCCCTCCGCGTTAAAAGAAAACCTCGGCGCGATCGCCATTTTTAAACGAAAAAAATCATTTGGGCTACCCTCGTGTTATAAGCCCCACTCTTTTCTTTAAACCTTTTTGGGCCTCTTGAGAGAGTGTAAGACCCATCCCTTTGTACAGAAAACCTTTTTGGGCCCCAGTCACTTGTATAAGTCCCTCTGTACAAATTCAAACAGTGCGCTCACTGATAAAACCCTGGGCCTCTCCTTGAGCTGTAAGCCCCAAATCTTTCTTTTTCAAAGCACTTTCTCCTTTGATTTTGAATATACTGTTGTTTTCAATCTTTCTTTGTTGAACAACTAACCCAACAGCATGGAAGCTCTACAACCGAGTAAGTGGTTATCGCTTTCATTTACTGCTTTCATATTATAAATTGTATTGTGGGGCTGCTCACTGTAAGTCTCCTTTCATGAACTCATATCTACTGTGTAATAATAGTATAGATATTTCGAGTTTCCCCGGCAACTACTTCTAGAACTAAGTGACGCCGTTTCATTTATTCGTAGAAATAGACGCCTAGATCCCCAATAGGAGCACCAGATACAGTCTTCTCTTCGGCTGTCCTCCTTAGGAATTGTCAAGGAACTCTATTCCCAAAGATGAATGTATTCTCCGTGAATGGCATCTTTGAGTTTCTTCCAAATTCTCGAACTTTCCTGACTTGATCTATTCCTTGTGGATAGCTTGCCTTGAATGTCTCGGGGTTTGGGTACCCACTACGGTCATAATCTTGGACCTTAACTAAGGAACCCTCTTTAAAAGTTAAAAGTCGCTGGATAGTAAACCTCGCACGTTTACCAGTGGTTTTTATCTTTAAAATAGTTATCTCTCCTAATGGAAAGGAGATGATAGACCCACAGGCTTCTTAAAAGCATCGGCCTCCTCTTGGGCATTATTCAAGGACCTTACGGCTTATTAGAAGTATTCACAGCCTCCTCTTAGGATCCGTATAATGATCTCTTCCTTCGGGAATGATAGCCTCCTCTTGGGCTTCGTAAAAGGACCCGTCGGCTTCTTAAAAGATTCCAGCCTCCTCTTGGGCTTCGTACAAATTGTCCCGACGACCTCCTAGAGGTATAGGAACAGAACCTAGTCATCCTCATAGAACAATCCTTTCATAGAGTCTACTACTGTTTCTCGAAGCATAGTACAAAAGATAAAACTCTAGACTTGGACAGTCTAACTTCCTTGAGTCTCAAAGACATTCTCAAGCACCCTTCGTTAAATAGGAAGGAAACCCGCAGACTCGGATAGTCTCAATACCCTTTGGATTTCCCGTTTCCTCAAAGAAAAGGAAATATCCCTGATCCTCAAATTGAATCCCTGAGTACAGTGTTGCTCATATAAGAACTGATTTTCACTTTTTAAATTAGTATATTGGATCTGTCACTCAACTGAAACAGTTACAATAGCCTCCATCTCGGGCTTTATACGAGATACCAAAATCCTCCCCAGTGGAGTCAAAACAACCTTTTAGCCTCTCTCTCAGGCTTTGTATGAGACACAAAAGATTCCCTCGTTGAGTCAATCACCCCTCTTTTTGCCTCCATCTCGGGCCTCGTACGAGATATAAATCCCTTAAGCAAGAGTCGAACTCTTTGCTAGCCTCCTCTTAGGCTTTGTATAACGATATGCCCCACTGGGTCAAAAACTTTTAGCCTCTCTCTCGGGCTTTGTACGAGACACAAAATAGGCTCCTCTTAGGCTTTGTATAATGATTTTCCTAGCGGAAATTAGCCTCCTCTTAGGCTTTGTATAAGAAAACCACTGGTTGATCCAATCAACCTTTTAGCATCAAAGTTGTGCCTCGTTCACAGTACACAAACATCAACAACTCCTTTCCCTTCATCTAATCGCTGTAAGCGGCAAGCCTCTGGATCACTTATATCCATGCCACTGTCCCTCTTTTAGCATGAGAAATTCCTAAGGAAAGATGGCATTGCTCTACACTGAGTTAAAGTCTTCTCCTTCAGGTTAAAACCCTTTCTTCAGAAATTATGGCATTGCTCGGATCCGCGTATCCCAGTTAAAGTAATTCTCCTTATCCCCTCTTTAGATATGACAAATTCTCTCTAAAGTCGAGGTCTTTCAGCTTCACGTCTTGGGCTTTGAACAAGACACAAATAGACCTTTTAGCTTCACATCTTGGGCTTTGAACAAGATACAAATCACCTTTCGCTTCACGTCTTGGGCTTTGAACAAGACACCAAAAACCAATTTCCTCCCATAGAATAGGAGGAACTACGAATGCTCTGATTTCCCTGTTTCGGTAAACGGGAATACGTAGGCATAAGATCGAAAGAAAAGATCTTAGCGAGCGCAATCAACAAAAAACCCAAATCCCATATCTCCATCAATTAAAAGCCGTAATTTAAAAGCATCAGTCCTAACATCCTAATCCTTATTCCCCGCCAGAAACCCTTTGCCTAGGAAAAAGAAAGAAAGAACTGTATTGGCGAAATACGAATAACCAGTACAAAGGCCCCCCCACATTGATAGCATCCGTAACCTAACAGACCGCTGTTTAAACTCAGTATGCAAGCAGGGTTAATTAGAGACATCTATTTCCCTTCCTTATTCAGCTCACAATAGGATAAAAAATGAATCAACCTGTAGTTTTAAGCTCAACCGCAGAGAGCGACCAGCGCTTAAGAACCGCGTCCAAAATCGCTCGCTACACCAGCCAACTGGATTGGGAGATCCACCTGAAGGTACAAACACTATGCGAGATACAACTGAGGAATCCTCCTACGACAACTCTGCCTGGGAGACAGATTCCAACGATCTAGCTCCACCAGAAATCAGCGTTATTTCTGAAGAAAAATCAAGAAAGAAGGTTCCAGACTTTGTGATTCACCGAGGAGTTCTCCGCCAATGGGTTGCTGTCAACGTTTCGAAAGTCGTTCATAAGTCTAAGTGTTGCGGTGAGAATCGGATAACAAGTTATTGATTAACTTGCATCGCATTTCTTTGAATTCACCACCGACTTTGATTTATCTAAAGGAAAGGTTCAAGATCGAGAAAAACCTAAAGGGGGGAGATCTAAGGTTCAGGGGTTGGTTATACTAAGGGAAGGTATTAGCACCCTTAAGCATCTGTAGTACTCTATAGGAACCTCTTGTTTAGTTTGTGTTATGTTATGTTTGCTTTCTAAGGGTATGGTAAAGACCTAAGGGTATGTACACTAAGTTTGCTCGCCAAGACGTCGCATCTTGTGCCTACGTATCTGACTAAAGAATCAGAGCAACCGTAGTTCACCTAACTAAGGGTGAAGGAGGAACCATTGACTATGGCCAAATTTCCAAGGGGAAATGAGTGTGAGCTCATTTTAGAGTTCACGATAACTCTCTAAATCTAAGTTATAGGGGAAAAGTGAGTTCTCATGATGGTGAGAATCACATAGAGTTCAAAACTCTAACCTATTGCTAAGTTATGATTTCATGGCTCTCATGAGGCCAAGAAAAGGGATAGGCTCTATGACTATGAGGTCTAGAGGGAAACCTATGACTATGAGGTCAAGGGAGGGATGATGAGCTATCTATGACTTTGAGGTCAATAGAGAGACTTTCCTTTGGAAGGAGGGGAAGGCAACTTCTTGTAAACAAGAATGTTACAAGGGGGGATTGAAATTGCATGAATAAAAATGAGTGTAAGAACTCAAGGGGATGCGCAACAAATTACGCATGGTCAATCAAAAGCATGATTCAACATTCATGTATGGCATAAGATAGTGAGATAATTCACAACAATTAGAAACACGTGAGCACACATACATATCATTTTCAAGTTTGAAATCAAAGGCAAAGCAATCAAGGCAAGGGACTTGGCAAAAAAGTACAAGCAGAAACCCTAACGGACTAACCTTATCCAAATCAATGAAACCTCTCAAATAACTCTCTCGTGCACCGAGGGCCATCACAAAATTCTCAAAGAACAAGTGGTTTTTCAAAGAGATATTCAAGCCTTAATGAAAAGCTTATTTATGTTTCTTTTTTGTAATTTTAGAAATTAATACAAAAATAAAATAAAAGTGAAAATAAAAAAATATGAAAAATTAAATTAAATATTAAAGAGTGTTTGTGAATTTTTTGGAATTTTCTATTGGCAAAAGCTATTTAAATAAGTGAAATTGTCATAAGAAAATGAACTAAATAAAATTGAAATGAAACAAACAGGGGGGGGGGGGGGGTCATTGGTAAACTCCAAATGAACTAAGGGTTAGTTTGTTGATGCGCATGGGCCTCTGGCAGGGGTACAATTAGCGAAATGAGAAAGCCCATGGTCCAAAAGAGAAAAAGAACTAAACTCAGCAAATGAAATATTATGTGGCTGCGTATAAACACATGTGAACAATTAATCAATCGGTCATATGGGTTTTTAGTGACTAAAAGACAAACGAACGCCCTACCCAATCACAAACTGCCACGCCCTTTCTTCTTCTTCCATGCATCATGAGAAAGAGAACCTAAAACTATCATGAGAAACCGGACAAACGCCATGGAAAAACGTCATATTGTTCAATCATTTTCAAGTTCGTTTCTCAACCAAAGAAAATAAAATAAAGCAACATTCTGCAGTGCTCACATAATAGAACAACACTAAACCCTAAGCCACTCAAAATAACAACTGGAGCTTGGATGAAAACGGACCCGAAACTCATATATTTAAGCTGTCATAAGCTAAAAAAAAAGAACTCATCATGCCAGTTCAAACATCCATTCGTACTATCATTTAAAGCTACTCCTATGCACAACATGGCATCATGGTTTTAAACAGAAATGATGATACATTTAACATGGAAGCATGGATATGATAGAAGCTTACCAAGTGGAGAAGGTCCACTGCCTCTTCACTTGGGAGCTCGAGGATATACTAGTGGAGCTCTCCTTCTTTTCCAAAAATGCCAGCTACTGATGAACTGCTCTCTCCTTTATCTTGCACCACCATGACAACTTCTCTACTGTTTGATGTAGTATATCGTGGATAATGAATATTCTGATGATTGTTTATGATGATACTTTTGCGGTATTCGTTCGTGGAGTGGTTTTGAGTTAGGTTGTTGGTATGTTTTTGCAGGAGTAATGAGAGTGTTGTGATTATTGGTCTGTGATGGTTGGTGTGGTTGTGTTAAGGTTTTGTTGAGTGCAGGGTGGATGTTGTGTTGATGGTTATGATGTGGTTGTATTGTTTTTGTTGCTGATTGTTGGTTTGGTGTATTGATGGTGTTTAAAAGAGATGGAATGAGAAAGTGTTGGTGATTTTCTTGAGTGAAGGTTCTGATAAGTGTGTTTCTTTGTGGTGTTTTTGCTCTGATTGTTGGTGAGAAATGAATGAGAAGCCTCCTCTTTTTATAGTGGCACCAATTGATTAATCGCATGGAAAACTCAACAGACAATGGTTTTGTATAGAGGAGAAAGAGGCATGATAGTGACATGTCATTGAGCTGGCTCATGGCAGTGGTTGGGGAGGTGAGAAACTTGTTGGCTTGTGCTCAACATGGCAGCATGGGTGATGGTGAGATGTTTGGTCAAGATGCTATTCAAAACAGGTGGTTTCACCCTTTGATGAATGGGTTGCTGCGCCTTTTTGCTTGTCAAACTGTGATGCACATTTCAAGTAATTCTTGAGACCAACAAGCTGACAGATTTGGATTCTTTGACCAATGAATTGGATGTTACAAAACATGGGAAAGGTTTGGTCCTGATTGTAATCCAAAACGAAACAAGGTATGGGCCATGAAATACAAGTTATGCTAGGCATTTCACCATATGACAATTTCTTGTCCAATGAACCCAATGGATTGGTTCTTGGGCCATTTGAAAATTGGCACGAAAAATATGCTCTTTGTTGTGAGGGAAAGCTTGAAATTGGACTTGAAAACATGTAAGGATTGGTGGTGAAGTTTGGTGTAGCAACATATTAGCAACTAGCATTTCATGAGTGCATGGTAACAACTTCATCGTGACAACTTCAAGGCATCATAGTTTGATCACTACTCCACCAATTCTTGAAATTTTTAATCCTATGCAAAGTGGGCATTTGATAGATCAATTTTCTTGTGGAAAGCATTTGGATTTGAAGCTTGTAACTATGAGATAAAAATACCATGAAATCATGTGAAACATGCTGTCCAAGAAACTTAGAAAAAATTCTAAGTTATGAAACTTTTCCAATTTGAAACACTAAACTTTGAAGCATCATAACTTGAGATTGGTTTATCCAAATGAGGAGTTCTACACATGCTTGGAAAGCTTGAAGAACAAGGAACGACTTTCATGTCCAAAGATTTTTTATTTGATGCTTGGAACTGAGTGGAAAATGGAGTTAAAATCGTGTCCAAAAACTAGGGCAAAATGACCAAAATTTCACTGTCCTAAAGGTGGCATATTTTCCAAGTCTCGTAACTTAAAAAACCATGCATTTTTTGAAGAGAGGTCCTCTAATACACTTTGAAGATCATGGAAAGAGCTTCCATTTGAGCTTTGGGTCACTCAAATTGGATGTGCGGTTTGAAAGTTATGACTGTTTCAATTTTGGCACAAGTAGTGAAGTTTCCCCATTTGAAATGTTTCATGAACCAAACATTGCCCTCTTTGCAAGAAACATCTCAAAACTTGATTTCTCATGCCCTAACTCAACAATTAGACATGTCATGATGGATTAAGGACTTGAATGCTTCATCTTGGATCAAAATCTCAAAAGTCAAAATCTTAGTCAAAACCTAGTCTTCCTCAGAATACAACTGGATGATCCTTGATGATTTTGCCTCTCAAATCTCTTTCAATGCCCATGGATTGCCATTAAGGATGTCTAGTATCATGTAGGATCATGTCCCCAAAGCATATGAACCAAGACCAAAGATTAGTTGGCGTGAAGTTTCCTCAAAGGCAGATCCTCGGTATGGGAGAACCACAGGAGATGGCGAAAGATTTTTTATTTGAATGCCTTGAGGCGTGAATGAGATCCTCTTAGAGTCTAACAGATTCTAAACTTTACTCAGGAGCACCTTACAGTCTTCAGTTGAATGCCCCTGTGCCCCAGCATGGTAGTCACATCGAGCATTGGCATCAAAGCCTGGTGGATACGGAAATGGTGCTGGCTCTAATTCTTTCGGCACTATTAATCCACCTTCGATCAGGACTGGTAAAATCTCACTGTATGACATGGGTAGCGGAGAGAAGTGCCTCTCTAGCTTTCTTGGCCTTGGTCATGCATGATGACGCGGTTGACGGCGGTCTGACCTTTGATACTGAGGAGGTCCTTGAGTGAGAGGAGCCATAAAGAATGATGGACTGACAACTTTTCTAGGAGCAACTGGGTGAGCATGTTCCTCCTTCCTCATTAGAGCTTGCAAAGTTTTCAAAACCCAATTCATCTGGCATTTGAGGATTCTGACCTCCTCTTTCAGGTCTTCCTGGTTCATCAGAATTTCATTCATTGCCGCCATTGTCTTGAATAGGTGCTAGGTATCCTTCAGACATAGAGGAAGAGACTCAAGACTGAGAAATGCGAATGTGATACGAATGCGCATGAAATGCAAATATAAGCCAAATGGTTTCGAGGAACTCAAAGGCAAGTTGCAAAAAATTTTGTGGAAAAACTGAGGAGTTTTATTTTTAAAATCATAATCTCTATTGATCTTCACAAAGGAAACAAACGTCTGAGTTCCTTGAAACCAAAGGGCTATCATGAATGTATAAATGTATTGCACAAACACACAAGAAAGGGTTTAGGTTTGAAGATCACAAGCATGGAGCCATGGTCTACCCATCCCAAAAGGTGTGTACTATGGGTTTTCATCTGCAGAACAGGGTTCTAAGAAGTTCCCAGAGTCGACAACCCATCTTTCGGATTTTATATACTTCCCAAATGACTCGGTAATCAATAAAATTCTCAAGAGAATCTCGTCTGAGTGTAGTATCGCATGACAACCATTTCAGAAATAGACTCCCTCATGGTCACCGCACTACATCCTAAAAAGGCTTAAGTGGGGTTTGGAAATAACTACGGTTCTCAGTATCGATGGCTCCAACATTGAGAGTAGCACGTTTTCACAAATAGACTCGCTCAACATGACAAACTTCCAAGAGGGCCTAAACTGAGTGATGGTGTCTCAAGTCAACTTTTTCCGGAATCGACTCCCTCAAAGCCTCCTTGAATATACCATTGTCCTATCATAAGTGCTCTCAAGTCCGGGTTAGGACTTATCTCACCACTCAATAGTAGCACCCTGCACACAGAAGATCCCAAGCAGAAACAGGTATACAGATATATATACAGATATGTACATGTATAGCAAACAAACATAAATAACATAAACACAATAAGGTGGGCTTAACCCTCAAGTTCTTCCCCAGTGAAGTCGCCATTTCTGTTGCGGTGAGCATCGGATAACAAGCTATTGATTAACTTGCATCGCATTTCTTTGAATTCACCACCGACTTTGATTTATCCAAAGGAAAGGTTCAAGATCGAGAAAAACCTAAAGGGGGGAGATCTAAGGTTCGGGGGTTGGTTACACTAAGGGAAGGTATTAGCACCCTTAAGCATATATAATACTCTACAGCCTCTTGTTTAGTTTGTGTTATGTTATGTTTGCTTTCTAAGGGTATGGTAAAGACCTAAGGGTATGTACACTAAGTTTGCTCGCCAAGACGTCGCATCTTGTGCCTACGTATCTGACTAAAAAATCAGAGCAACCGTAGTTCACCTAACTAAGGGTGTGAAGGAGGAACCATTGACTATGGCCAAAGTTCCCAGGGGAAATGAGTGTGAGCTCATTTTAGAGTTCACGATAACTCTCTAAATCTAAGTTATAGGGGAAAAGTGAGTTCTCATGATGGTGAAACCACATAGAGTTCAAAACTCTAACCTATTTCTAAGTTATGATTTCATGGCTCTCATGAGGCCAAGAAAAGGGATAGGCTCTATGACTATGAGGTCTAGAGGGAAACCTATGACTATGAGGTCAAGGGAGGGATGATGAGCTATCTATGACTTTGAGGTCAATAGAGATACTTTCCTTTGGAAGGAGGGGAAGGCAACTTCTTGTAAACAAGAATGTTACAAGGGAGGATTGAAATTGCATGAATAAAAATGAGTGTAAGAACTCAAGGGGATGCACAACAAATTACGCATGGTCAATCAAAAGCATGATTCAACATTCATGTATGGCATAAGATAGTTAGATAATTCACAACTATTAGAAACACGTGAGCACACATACATATCATTTTCAATTTTGAAATCAAAGGCAAAGCAATCAAGGCAAGGGACTTGGCAACAAAGTACAAGCAGAAACCCTAATGGACTAACCTTATCCAAATCAATGAAACCTCTCAAATAACTCTCTTGTGCACCGAGGGCCATCACAAAATTCTCAAAGATCAAGTGGTTTTTCAAAGAGATATTCAAGGCTTAATGAAAAGTTTATTTATGTTTTTTTTGTAATTTTAGAAATTAATACAAAAATAAAATAAAAGTGAAAATAAACAAATACGAAAAATTAAATTAAATATTAAAGAGTGTTTGTGAATTTTTTGGAATTTTCTATTGGTAAAAGCTATTTAAATAAGTGAAATTGTGATAAGAAAATGAACTAAATAAAATTGAAATGAAACAAACAGGGGGGGTTCATTGGTAAACTCGAAATAAACTAAGGGTTAGTTTGTTGCTGCGCATGGGCCTCTGGCAGGGGTACAATTAGCGAAATGAGAAAGCCCATGGTCCAAAAGAGAAAAAGAAATAAACTCAGCAAATGAAATATTATGTGGCTGGGTATAAACACATGTGAACAATTAATCAATCGGTCATTTGGGTTTTTAGTGACTAAAAGACAAACGAACGCCTACCCAATCACAAACTGCCACGCCCCTTCTTCTTCCATGCAACATGAGAAAGAGAACCTAAAACTATCGTGAGAAACCGGACAAATGCCATGGCAAAACGTCATCTTGTTCAATCATTTTCAACTTCGTTTCTCAACCAAAGAAAACGAAATAAAGCAACATTCTGTAGTGCTCACATAATAGAACTACACTAAACCCTAAGCCACTCAAAATAACAACTGGAGCTTGGATGAAAACGGACCCGAAACTCATATATTCAAGCTGTCATGAGCAAAAAAAAAAGAACTCATCATGCCAGTTCAAACATCCATACGTAGTATCATTTAAAGCTACTCCTATGCACAACATGGCAACATGGTTTTAAACATAAATGATGATACATTTAACATGGAAGCATGGATATGATAGAAGCTTACCAAGTGGAGAAGGTCCACTGCCTCTTCACTTGGGAGCTCGAGGATATACTAGTGGAACTCTCATTCCTTTCCAAAAATGCCAGCTACTGATGAACTTCTCTCTCCTTTATCTTGCACCACCATGACAACTTCTCTACTTTTTGATGTAGTATATCGTGGATAATGAATATTCTGATGATTGTTATGATGATACTGCTGCGGTATTCGTTCGTGGAGTGGTTTTGAGTTAGGTTGTTGGTATGTTTTTGCAGGAGTAATGAGAGTGTTGTGATAATTGGTCTGTGATGGTTGGTGTGGTTATGCTAAGGTTTTGTTGAGTGCAGGGTGGATGCTGTGTTGATGGTTCTGATGTGGTTGTATTGTTTTTGTTGCTGATTGTTGGTTTGGTGTATTGATGGTGTTTAAAAGAGATGGAATGAGAAAATGTTGGTGATTTTCTTGAGTGAAGGTTCTGATAAGTGTGTTTCTTTGTGGTGTTTTGCTCTGATTGTTGGTGAGAAATGAATGAGAAGCCTCCTCTTTTTATAGTGGCACCAGCTGATTAATCGCATGGAAAACTCAACAGACAATGGTTTTGTCTAGAGGAGAAAGAGGCATGATAGTGACATGTCACTGAGCTGGCTCATGGCAGAGGTTGGGGAGGTGAGAAACTTGTTGGCTTGTGCTCAGCATGGCAGCATGGGTGATGGTGAGATGTTTGGTCAAGATGCTGTACAAAACAGGTGGTTTCACCCTTTGATGAATGGGCTGCTGCTCCCTTTTGCTTGTCAAACTTTGATGCACATTTCAAGTAATTCTTGAGACCAACAAGCTGACAGATTTGGATTCTTTGACCAATGCATTGGATGTTACAAAACGTGGGAAAGGGTTTGGTCCTGATTGTAATCCAAAATGAAACAAGGTTTGGGCCATGAAATACAAGTTATGCTAGGCATTTCACCATATGACAATTTATTGTCCAATGAACCCAATGGATTGGCTCTTGGGCCATTTGAAAATTGGCACAAAACATATGCTCTTTGTTGTGAGGGAAAGCTTGAAATTGGACTTGAAAACATGTAAGGATTGGTGGTGAAGTTTGGTGTAGCAACATATTAGCAACTAGTATTTCATGAGTGAATGGTAACAACTTCATCGTGACAACTTCAAGGCATCATAGTTTGATCACTACTCCACCAATTCTTGAAATTTTTAATCCTATGCAAAGTGGGCATTTGATAGATCAATTTTCATGTGGAAAGCATTTGGATTTAAAGCTTGTAACTATGAGATAAAAATACCATGAAATCATGTGAAACATGCTGTCCAAGAAACTTAGAAAAAAATTCTAAGTTATGAAACTTTTCCAATTTGAAACACTAAACTTTGAAGCATCATAACTTGAGATTGGTTTATCTAAATGAGGAGTTCTACACATGCTTGGAAAGCTTGAAGAACAAGGAACGACTTTCATGTCCAAAGATTTTTGATTTGAAGCTTGGAACTGAGTGGAAAATGGAGTTAAAGTCGTGTCCAAAAACTAGGGCAAAATGACCAAAATTTCACTAAGTCCTAAAGGTGGCATATCTTCCAAGTCTCATAACTTAAAAAACCATGCATTTTTTGAAGAGAGGTCCTCTAATATACTTTGAAGATCATGGAAAGAGCTTCCATTTGAGCTTTGGGTCACTCAAATTGGATGTGCGGTTTGAAAGTTATGAATGTTTCAATTTTGGCACAAGTAGTTTAATTTCCCCATTTGAAATGTTTCATGAACCAAACGTTGCCCTCTTTGCAAGAAACATCTCAAAACATGATTTCTCATGCCGTAACTCAACACTTAGACATGTCATGATGGATTAAGGACTTGAAGCTTCATCTTGGATCAAAATCTCAAAAGTCAAAATTTTAGTCAAAACCTAGTCTTCCTCAGAATACAATTGGATGATACTTGATGATTTTGCCTCTCCAAACTCTTTCAATGCCCATGGATTTCCTTTAAGGTTGTCTAGTATCATGTAGGATCATGTCCCCAAAGCATTTGAACATACCTTGATCAACAACAAAAGTACTGGCTAACTTGTCTTGACAAAACCCTAGTTTGGGGTGTGGTGAACTTGTGGCTCAAGATACTTGTGATGATTGGTTGTAAGGAGCCAAAGCGTGTGTTAGAAGACCTTGATTCATTCGAGAGCTTGGATTGGGAGACTTTGCCCTCCTCTTTGTGTAAACCCTGGCTTTCACAAAAGAAATAATCTTGCAAGATGAAGTGATTAGTTGACAATGCATAGATGATTGAGTCTAAATGCAAGTGCAAAATGATATGGCATCTAAGGGGTAAAATTTGGGGTACAACGCTAAGTAATTGCCGTCTTTATCTTAACCTTTCACCCTGCCCAGGTGGAACAGATGTTTTGATAGGGCTCACTTTCTATAAATATACCTCTTCGCTTTGCCCAAAGCGACTGAGTTTTGTTTTATAGAGCTGTAGTTTCAAGAATCGAAAAAATCATAAATAAAATAACGCCGTTATGTAATTTTCGCATTTATTGCTGTTTTCTCTTTTTGCTTTTTAAGAAAATCGTAATCCTAAAAAAAAATAATAAAAACAAGCAGTTTGCTAAAGAAAATACACTGCACACACTCTTGCCTTCTCTCTATCTCTTCTAAAAATAAATCATCACGTCATGCAGATTGCTTGTTTTAAACCCCATTGATACATACGATCCAATGCCTTCTCCCAACTTTGAATTCCCGGTATTTGAGGCTGAAGAAGAAAATGACAAAGAAATTCCAAAAGAGATCTCCCGACTACTCAGACAAGAGGAAAGGTCCATTAAACCTCACAAAGAGCCATTGGAAACGGTTAACTTGGGTTCAGAAGAAGAGAGAAAAGAAGTCAAGATTGGGGCGCTGCTCAGCCCAACTGTCAAAGAAGGTTTGATAAAACTTCTCAAAGAGTTTCCCGATGTATTCGCTTGGTCCTATTAGGACATGCCAGGGTTAGATACCAGCATTGTGGAACATCATCTACCATTGAGATCAGAATGTCCGCCAGTAAAACAAAGGATGAGACGGACTCATCCAGACATGGCTATCAAAATCAAAGAGGAAGTACAAAAACAGATTGACGCAGGTTTTCTCGCCACATCAGAGTATCCTCAATGGTTAGCCAACATAGTGCCAGTTCCGAAAAAGGACGGAAAGGTCAGAATGTGTGTATACTAAAGGGATTTGAATAAAGCCAGTCCGAAGGATGACTTTCCCTTACCGCACATTGACATGCTGGTAGACAATACAACAAAGTTCAAAGTTTTCTCCTTCACGGATGGATTCTCGGGCTATAATCAGATAAAAATGGCGCCGAAAGACATGGAGAAAACTAGAGTTCATCACCCCATGGGGTACCTTTTGTTACAAGGTAATGTCGTTCGGTTTGAAGAACGCTGGGGCAACCAATCAAAGGGCCATGACTACTCTGTTTCATGACATGATAGACAAAGAAATCGAAGTATATGTCGATGATATGATTGCCAAATCTAAGACAGAAGAGGAGCATATGACCCACCTGTCAAAACTATTCGAGCGTCTGAGAAAGTACAAACTCCGTTTGAATCCCAACAAGTGCACATTCGGTGTCCGTTCAATGAAACTCTTAGGGTTCATTGTCAGCCAGAATGGAATTGAGGTTGATCCTGACAAAGTCAAGGCCATTCAAGAAATAACTTCTCCAAGGACTGAAAAACAAGTCAGGGGATTCCTGGGACGTTTGAATTACATTTCCAGATTTATATTCCTCATGACCGCGACGTGTGCGCCAGTCTTCAAATTACTCAAAAAGAATCTGGATTGCGTTTGGACAGAAGACTGCCAAACCGCCTTCGACAGTATCAAGGAGTACCTGTTGAACCCACCGATTCTATCACCTCCAGTGGAAGGAATACCACTGATCATCTACCTAACAGTCTTGGAAGACTCAATGGGTTGTGTACTTGGCCAACAAGATGAAACAAAAAGAAAAGACTCTGCCATCTACTATTTGAGTAAGAAATTCACTGACTGCGAGACTCGGTACACTATGCTTGAGAAAACTTGTTGTGCTTTGGCTTGGGCAGCCAAACGTCTTCGCCAGTATATGATTCGTCACACTACTTGGTTAATCTCCTAAATGGATCCAATCAAGTACGCCTTTGAAAAACCTGCTCTCACAGGAAGGATTGCCCGTTGGCAGATGCTGTTATCAGAATACGACATCGAGTACCATGCTTAGAAAGCCGTCAAAGGAAGTATTTTAGCCAATAATTTGTCTCATCAACCGATTGACGATCAGGAATCAGTCGGGTTTGACTTCCCTGACGAAGATGTCATGTATTTGAAAATGAAAGATTGCGTTGAACCGCTATCCAATGAAGGGCCACAACCAGGTTCCCAATGGGGACTAATCTTTGACGGAGCTGTCAATCAATATGGAAACGAAATTGGGGCATTCATTATAACACCTCAGGGTGCCCACATTCCTTTCACTGCCAGATTGACATTCAAGTGTACAAACAACGAGGCCGAATACGAAGCTTGTATCATGGGTCTCGTAGAAGCGATCGACTTAAGGATCAAGAACTTGGATGTATATGGCGATTCAGCTCTGGTTATCAATCAGATCAAAGGAGATTGGAACGCATACCAATCAGGAATGATTCCTTACAAAGACTACGCGAGAAGGTTGTTACCATTCTTCAACCGAATCGAGTTTCATCATATCCCTCATGAAGAGAATCACATGGCTGATGTATTAGCCACTCTCTCTTCCATGATTAGTGTAGGTCAATGGAACGACGTACCTAAGATCGACATAATGCGCCTTGAACGGCCCGCTTACATTTTCACGATTGAAGCAATCATAGACGCCAAGAGTACCCATCTAGGGCATCTAGAAAAGATAGAAAAACCCTCAGAAGACTGGCTGGAAACTTCTTTCTGAGCGGCGATGCACTTTATAAGAGAAACTTTGACATGGTCCTGCTCCGATGCATAGTCAGACCAGAAGAAAACATGTTGATAAAAGAAATTTACAAAGGCTCCTTTGGCACTCTTGCCAACAGACACACAATGGCGAGAAAAATTCTAAGAGCAGGGTACTATTGGTTGACCATGGAATTCGATTGCTACAAGTACATGCGGAGGTGTCACATGTGTCAGATATACTCTGACAAAATCCATGTACCGCCAACGCATCTCAAAGTTCTCTCTTCCCCATGGCCTTTTTCCATATGGGGAATCGACATGATTGGCATGATTGAACCCAAAGCTTCGAATGGACATCGGTTCATTCTAGTAGCCATTGACTACTTCACCAAGTGGGTCGAAGCAACGTCGTACGCCAATGTAACTTGACAAATCGTGGTCCGATTTATCAAAAAACAATCTCATCTACCGTTATGGTGTTCCAAGCTAGATCATTACTGATAATGGATCTAACTTGAACAATAAGGTGATGAAAGAGTTGTGCGCTCATTTCAAGATCGAACACCATATCTCATCTCCCTACCGACCCAAGATGAACGGAGCGGTAGAAGCGGCTAACAAGAACATTAAGAGGATCGTTCAAAAGATGGTTGTAACCTACAAAGACTGGCACGAAATGTTACCCTTTTCCCTTCACGTTTATCGCACATCTGTCTGCACTTCAACAGGGCAACCCCTTTCTCTCTAGTATATGGCATGGAAGCAGTGCTCCCCATAGAGGTAGAGATCCCATCAATCCGGGTATTGATGGAAGCTAAGCTAACAGAGGCTGAATGGTGTCAAAGTCGACACGATGAACTGAATCTGATCGAAGAAAAGCGAATAACGACACTATGCCATAGTCAGTTGTATCAACAAAGAATGAAGAAGACGTTTGACAAAAAGGTTCGACCTTGCGTCTTCAGGAAAGGAGACCTCATGCTCAAGAAGATACAATCATTCCTCACTGATTCCCGGGGCAAATGGACTTCGAATTATGACGGCCCCTATGTGGTCAAGAATGCTATCTTAGGCGGTGCCTTGAGACTCGCAACCATGGATGGAGAAGAATTTGCCTATCCCACAAATGTTGACGTAGTCAAGAAATACTTCGCCTAAATAAAAATAATAATAAAATAAAAAAAAAAGATAAAAAAAAAATAAACGTCTTGGTGGATTGAAAACCCGAAAGGGCAGTCTAGAAAAAAATTAGAGACATAATCAAAAAAATCATCCCAGTGGATTGGACATCTCAAAGTACAATCCAGGCAAAAGTTAGGGATTATTGCAAGTAACTACGCTCAACAAAAGGGCATATCCCTCAGGGGCAGTCATGCCATCCATCGAAAAAACTCCAGTAAATGTCATCTTCGACGGAAGCTCAGGATGTCCAGAATTCAAAGTTGGTAGAAGGATATTGGTCGTTATGTTTCAATGTAGCCCTTTCCCCTTAAATTACCATTTTATAATTTTGTAAATACTCCATGGAATCACGCGTTTGGCTGATTTCCATCCTATCAATAAAATTTGAGCCCTAGTGCTTTTGTTTACAATTCTCATTTGTTTTAGCTTTACAGAACGACATTTTAAAATGATTAACGATTCTTGAAATAAAAAAAAAAATGAATTTACTTGTAAAACTTTTTCTGCTTTTAAAATAAAGATGACAATTTCTTTTGACTATTGAACATCGAAAGAATGTCGATCGCTTCTCCAGAAGTAATCGAGCTTCAAAGTGCAGAATCAAAGTAATCCTTCTGAATCAGTGCACCTGAATGAAGAATCAACTGTATCATATGTGATTTTCTCATCTGATATCCCCGGCAGAATTCTTAGCTCCTAAGCCCGACCAACGATTTTCCCCATGGGGACTATCTCTCCTAAGCAAGGCAGAATTTCTATCTTGAACAAATGATACTTCTTCGTCCCCCGCAGTGGCCGAGTATCTAGTCGTGTTCCGTGTTCGTCTATTAGTCTATATGTCGTGTCCGTTTTGTCAGCATAAACATACATACATCATGCATAATTGAATCATGTTCATATTCATATTGCATCACTATCACTCTAGGTCGGTCTTAACCCCTAGTGGTAAACGTCCTCTCAATCGGGTTGTCAGTGTTTTCCTCGTCAGGAATTGTTGCATCTGAATGATCTCTCCTCCAGTTTATTTTTGGGGTGGAGTGGGTCCCTTGACCACTTTGATAACTTGAACCTCTGAAAAAGAGGAAAACTTTCGACAAACGTCACTCTTCACCATTGAAGATGATAAGTTCACTTTCCCGGATTAAGGAAAATCCCCAGAGAAAGCCCCTCAAAATTAGATTACATCACATGGCATTTCATTAAGAAGATCTCGAGAAAAGTATGATGTAATACCCCCAAACAGAAAAAAGTCTTTCAAGAGACTCATTTTCCCCATTAGAGTCGACAAATGGCATCTCCAACAAAGAAGTTTGAACACCTCTACCACTCAGACAATGGGTTTCCCCAGCAAGTCTGACATCAAAACCTTTTTCCGTCGTATGGCATCTCCCCAAGAAAATTCGGCAAGAAGTTTGAGGAAAACCGCTACAAATAGCATCTCTTTTCAAGAAAGTTTATTGACAAAAGAAACTGAGACCAGATCCATGGTAGGAAACCAGGATCAAGGGGAAGTTTATATCAGAAACTGAGACCAGTTCCTTGGTAGGAAATCAGGATCAAGGGGATGTTTATTTTAGAAACTGAGACCAGTTCCTTGGTAGGAAACTAGGATCGAGGGGAAGTTTATTTCAAAAGAAAACCGAGACCAAATCCTTGGCCGAAGACCAGGATCGAGGGGAAGTTTCTACCTTTTCTAAGCATCATTGCTTGGCAAAAGAAGACGGATAAGCAAGTTGCCGTTCATAACCACCATCAAAATTTTGGGTATTCCGATATTTAATCCTCTTACACCCCGAATGCCCGAATACCTTCGCCATTCACACCTTCGGGTCCAAGAAGATTAAATAGGGGCATCTGTCATACCCCAAATTTTGACCACTAAGATTTCCCATCATTGTGCAAATCATCATAACAATATGGATGTACCTTCATGCCTCATCAATCTCCTCAAAAATTGATGAGCATTCACTACAATCAGAATTAGGGTTTTGAGCCCTCTCAGAGCACTTAGACAAAGGATCAATCAAGAAATGACATGATCTTCAACTTGTATAGTCTCTCAAACACATAAAGGATCAAAAGGACTCCCATATCAAGAATCAAGCACAAAGTTGCAACATTCCAAGTGGATTAAGCCTCAAGATCACCAGTGTCACCAAATTAGGGTTTTGGTCAACTGGGGCCTCTGGATGGAAATTTTCCTCTGGGCATGAACCAATGCTTCAAAATACAACCCAAGATGCTCCAAGGGTCATCATGAACCCAATCATCAAGTCAATTTAACCTCAGGGGAAGTGTTCATAAAAAAATTAGGAATAAGGGTTTCTTGACCTAATTCACCCCTAAGTTGACTTTTGGGACAAAACATGAGCCAAGGCCTAAAGACATGATTTGAGGGTCTCCAATAAACAACATTGATCCATTTGCAACAATGGATTGATCCAAGAAGCTTGATCCACAAGTTTCAATTTCATCTGGACCACAATTAGGGTTTCGAGGGAAAAGTCAACTGTACCTTTGACTTTTGACCAAGACATGCTCCCAAACCTTGGGACATGATTCAATACACCCTACAACACATATGGAGCATATACATTAGGTTTAATTTAGGTCCAGGACTTGATTTTACCAAGGATCGTGTAGTTTGGAATTCATCAGATAAAAAGTCAACCGTGCACAAAATCAAGTTTGACTTTTTGAGATTTTTCACAATTATGGTTCCTTGAACCTAAGACAATGTTAATATGTGATTTGAATCATCATTCATCAAGAAAAATCAAAGAAAGTGGGATAACTTGTAAAAGGGGTGACCATAAAAACTTGGAATTTTTCTAAGTTATGGAACAAAGTGGCTGGGTACCAACTTCCAAGGATCATAACTTGAGATCCAAGCAACCATTTTGAATGATCCAGAGATGGATTTGTAGATCTCATGGCATACTTTAAAAGTGTCCACTACAGCTCATTCCAATTCCTCATGGATTTTAAGTTATGGAGTGATCAAAATGGCTGAAAACACAAAAGTGACATTTTTCTAACACTTAGTGAAATTTTCACTAAGTCAGAATCTGCCTTATTTTTTTCCTAAAAGTAGAAGCAGTTTTCAATGTAATTTAAGTTGAATCAAAACCAAAGTTGGACATCATGATAAAATAGGATATATCGGCTTTCCAATATGTCCAAGATCTCCATCAAATTCCATCTGAGCTAGGATTTATGACAGCTGCAATGTGCCTTGATGCAAACTGATTGGCAAGGCAGATTTGTGTACAAAGGCTCGATTTGAACAATTTGTGTAAATGACAAACAAGTTTATCCATATGCACACCTCAGGGGGAGACCAAGGAGGTACAAACACTGATCCATAAGCCTCCAAAGTCTTTGGAACTACATATAGGTTTGGCACCCCTAAAAGCTAAAGATGCCTCAAGAATTCAATTTTGTTTTGGAGCGTTCAATGGATGCTTAGAGGTGGCATGTATCAGAGCAAAAATGAACACTTCAGTCAAGCCTTATCCCTGAACCAAAGAACCATAGGCATGTGCTCTAACCTCTAGTCAATGGCTAGAGAAGACTTAAGATTCCAAAGTGATCCAATTGGTCACAGACCTGCTGCAGCCACCATTCACTATTGCTTGCAAAACAAACTTGCTCTACTATAAATAGGGCTCATTTGTGCTCAGTTTAAGTACACCAAGACACTACAACACTTGCTTTCCTCAAAATCTCTTTCTCTAGGCAAAAATGCCTTCTTTTGCAAGGTAACTCTGAGTTTTTGAGTTAGAGAGCATTTCCATCATAGCTCATGATCCAAAAACATCCAATATGTCATATCTAAGCTGTCCAAACTCTCATAAGTAACTTGTAACACCAAAATCACAAAGTCCCCTCTCAAAACCTCAAAATTGGACTTTTTTGCATTTTTCAAGCCATGTCTTGATTCAGTCACTTTCAAAACTAGATAAGACCTCAAACACACTCTAAATATCATCCTTGAACTGTCCCAAATGGTTCCCCACATCTGGAACACCATTTGAGAGAGTTGCTATATTGGTCACTTTTGCCCCTTTTGTAAGAAAGAGTTCAAACTTGTTCCAGAGGATTCCAGTTGGTTCCAACCATTCTAAAAGCTTCTAAAGGATCATTTGAGGGTGTCCAAGGCATCAAATTGTTTCTGGAACAAAGCACTTGGCAGATTGCCCAAAAAGCTCCTAAAGAGGTAAGCATCACAACTTGAACTCTTTAAAATATGCATTGTTTTGAAGTCCACTGATCATGCACATCTCATACATGTTATATATGTTGTGTTTGAACCAATTCATCATGTAATTCATGCCTGTAACAAGAGGTAGCATAGAAAATGCAATTATAGGCCTATTTCAAGGACATTATCGGGTTTTGAAATAGGAGCCTCATCTGAAAAAACCACCACCACCATTGAATTCCTTGTGAAATTTTTAGGCAGGATAGACCTAAATTTTGTCCCAATCCATGGAGAAATGAGAAAGTTACAAGCTTCACGTTTTTGGCCAAAACCTTGCCTTGCCTTGCCTTGGCAAGGCCAAAAACAAGGCATGCCTCATATATTCATGGGGTGGTTTTGATACACTGATGTATCACCACCCTAGTGGTAGAGGGCGCGCGCTGCACCCTAGAGGTTTGGGGTTCGAATCCCCCTCGCCCCAGATCCTCTTTTTTATCAATTTTTCCTCTTTTTATTATTTTTCATGTTATTTTTAAATGATTTCGAAAATTAATAACTCTCTCAATTTTAATCATAGTTTATTGGTTATTTTTGCAAAAAATCACAAAAATGTTGAAATAATTTATTCCACAAAAAAATCATATTTATATTATTTATTTATTATAGTTCGTGTTTTTGTAAATAAATTCATTTTTATTGTTTTTAAACCTTTTAAAAATGAATATTCATCTTGAAAATCAAAATCAAATGAGCCCTAAATCATCTTGTGATTAAAACCTCATTTTTCAAACCTTAACCAAAAATCACAAGTAGATTATTTAGACTTATTTGGCATTTTGGTCATTTTATTCATTTTTATTAAAAGGATTACTTTTAAAAGAAAATGAATTAGGGTTTATTTGATTTTCACCCTAACAAATATTTTAAACACTCATGGGCCTCTAATAGAGTGTAAGAACCAACCCCTTTTTGAAAACCAAAATAATTTGGGCCTCAGTCATTGTATAAGACCCACGGTGTTTTCAAAAATCTCGGCGCGATCGCTAGTTTAAAACAAAACTTTTGGGCCTCTCCTTGAGCTGTAAGCCCCATCACTTGTACAAAAATAATCTCTGGGCCTCTAATAGAGTGTAAGCCCCAATCCACTTTTAACCAAAATCATTTTGGACCTCACACATTGTATAAGTCCCTCTGTATATTTTCAAAAGTCCGGCGCAATCGTCGCCCTTTTAAATAAAACCAACTGGGCTTCTCCTTGAACTATAAGACCCATCTTTATTCATGTTAAAACTATTTGGGCCTACCCTCGTGTTGTAAGTCCCATTTCTTTTCTTTAAAAAAAAACTTTGTGGGCCTCTTGAGAGAGTGTAAGACCCATCCCTTTGTACAGAAAACCTTTCTTTGGGCCTCAATCACTTGTATAAGTCCCCGAACAAATTCAAAACAACAGTGCATCACTGTTAAAATTTGGGCCTCTCCCTGAGCTGTGAGCCCCGATCTCTGTTCAAAATACTTTCTCCTTTGATTTTGAATCCAAACGTATAGTTGCGATCAAAACTCTTTAATTTCTTTGTTAAACAACTAACAAAATAGCATAGAAGCTCCACAACGGGTAAGTGTTTATCCGGTTTCTTTTATCTGCTTTCCTATATATATAACTGTATTGTGGGAAGCGGCGCATGGTTAGTCTTCTTTCATTCTTTTAACTACATGTCATATATACATAACTGTATTATGGGAAGTTGCGCATGGTTAGTCTTCTTTCATACCTTTTTAATATATTTGTCATATATCAACTGAATATATACTAGTATAGTTATTTAGAGTTTTCCCCGGCAACTACATCTAGAACTAGGTAAAGCCCTGTTGGTCGCTCTGAAATACAAACAAAACTAGATCCCCATAGGATTTCCAGATATAGTATTCCCTTCTCTTGGGGTTAAATAATATGGAACAGAAAGAAAGGTAGTATTCTCGGTGAACCTTTTCTCAGACTGTCACCCCTAGAAATTGTCAAAGAAATTCTACTCCCCAGAGTTGATCTATTCTCCGTGAATAGCATCCCTTGAGTTTCTTCCAAACCCTCGAACATTCCTAGAATGATCTCTTCTCTGTGAATTGCATTTCTTGAACTTCTCTTGGTTTGGGGACCCACAGGCTTCCTAAAAGCATTCTCGCCTCCTCTTGGGCTTTGTACAAGGACCCTTCGGCTTCTTAGAAGTTCTCATGCCTTCTCTTGGGCTTAACACAAGGACCCTCACAACCTCTTAAAGGTATAAGACAGAACTTAGTCATCCTTTGCTAGAGCAGTCTTTCCAGTGTCAAACCTCATGCCACTTTAGGGTTGATTCTCATCCCTTAAGGCCCTTGCCCTCTTTTGGGCATCCTACAGAAGATAAAACTCTTCAACACCAGTAGACTTGGACAGTCTAAAACCCCTTTGAGTCTCAAAGACATTCTCAAGTTCCTTTCAAACATAGGAAAAAACACCGATCACTCTGGATCAATCTCCAGTAGAAACCCGGTCTCTCTCATGAGAGTTCCCCACCCTTGGGCCTGCCTATGGATCTAATCCTCAGCAGTAAGATTGCCTCCTCTTAGGCTTTGTATAACGATCTTTCCTCAACACAGTCAGCCTCCTCTTGGGCTTTGTACATTAATTCTCCCCCTTAGCGAAGCTAACCTTTTCAGACTCTCTTGTTGAGTCCATCACTTTTCAAGACTCCCTTGTTGGGTCAATCTCCTTTCAGCCTCAATCTCGGGCTTTGTACGAGACAACAAATCACTCTCTTGTTGATTATAAAAGACTCTCTTGTTAATTCAATCAACTTTCAGACTCTATTGTTGAGTCAATCACCTTTTCAGACTCTCTTGTTGAGTCAATCTTTTTCTAGCCTCAATCCTGGGCTTTGTACAGGACAAATAAAAACACTCTCTTGTTGAGTCAAACCCTTTTAGCCTCAATCTTGGGCTTTGTACAAGACATAAATCTCCTTCTCTTGAGCTTGGTACAAATACCTTCCCAAGCAGAGTCATTCCCTCCCAGCCTTCCTCTAGGCTTTGAGGACTGATTTTCCCCAAGAAGAGTCAAACTCATTTCAGCCTCAATCTTGGGCTTCGTACAAGATACATAAAATATCCTCACCAGAGTCGATTAAATTTCAGCCTCAATCTTGGGCTTTGTACAAGACACATACAAACCTCCCCAACGGAGTCAAAACCCTTTTTTGCCTCCTCTTAGGCTTTATATAATGATATCCCCAAAGAGTCTGTCTCTTTTTTGCCTCAATCTTGGGCTTCGTACAAGACACCTATATCTACACTCTCTTGTTGAGTCGGTCATATTTAGCCTCCTCCCCGGCTTTATATAGGGAAATCCCCTAGCCGAGTCAATTAATCTTTTAGCATCAACCTTGTGCTTTGATCAAGGCACACAAAAATCAACAATCCCTTTTTAGAGATGACAAATTCTCTCTCAGTCAAACCTTTTAGCTTCAATCTTGGGCTTTGAACAAGACACAAATAAACCCTTTTAGCTTCAATCTCGGGCTTTGAACAAGACACCAAAACATCATCTTTTTTCCTCCCATAGAATAGGAGGAACTACGATTGCTCTGATTTCCCTGTTTCATTTAAACGGGAATACGTAGGCATAAGATTGCGAAATCTTAGAGAGCATACTAAACAAAAACTCTAGGTCCAGTACCTTCATACCAATCAAAAACCCTTAGGTCTAGTACTTTACCAAAAATATTCGGGAAAGAACCCGAACATCAACAAAAACTCACTCACTCTCTCATCTTTCCCAAGAAACTTTCCCAACCCATTAACAGATAAACACCATCAATTACTAAGAAGGAACCTATTTGCTAACATCCTGTGGATAACCACATATACGATGGGTAATTGAAAACTACCCATTGTATAACCTGACCTCAGACTCCCCAATCTCTCTTAAGCGTTTTGTTCAGTTAACATTGCGCATGCAAGGTTAGTTTTAAATACCTTCCCTTTCCCTTCAAGCTTCATGGGATAAATAAGAAATCAGAAAGTAGCACCCCCTTTCTCCATTGAGGAGAAAAACCCCAGCGATAAGGTGGTCGTGTCACTGACAAAAATTGCTCGCTACAACATCACTAACCCATTACAATTACACGATGTGTTTGCTTGCTTACTTTACAGGTTAGGTGGTTCCTTTAAAGCTCAATCAGATGAATTATCAAGGAATGGGAACCATATTCAACATATCAAGTCCCTTATTCATCTATGAGGATCAAGAGTTTTCATCCATCAATAATCAAGTTCAAAGTTTCATTGAATCAAGATCATTAAGCCCCAAGTCATCAGATGCATCCAAATTAGGGTTTTGACCTAATTTAGTCCTTGGTTTGACTTTTTAAGCAAGACATGATCTGACACCTCAAGATATGTTTCAATGACCTCAAGTTACTCATATTAGTCCATTCATATGGTTTGGTTTATCCAAGAAGCTTGATTCATAAGCTATACAAGAATTCAAATTCATCTAGTCCACAAACTAAGGTTTCCGATTAAAAATCAACTGCATCTTTGACTTTTGACTAGTACATGATCTCAAACCTTGGAACATGATTCAAGACACTCGAAAACACCTTCGGAGTCCATCCATAGTGTTCCATTAGCACAAGGGTTTGATTTCATTGAAGATCACAAAGTTCAAGTTCATATGATAAAAAGTCAACCAACTGATCAAAGTCAAGTTTGACTTTTGACTTTTTTGGTCAAATATAGTTTCCTCAAGTAAACAATAATGATAATATGTGATTTGGATCATTATTGATCAAGAAAAATCAAGAAATATGAGGTTACTTGTAAAAAGGGCAACATTGGAGAAATTGAAATTTTTCTAAGTCATGAAATACAATGATTTTTGCCCTACTTTCCAAGGCTATAACTTCCAAACTAAGTTACCATTTTCTTTGATACAAAGACCAAATTGAAGAGCTTGTTACATACTACAACTTTGACTTTGAGGGTGAAATCTCAAAAATATATAGATTAAGAGATATGGAGCTATGAAGTTGGAGGTTCCATACTTTTGAACATAGAAATTTTTTAGACTAAATCTGTCTAATGTTGGAGGCAACTGTAAGGCTATTTTTCTCCATGAACCACATTGATTCAAGAAAATCTTTGAATATCAAAGTTGAAGCATGATATCTCAGCTTTCCAAAATGGCCAAGAACATTCATTTACCTTACATGAGTGAGAAGTTATGAATTTCACAACATGCCTTGTTGCAACTGTTTTGCAAGACAGATTTGCTACACATTTTTTTGTTGCACGATTTGGATGAGCTTGCAAACCTAATATCTTCTCAAGATCAACACCAAAATGATTATACACCATGTGCTCTGCAAGAGCATGACAAAATTTTCAAGATTCCATCATTTGCATGTGTTAAAAATCATTTCAAAAACCATGAAGTGTGGTTTTGTCCTCTAGCATTAAAGTGGAATAGATAAATTGATCAAAAACCTCCCAAACTGTTTAAGAATGATAAAAAAACCAAGGGATGAGATGCAATATGAGAGGATCAAGCTCAAAAGATCAGAATTGCTAGCCATGTGAGAATGGAAGCTATGGACCTTGTCACTCAAGTAATAGATACATGAAATCTACTATTAGATAAAAACATGTATCCCAATCCTATCAAATTCACAAATATCTGAGACATTCCCCTATAAATAGAGCTCGGCTTGATGGTTCAAAACACACCAAAACATTGCAAGAAGCTTGTTTTCTAAGAAACCTTTCTCTTCTCCAGAATTCAAAGTCAAAAGAGGTGATAATTTGGAACTTCAACTCCAAGCCATTTCCAACCAAAGCAGTGATCAAAACATGTCATATACATCATGTGTAAGTGATCCAAACATTCATCTCCTAACTGTAACACCATAATCATCAAGTCACATAACATTTCCTTCAAGGCTACAAATTGATTTAGCCAAAGAGTTCAAGAAGGTTTCCATTTATTCTAAGCATTGAAACATATTCCTTGAACATCGAAGAAGCCGTTGGCATCAACAAATTGCTTCTGTAACACCTCAAAGCAGGAATTTAATTCTCACTTGCAAGGTAAGTCCCCTCAAAACCTGAACTCCATAATTCCTGCATCATATATGATTAGTTGAGTTAACAACTTGTTTCTCGAAATATGAGGATCATTTTCCCCCAATCAACTATTATGTATCATGAATATATGTGATTTCATATTAAAATTTACAATTAGGGTTCATACAGTTTTGAGATTAATTTCTTTAGATGCACTTAATATAAATGAAATTCAATGATGCCATTCAATTCCACATGAAATTTCCAACAATTTTCATTTTCACCTCATGCCATTTGGTTGGATATTCAGAGAGTTAGAATTTTCAAAATTTTGAAGATGATGATGAGCTCGTGGAAGAAGAAGATGATGGTCATGGCGCCTTCTTTTTTAAATAAAACGTTTTTTATAATATTATTATTTGGATGAAAATAAATAAATTGATGTATCACCACCCCAATGGTTAAAGCGTGCATTTTCACGGGTTTAAGTGTGAGAGGTATGGGGTTCGAATCCCCCTCACCCTAGACCTTTTGCTTTTATTTTTTAAACTATTTTCAACTTCAAACTCTCTTTATTATTTTCACCATCTTTTCATTGTCAACCCATAGAGCATGGATCAGATGGTATTATTTTAAACCCATCACCCCAAGGGCGCAAGTTCAACACCCATGGGGATTCCTATTTTTTTAACACTATTTTTTTCATTTTTCTTTACAACTTCACCTAATTGTTTCACCAAGCAAAAATCATCTTTTTGAGCCAATTTTTTGCACACTTCTCATTTATCTTCCCTATTTTAGGAATCCATCAAAAAATCCAAAAAATAATATTTATTTTTGACATTTTTATTAGGTTGAAAACTAGTACTTTTTAAGTATTTTTCTTGCCTTTTCTTGATTTCTTTTGATTCTTTTCCTGACTTTATTATACATATGTGTCTTTATGTCATGATACACTATTTTTAAAGTCTTGTTGATTTACATAACATGTTGTACGAACTTATATATACCTCGGTTAAGTATTATTTCTTTTGAAAAATACTTTGATTAAGTGTTTAATTAGGTGAAATTTTAGGGTTTCTCTTGATTGATCTTTTCAAAACATCTTGACGAAGACTTTCACTTGATTTTGGATTTCCCAAAGCCTTTTGATTCAACCAGGTTCAACTATTTGTTCACGTGCTTACCTTCATGAAGCTTCCATTAAGGATTGATTACCCTTTATCCTCAAATCCATCTTGAACATATTATTTGAACTTCTTTGTGATTGCCCTTGTTGATTAAACCTTTACTCACATATTCAAGTATTTCCTTCATAAGCTCGTACAATGATGAACATATCTACTTCTCTGATGCACATTCACATGTTGATATATCATGCTTAATCATACCATGTTCATGTCATCCTCGATGACTACACTTGTTTTAAAGCTCAAACAATCATGTCTTGTTAAGTTTCTCTTGACATTTACATTGATAATACTCGCATTCATACAACTCTTGCATCTCAATACTCATCCTTATTTCAAACTCTAAGATTCAAACTATAACTCAGTTAAAACCCTAGGATCCCCTTTAAGGTTCTCAACTTCAATAAAAAATTAGGATTCCTTTGAAGTTTTCAACTTCATTCAAAACCAAAGCCCCTATGTGGCTTCAAACCTCAAACTTCAAGTCAAAACCATAGCCCCTTTGTGGCTTCAAACCTCAACTTCAAGTCAAACCTTAGCCAACCTTTGGCTTCAAATTCAAAACTCTCTAGAGATGAGACATGAATCATCTCTATAGAAGAGATGTCTCTTCTGTTTCTCCACAACATAAATCAAACATTTCAAACTTTTTTTCCATTTAAGTGATGTAAGTGGCACACTTGTTGATTCAAAATCCAAGCCGGAGTCCTTCTCTTATTATGGTACAAAAACACTTCTTTCATAAAGTGATATAAGTGGCACATTTGTTGATTCTACATCCAAGTCAAGGTTCTTCTCTTAATATGCAAAGATTCATTTAAAGGAAGATGTAGCATTACTCTGGATTTTCTACATCCAAGTTTAAAGCTTCTTCCCTTATTATCTTCTTTCTCAAAATGTTAGTGTGAATAGGTGAGATATCTCCCTTAAGATGACAATTTGTCTCTTCTCTCAAACCCAACAAACCCAATTCCACCCATTAGTAGGTGGAACTACGAACGCACTGATTTCTCAAACCACTTTTGAGAATACGTAGACATAAGATTGCGAGATCTTAGCGAGAAAAATTATAAATAAAACCATTAGGTTCATACACCTTTGTCTTAGCTTATTTCAACTTACACTACAAAAACAACAAAAATATTTCCCGCTCTTATCACCCAAAACAATCAACAAATCCCCAATACATAGCAGATGACTCAATCAAACAGTAAGCACAAATATACACAAGAGGTTCCTATATGATACTATAGATACTTAGGGTGCAAGTGTCATACCCCAAATTTTGACCACTAATATTTCTCATCATTGTGCATATCATCAGCACAATATGGATGTACCTTTGTGCGTCATCCATCTCCTCAAGGGTTGTTGAGCACTCATTACAATCATACTTAGGGTTTCAAGCCCTCTTTGAACCTTAGGCAAAAGATCAATCAAGGAATGACATGATCTTCAACTTATCTAACCTCTCAAACATCCACAAAGGATCAAGAGGACTCTCACTTCAAGGATTAAGCACAAGGCTGCTCCCTTCTAGGTGGATCAAGCCTCCAAAATCAACAGTGTCACCAAATTAGGGTTTTGGTCGACCTGGGCCTCCAGATGGAAATTTTTCTCTGGGCATGAGCCAATGCTTCAAAGCATGACCTAATATACTACATGGAACATCATGGACCTAATCAGAAAGTCAATTTAGTCTCAGGGGATGCACTCATCAAAAATCAGGAATTAGGGTTTCTTGACCTAATTCACCCCTAAGTTGACTTTTGGGACAAAACATGAGCTAAGACCTCAAGAGAGGATTTGAGGGTCTCTAACATACTACATTGATCCATTTGCATCAATGGATTGATCCAAGAAGCTTGATCCCCAAGCTTCAAGTTCATCTGAACTACAATTAGGGTTTCGCAGGAAAAGTCAACTGTAGCTTTGACTTTTGACCAAGACATACTCCCAAACCCTGGGACATGATTCAATACACCCTATGATACCTATGGAACATTTCCATCAAGTTTGATTTAGGTCAAGGACTTGATTTCATAGAGGATCACACAGTTTGGAATTCATCTGACAAAAAGTTAACTGTGCACAAAAGTCAACTTTGACTTTTTGAGATTTTTCACAAATATGGTTCTTTGACCCTAAAATGATGTTAATGTGTGATTTGAATCATCATTCATCAAGAAAAATCAAGAAAAGTGGGATAACTTGTAAAAGGGGTAACCATAAAAACTTAGAAATTTTCTAAGTTATGGAATAAAGTGGCTAGGGTACCAACTTTGGAGGATCATAACTCCTAAACCACAAAGCCATTTTTCCCCATCCAAAGCTGGATTTGTAGCCCTCATGGCCCTCTACAAAAGCTTCAACTACACCTAATTCCAATTCATTATGGATTTTGAGTTATGGAATGATCAAAGTGGCTGAAAACATGAAATGCCAGTTTTTCCAACACTTAGTGAAATTTTCACTAAGTCAGAATCTGCCTTCACTTTTTGCCAAATGTAGGGGCATTTTTCACTTGGATCCAAAAACTATCAAAACCAACTATGATCAAACAATTGTTGTATCATATGAGGGCTTTCCAAAATGACCAAGAACATCACCAAACTCAACTTGAGCCATGAGATATGACAATGGCAACATGCCTTGCTGAAAACTGCCAAGGCTAGACAAAATTTTACACTTTGGCTCGATTTGGCAAAATCAGATAATTCCAAGCCTTGTCATCACTTTGGACACATCTGAGGATCAAATCTAAAGGGGACAAACACTGATCCAAGCCTCCAAAGTCCTTGGAACAAGAAGTAGCATGCCAAACCTAGAATTGCCTAAAAGAGGGATAAGACTCCAATTTTGGATTGGAGCATTCAATGCATACACCAAGGTGGCATGGACTGAGCTATTTGCAACTGAATTCAGTCAAGACTTATCCAAGACCAAGGGGACCAGCAGCCTGTGCCCTAACCTCTAGTCAATGGCTAGAGGAGACTTGGATTCTCATTGATCAACATTGGCCAAACCTATGCAGTATTTGCCATTCACTATTCCTTGCAAAACAAACTTGCTCTACTATAAATAGAACTCAATTGTGATCAGTTTGAGTATACCAAAGCCATCAAATAGATGCTTTCCTCAAAATCTCCTTCTTCACTCCAATTTTTCCTTCTAAGGCAAGTCACTATCGGGTTTTGAGTTTGAGAGCAATTCCAATCAAACCAATCACACACACACCTCATAAACATCATATAGAAGTGATCCAAACACTCACATAACATATGGAACACAAAAATCACAAAATCATCAGCCAATTGCCCAAGTTCTTGACAGATTTGCAGTTGGGGTACCATCTCAAGTTCCAGATCATTTCAATCCACTCCAAGCATCCAGACACACTCCATAGCACCTAGGGAAGTTGTCCACATCATTGGAACCTAGCTGTAACACCTCTAACACAAAACACGATCACCAGCTGCTAGAGGTCAAAACTTGATTTTTGAAACATTAATCCAAGATCATAATTTGTTTTCCACATGTTAAACAATTTTGATCATTTAATTGAATTTTTTTTATTCAATTAAAATAAATTTTGAAAACAAATTAGGGTTTTTGATTAATTCAACCCTCATCAAACTTTTTCAAACACTTTGGGCCTCTAATAGAGTGTAAGACCCAACCCCCTTTGAAAACCAAAATATTTTGGGCCTCAGTGTATTGTATAAGTCCCGATACCGTCAAAACGTTTGGCGCGATCGTCACCTTTTTAACAAAAACCCATGGGCCTCTCCTTGAGCTGTAAGCCCCATCACTTGTACAAAAATGAATTCTTGGGCCTTTAATAAAGTGTAAGACCCAATCCCCTTTTATCCAAAACAATTTTTGGGCCTCAGACATTGTATAAGCCCCTCTGCGTTAAAAGAAAATCTCGGCATGATCAGCAATTCAAAAATCAAATCCTGGGCCTCTCCTTGAGCTATAAGCCCCACCACTTATATAAAAATAAACCTCTGGGCCTCTTGAGAGAGTGTAAGACCCATCCCTTTGTACAAAAAACCTTTTGGGCCTCAGTCATTTGTATAAGTCCCTCTGTACAAATTCAAAACAACGGTACAATCATCGTTAAAACCTTGGGCCTCTCCTTGAGCTATAAGCCCCAACAATATTTTCAAAGCACTTTCTCCTTTGATTTTGAATATAATATTGTTATCAAAGTTTTCTTTGTTGAACAACTAACCAAACAGCATGGAACCTCTACAACCGAGTAAGTGTTTACCTGCTTTCTTTATCCGCTTTCATATATGTATAACTGTATTGTGGGGCTGCTCACTATAAGTCTTCTTTCACAAACTTTTATATACCTTTCAAATATCAACTGTGTAATGTAACACCCTTTTCTACTCCCAATAATATTGTAGCAGAAACAACTTTTAAAATCAGAGTAAGGCATAATACTTCCCGCAAAGGGTGCATATTTCACATTTAAATCAAAATAATACACTTGCCATGTAAACAAAGGGATTTTCCTCAAAATAACTCAAAAGCCTTCACATGGCAGCGGAACACAAAATTCTCAATTAAAAGGTTTTACACAAACATCATAATAATTAAAATAAAACCATATCGTCAAATGACAACGAAAATAAGGAAACAACATAGTTCGACTCAAAGGACCCCAACCCGATGTTACACTATCAGAGCAAGACCCTCTAAATCGACCAAAAGCAAATAAACTTCAAGTCCTCGAAAGCATCCACAACTAAACCTGATCACCTGCACATTACCCACGTGGAGGCAACATTCAAATAGGCAGGGTGAGTAATCACAATTCATAATAATCATTATAAAACAAGATATACATAAAATGGCATTATCTTCATAAACGACATCATCAAGGTCATCATAAAGGAAAACATCAGGAAACACTATAGCACAATTCATCAATGTCACGTAAAATGCAATGCACAACAAGACTCATGCATGTGGTACCAATCGTCACAATGGATGGACACCAGGCCATCAACCCTCCAAAGATCCCCGTCAATAGGATCGATCCCGAAATCGGATTCGGAGCACGTCATAATCACCTCATATCCGCACAATGGGAATGAAGCGTCGTCACAGAGTGTGCATATGAATGTATGATACACAAACGTCAATAATTCATTATCATCAAGTAATCATCATAATGTGCATCATCATTCCTCAGTTCTCATATACGTCATGTCATCACATATTCATCAAAACATCACAGCTCATCATCTCAATATCATCAAGAACATCATAGTAAAACATCAGAAGTATCACAGCACCAAAATCTCAGAACATCACAGCATCATAAACAAATTTCACAAACAGCAGCAGTTCGCTGCTGAGTTCGCTGGGCGAACACCTTCGCTGGGACCTTCGCTTTGCGAAGCTCCAGCGAATCCCAGAATCTCAAAATATCCCACATTCTGCCTCTCCTCGCCTCTACCTTCGCTGTGCGAAGCCCTTCGCTAGGACCTTCGCTTTGCGAACCCACGACCCCACACATCTGAAAAACCCTCAGCATCATCACAGATATCGCGCATTTGCTGCGCTACTCGCTTTGCGAGTCCAGGCGAACATTCGCCTTGCGAGGGTTTCGCTCGCTTTGCAAACTAGCGATTGCAGGGAATCGCTACTACGCTTCAGTAGCTCCCAAACCTCCAAGGTATCTGCGATTATAGTCCCAATCGACCCAAAAACATCCCTATAACAGTTCTAATATATCACAGAATTTAAAGGCCTAAAACCTACGTCTGTTAGGTCGATCCAGTACCCTACGGGAAACCTTAATTTCTCTTAAACCTTCAAAACTCTCAAGCTTCATATAAACTCATAAATCCTTCACCACAGGGTTAAAACTACGACAACGGGGAAGTCTGCCCCAAAGGTCTATTTTATCGATTAAATTTGACTCTTATCAATCGTTCTCACAGAATGCCCTCAAAGTCATCAGTTTACCTCAAAACCCATAAAACCTCAAAACCCCAAAATCACCAACATCCACTTTAATCAATCAAATCCTATAATGAAAACAATGAAAGGCAATTGCTCCCCATAACTTAGATTGTCGATTCGATGAGTTCTCTCTTAAGGCTTTGGAAACCTTAACGAAAATCCTCGTCTTCTCCCTTTTTCCTCAGAGCTCAACATTTTCTCCTTATTTTCACGATCTCCACAAATGAATCCTAATTCTCCTCAATTCCTCCTTTTTGGTTAATTTAACTCTTGGGCCTCAAAATTGGGCTTTCTCCATAATACCCTCACTAATACTCCTAAAATGCCCATCTTACCCTTAATTCCTCTAATATTATTTTAAATTAATAGTAATACTAATATATTCATATTATATACTATTATTTAATTAAAATAACCAAACTTCACCAAAAATACCGACATCGACACCAACCACCGAAAATTCACAGAAAAACACGAATATAATATTTAAATGAATTAAATAAATATTCTTATGAAAATCGGGATGTTACAACTCTCCCCCACTTAAAGAATTTTCGCCCCCGAAAATTACCTCAAGGAAATAGAGTCAGATACGACTCCCTTATCTGATCTTCACGCTCCCAAGTCCAACTTTCGCCCGAATCATACCAACACAAAGGAGTCCTACACCTCCTCCCATACAAAGCTTCATAGGGCGCCATCCCAATACTAGCATGAAAACTATTATTGTATGTGAACTCAATCAACGGCAAATGGCTATCCCACGAACCTCCATGATACAACATACAAGCCCTCGGCAAATCCTCTAAAGATTGGATCGTCCTTTCTGTCTGACCGTGCGTCTGCGGATGATAGGCATAACTTATCCTCAACTTGGTACCCAACTGTAGCGAGCAATTTTGGAGGCGGTTCTTAAGCGCTGGTCGCTCTCTGCGGTTTGAGCTTGAACTACAGGTCGATTCATTTTTTATCCTATTGTGAGCTGAATAAGGAAGGGAAATAGATGTCTCCAACTAACCCTGCTTTGCATACTGAGTTTAAACAGCGGTCTGTTAGGTTACGGATGCTATCAATGTGGGGGGCCTTTGTACTGGTTATTTGTATTTTCGCAAATACGGTTTTCTTTCTTTTAATCTAGGCAAAGGGTTTCTGACGGGGAACAAGGATTAGGATGTTAGGACTGATGCTTTTAAATTACTGCTTTTGATTGACTGATATATGGGATTTGGGTTTTTTGTTGATTGCGCTCGCTAAGATCTTTTATTTCGATCTTATGCCTACGTATTCCCGTTTACCGAAACAGGGAAATCAGAGCGTTCGTAGTTCCTCCTATTCTATGGGAGGAAATGGGTGTTTTTGGTGTCTTGTTCAAAGCCCAAGACGTGAAGCGAAAGGTGATTTGTATCTTGTTCAAAGCCCAAGATGTGAAGCTGAAAGGTCTATTTGTGTCTTGTTCAAATCCCAAGACGTGAAGCTGAAAGACCTCGACTTTAGAGAGAAATTGTCATCTCTAAAGAGGGGAGAAGGAGAATTACTTTAACTCGGATACGTGGATCCGAGCAATGCCATAATTTCCGAAGAAAGGGTTTTAACCTGAAGGAGAAGACTTTAACTCAGTGTAGAGCAATGCCATCTTTCCTTAGTAATTTCTCATGCTAAAAGAGGGACAGTGGCATGGATGTAGATGATCCAGAGGCTTGCCGCTTACAGCAATTAGATGAAGGGAAAGGAGTTGTTGATGTTTGTGTACTGTGAACGAGGCACAGCTTTGATGCTAAAAGGTTGATTGGATCAACCAGTGGTTTTCTTATACAAAGCCTAAGAGGAGGCTAATTTCCGCTAGGAAAATCATTATACAAAGCCTAAGAGGAGGCTACTTTGTGTCCCGTACAAAGCCCGAGAGAGAGGCTAAAAGGGTTGACTCAACATGAGAATCTTTTATACTCGACAAGAGAGTGATTTTGTATCTCGTATGAAGCCCGAGATGGAGGCAAAAAGGGTAATTGACTCAACGGGGGAGTCTCTTATGTGTCTCGTACGAAGCCCGAGAGAGAGGCGAAAAGGTTGTTTGACTCCACTTGGGAGAATTTTGGTATCTCGTACGAAGCCCGAGGTGGAGGCTATTGTAACTGTTTCAGTTGAGTGACAGATCCAATATACTGATGTTAAAAGAGAAAATCAGTTCTTATATGAGTAACACTGTACACAGGGATTTGATTTGAGGATCAGGGATATTTCCTTCTCTTTGAGGAAACAGGAAATCCAAAGGGTATTGAGACTGTCCGAGTCCGCGGGTTTCCTTCCTATTTAACGAAGGGTGCTTGAGAATGTCTTTGAGACTCAAGGAAATTAGACTGTCCAAGTCTAGAATTTTATCTTTTGTACTATGCTTTGAGAAACAGTAGTAGACTCTATGAAAGGACTGTTCTATGAGGATGACTATGTTCTGTTCCTATACCTCTAGGAGGTCGTCGGGACAATTTGTACGAAGCCCAAGAGGAGGCTGGAAACTTTTAAGAAGCCGACGGGTCCTTGTACTAAGCCCAAGAGGAGGCTATCATTCCCGGAGGAAGAGATCATTATACGAAGCCTAAGAGGAGGCTGTGAATACTTCTAAGAAGCCGTAGTGTCCTTGAATAATGCCCAAGACGAGGCCGATGCTTTTAAGAAGCCCGTGGGTCTATCATCTCCTTTCCATTAGGAGAGATAACTCTTTTAAAGATAAAAACCACTGGTAAACGTGCGAGGTTTACTATCCAGCGACTTTTAGCTTTTAAAGAGGGTTCCTTAGTTAAGGTCCAAGATTATGACCGTAGTGGGTACCCAAACCCCGAGACATTCAAGGCAAGCTATCCACAAGGAATAGATCAAGTCAGGAAAGTTCGAGAATTTGGAAGAAACTCAAAGATGCCATTCACGGAGAATACATTCATCTTGGGGAGTAGAGCTTCTTGACGATTCCTAAGGAGGACAGCCGAAGAGAAGACTGTATCTGGTGCTCCTATTGGGGATCTAGGCGTCTATTTCTACGAATAAGTGAAACGGCGTCACCTAGTTCTAGACGTAGTTGTCGGGGAAACTCGAAATATCTATACTATTATTACACAGTAGATATGAGTTTATGAAAGGAGACTTACAGTGAGCAGCCCCACAATACAATTTATAATATGAAAGCAGTAAACGAAAGCGATAACCACTTACTCGGTTGTAGTGCTTCCATGCTGTTTGGTTAGTTGTTCAACAAAGAAAGATTGAAAACAACAGTATATTCAAAATCAAAGGAGAAAGTGCTTTGAAAAAGAAAGATTTGGGGCTTACAGCTCAAGGAGAGGCCCAGGGTTTTATCAGTGAGCGCACTGTTTGACTTTGTACATCGGGACTTATACAAGTGACTGGGGCCCAAAAAGGTTTTCTATACAAAGGGATGGGTCTTACACTCTCTCAAGAGGCCCAAAAAGGTTTAGAGGAAAAAGAGTGGGGCTTATAACACGAGGGTAGGCCCAAATGATTTTTCGTTTAAAAATGGCGATCGCGCCGAGGTTTTCTTTTAACGCGGAGGGACTTATACAATAAGTGAGGCCCAAAATTGTTTTGGTTAAAAGGGGGATTGGGTCTTACACTCAAATAGAGGCCCAAAGTGTTTTGAATGGGTCTTATAGCTCAAGGAGAGGCCCAAGGGTTATTTTGAAAAGGCGACGATCGCGCCGTTTGCTTGTACAGAGAGACTTATACAATGGATGAGGCCCAAAAAGTTTTTGTACAAGGGGGGATGGGTCTTACACTCTCTCAAGAGGCCCAAAGTGTTTTGAAAATGATTTATGAGGGTTGAATTAATCCAAAACCCTAATTTGTTTTCAAAATGTATTTAATTGAATAAAAATTCAATTAAAATGATCAAAAATTGTTTAACACATGGAAAACAAATTGTGATCTTGGATTAATGCTTCAAAAATTAAGTATTGACCTACAAAATAATTAGAAAGCATTAAAAGTTGAAAAATCAATGTGGAAAAAATATTTAAAATGCCAAAAACAATTAAAACATTAATTCTTTGCAAAAATATCAATTATATGAAATAAATAATATTTTTGGGATTTTTTGTGAAAATAAAATATTTTGACATTTATGTGAATTATTAAAAAAAGAATCAACTCAAAATCATTAAAACTCAGAGAGAAATTAATTTTTGAATCAATTAAACAAAATCACAAAATTCAAATATTTGAATTATTCAAAAATGGCGCCAAGAACAAGCTGAAGAACACGCGCGTGTTCTTGGTTTCTCAGATTTGCATTTTCTATCCAATCTCCATGAATACGTAATCATATCATGCAATCCACATATCATTATGCTCGTCTTAACCTCACGATCATGTCTATGTACTTTAATTTCATTTAAATTAAACATACAACAAGAAATCACGAAGAAACTTCAAGAACCCTAATTTCTGCATGAAGGCTAGGATTTTTGATACACGATTCAAACAATGCAATTAATTGAGGGAAAATATTCCATGCATGATTATGAACATATGGCCAAATTATTGTGCCAGGAAATATGCATAGATTGAGAGATGACCAAGTATGTGCTTACCTCCAAGCCGTGACAGCAAGTTCAGAGTGATTTTTGATTTGGAGGTGTTACAGATGAGTGGTGATGATCTGAACAGCTTCCCTACACCCTATGGATTGTGTTTGGATGGTTGGACTTGATTGAAATTGGATGGATCATTTTGTGGTACCTCAGCTGCACTTTGGTTAAAACCTTAAGCAACCAGCTGGTGATTTTGTGAAATTGATGTTTCAGAAGTAATCTAAGTGTTTGATCAGCTCATATGTGATGTATGTGAGGTGTGTGAGTGATTGGTTTGATTGGAAAAGCTCTCAAACTCAAAACCCGATAGCTACCTTGCTAAGAAAGGCATTTTTGCCAAGAGAAAGAGATTTTGAGGAAAGCATCTGTTAGATGGATTTGGTGTACTCAAACTGATCACAATTGAGCTCTATTTATAGTAGAGCAAGTTTGTTTTGCAAGGAATAGTGAATGGCAGCTGGTAAGTAGGTTTGGCCAATGTTGGCAAATGAAAATCCAAGTCTCCTCTAGCCATTGACTAGAGGTTAGGGTACAGAGCTTTGGTCCCCTTGGTCTTGGATAAGTCTTGACTGATTTCAGATGAGAATGGCTCAGTCCATGCCACCTTGATGGTTCTATTGAATGCCTCATTCCAAATTTGAAGTTTTGTCCCTATTTTGGCCATTCTAGGTTCAACATGTTATTTCTTGTTCCATGGACTTTGGAGGCTTGGCTCAGTGATTGTCCCCTTTAGATTCAATCCTCTGAGGTGTCCAAGTGGATAGGAGCAATTGAATTTGGCTGATTTTGGCAAATCGACCAAAGTTGCAAATTCTGCCTTGCCTTGACAGATTTCAGCAAGGAAACTTGGCAATGTTGTATCTCATGGTGTAGGTTGAATTTGGCAAGGTTCTTGGCCATTTTGGAAAGCTCTTACATGATACAACAACTGTTTGAACAAGTTTGGTTTTGATCTCTTTTGATTCCAAGTGAAAAATCCTCCTACATTTGGCAAAAAGTGAGGCAGAATCTGACTTAGTGAAAATTTCACTAAGTGTTTGGAAAAAGTGACATTTTCACTTTTCAGCCACTTTGATCACTCCATAACTCAAAATCCTTAATGAATTGGAATGACTTGTAGTTGAAGTTTTTGTAGGTGATAATGAGGGCTACAAATCCATCTTTGGATGAGAAAAAATGGCCTTGTGGTTTAGGAGTTATGGTCCTCCAAAGTTGGTACCTTTGCCACTTTATTTTTAACTTAGAAAAAATTCTAAGTTTTATGGTTACCCCTTTTACAAGTTATCTCACTTTTCTTGATTTTTATTGATGAATGATGATTCAAACCATACATTAACATCATTTTAGGGTTAAAAATCCATTTTGGTGAAAAATCTCAAAAAGTCAAAGTTGACTTTTGTACACAGTTGACTTTTTATCAGATGAATTCCAAACTGTGCAATTCTTTAGGAAATCATGTCCTTGACCTAAATCAAACTTGATGGGCATGTTCCATGGGTGTCATAGGGTATATTCAATCATGTATTAGGGTTTGGGAGCATGTCCTGGTCAAAAGTCAAAGTTACAGTTGACTTTTCCCTTAAAACCCTAATTGTGGTGCAGATGAAATTGAGACTTGTTGCCCAAGCTTCTTGGATCAATCCATTGTTCCAAATGGATCAATATGGTATATTAAAGACCCTCAAATCATCTCTTGAGGTCTTGGCTCATGGTTTGTCCCAAAAGTCAACTTAGGGGTGAATTAGGTCAAGAAACCCTAATTCCTGATTTTTGATGAATGCATCCCCTGAGGCAAAATTGACTTGATGCATGGGTTCATGAGGTTCCATGAAGTATATTAGGTTATGTTTTGGATCATTGCCTTGTGCCCAGATGAAAATTTCCATCTGGAGGCCCTGGTCGACCAAAACCCTAATTTGGTGACACTGTCGATCTTGAGACTTGATCCACCTAGAAGGGAGCAGCCTTGTGCTTAATCCTTGAAGTGGGAGTCCTTTTTGATCCATGTTGGATGTTTTAGAGATTAGACAAGTTGAAGATCATGTCATTTCTTGATTGATCCTTTGTCTAAGCACCCAGAGAGGGCTTGAAACCCTAATTTTGATTGTAGTGGATGCTCACCCATCCTTGGGGAGACTAATGAAGCATAAAGGTACATCCATATTGTGATGATGATTTTCACAATGATGGGAAATCTAAGTGGTCAAAATTTGGGGTATTACAGATGCCCCTATTTAATCTTCTTGGACCCGAAGGTGTGAATGACGAAGGGATTCGGGCATTCGGGGTGCAAGAGGATTAAATATCGGAATACCCGAAATTTTGATGGTGGTTATGAATGGTAGCTTACGCATTCATCTTCTTTAGCTAAGCAATGATGTTTATAAAAGGTAAACTTCCCCTCGATCCTGGTTTCCTACCAAGGAACTGGTCTCAGTCTCTTTTGAAATAAACTTCCCCTCGATCCTGGTTTCCTACCAAGGAACTGGTCTTGGTTTCTTTTGAACTTCCCCTCGTTCTTGGTTTCCTACCAAGGAACTGGTCTTAGTTTCTTTTGTCAACTTCCCCTCGTTCCTGGTTTCCTACCAAGGAACTGGTCTTAGTTTTTGATTTAAACTTCCCCTCGATCCTTGTTTCCTACCAAGAACTGGTCTTAGTTTCTTTTGTCAATAAACTTTATTGACAAGGGACGCTATGTGTAGTGGTTTTCCTTCAAACTTCTCGCCGAATTTTCCTGGGGAGACGCCATTTAACGGAAAAAGGTTTGATGTCAGACTTGCTGGGGAACCCAACGTCTGAGTTGTAGAGTTGCACAAACTTCTCTGTTGGAGACGCCATTTGTCGATTCTACTGGGGAAAGCGAGTCTCTTGAGAGACTGTTTTTATTTGGGATCTTTCATCATACTTTTCTCGGGATCTTCCCGGAGAAACGCCATATGATGGGGTCCAATTTTTAGGTGCCAATGACCTTCTCATCAGTGGTTTTTCGGAGCAAAACTGGCGTGCTGCCGAATCTCTGATCACGAGGCTTTCTCTGTGGATTTTCCTTAATCCGGGAAAGCAAGGATATCATCTTCAATGGCGAAGAATGATGTTTATTGAAAGTCCTCTGAAAGATCAGAGGTTCAAATTATCAAAGTGGCCAAGGACCAACTTCTTTCCAGAATTAAACTGGAAGCGAGGTTGTTCAGACACAGTATTTCCTGACGAGGCAAGAACTGACAACTCGATTGAGAGGACTTCTACCACTAGGGGACAAGACGGACTAGAGTGATAGTGATGCAATATGAAATGTGAATGCAAATAAAAAATGCATGATGTATGTATGTATATGCTGACAAAACAGACGCGGCATACAGACTAATGGATGAATACAATTGGATACTCGGCCATCGCGGGGCGAAGAAGTACCGTTGATTCAAAATAGCAATTCCACCTTGCTTAGGAGAGATAGTCCCGTTGGGAGCTATGTTGATCGGGCTTAGGAGATGATAACTCGGCCGAGGCGTGTCAGACGAAGCAAGGTCTCTGACACAGTTGATCCCTTCATTCAGGCATACTGGCTTAGAAGGAGTACTTTGATTCTGCACTTTGAAGTCCGCTTACTTCGGGAGAAGCGATCGATGTTCTTCTGATGTTCAACAGTCAAAAGAAATGCCATCTTTAATTTAAAAGCAGAAAAAGTTTAACAAGTAAATTTATTTTTTGTTTTATTTCAAGAATCGCTGATTAAGTTTAAACAACGTCGTTCTGTAAAGCTAAAACAAGTAAAGAATTACAAACAAAAGCACAAGGGCTCAAATTTTATTGATAAGATGGAGATCAGCCAAACGCGTGATTCCAAAGAGTATATACAAAGTTAGAAAATGGTAATTTACAGGGAAAAGGGCTACGTTGAAACATAACGACCAATATCCTTCTACCAACTTTGAATTCGGGACATCCTGAGCTTCTGTCGAAGATGACCTTGACTGGAGTTTTCCTCCAATGATGATGCAACTGCTGCTGAGGGACTTGCCTCTGTTGAACATAGTTACTTGCCATTATCCCTAATTTTTTCCTGGATTGTACCTTGATGTTTCTAATCCACCGGGATGATTTTTTCATGTCTCTAACTTTTGCCTGGACCGCCCTTTTGGGTTTTCAATCCACCGAGACATTTTTTTTTTTTAGTTTTAGGCGAAGTATTTCTTGACTACATCAACATTCGTGGGGTAGGAAAACTCCTCTCCGTCCATGGTTGCAAGTCTCAAGGCACCGCCTGAGAAAGCTTTCGTGACTACATAAGGGCCATCATAATTTGGGGTCCATTTGCCCCGAGAATCAGTGAGAAATGATTGTATCTTCTTGAGCACAAGGTCTCCTTTCCTGAAGACACGAGGTCGGACCTTTTTGTCAAACGCCCTCTTCATTCTCTGTTGACACAACTGACCGTGGCATAATGCCGTGATTCGCTTCTCTTCGATCAGGTTCAGTTCGTCGTGTCGACTTTGACACCATTCAGCTTCGGTGAGCTTAGCTTCCATCAATACCCGGATTGATGGGATCTCTACTTCTATGGGGAGAACTGCCTCCATGCCATATACTAGAGAGAAAGGGGTTGCCCCTGTTGAAGTGCGGACAAATGTTCGATAACCGTGAAGAGCAAAGGGTAGCATTTCGTGCCAATCTTTACAGGTTACAACCATCTTTTGAACGATCTTCTTGATGTTCTTGTTAGCCGCTTCTACCGCTCCGTTCATCTTGGGTCGGTAGGGAGATGAGTTATGGTGTTCGATCCTGAAATCTGCACACAACTCTTTCATCATCTTATTGTTCAAGTTAGATCCATTATCAGTAATGATCTCGCTTGGAACACCATAACGGCAGATGATATTGTTTTTGATAAATCGGACCACCACTTGTTGGGTTACATTGGCGAATGACGCTGCTTCGACCCACTTGGTGAAATAGTCAATGGCTACCAGGATGAACCGATGTCCGTTTGAAGCCTTGGGCTCAATCATACCAATCATATCGATTCCCCATATGGAAAATGGCCACGAGGAAGAAAGAACTTTGAGATGTGATGGCGGTACATGAATTTTGTCGGAGTATATCTGACACTTGTGACACCTCTTCATGTACTTGTAGCAGTCGGATTCCATGGTCAACCAATAATACCCGACCCTGAGAATTTTTCTCGCCATTGTGTGTCCGTTGGCATGAGTGCCAAAGGATCCTTCATGAATTTGTTTCATAAGCATGTCTGCTTCTGGTCTGTCGACGCATCAGAGCAAGACCATGTCAAAATTTCTCTTATAAAGAGTGTCACCGCTCAGGAAGAAGTTTCCAGCCAATCTTCTGAGGGTTTTCCTGTCTTTTCTGAGTGCCTCAGATGGGTACTCTTGTTTCTGAAGGAAGCATTTGATATCGTGATACCAAGGTCTATCGTCTATGACTGCTTCAATCGCGAAGATGTAAGCGGGCCGTTCAAGGCGCATTATGTCGATCTTAGGTATGTCATTCCATCGACCTACACTAATCATGGAAGAGAGAGTGGCTAATGCATCAGCCATGTGATTCTCATCACGAGGGATGTGATGAAAGTCGACTCTGTTGAAGAAGGGTAACAACCTTCTTGCATAGTCTTTGTAAGGAATCAATCCTGATTAGTATGTGTTCCAATCTCCTTTTATCTGGTTAATAACCAGGGCTGAATCGCCGTATACGTCCAAGTTTTTGATCCTTAAATCAATCGCTTCTTCGAGACCCATGATACATGCTTCGTATTCGGCCTCGTTGTTCGTACATTTGAACGTAAGTCTGGCAGTGAAAGGAATGTGGGAACCCTGAGGGGTAACAATGATTTCCCCAATTCCGTTTCCATAATGATTGACTGCTCCGTCAAAGATAAGTCCCCACTGGGAACCTGGTTTTGGCCTTTCACTGGGTAGCGGTTCATCGCAGTCTTTCATCTTTAGATACATGACATCTTCGTCTGGGAAGTCAAACCCGATTGGTTCTTGATCGTCAATAGGTTGATGAGCCAAATAATCGGCTAAAATACTTCCTTTAACGACTTTCTGAGCATGGTACTCTATGTCATATTCTGATAGTAACATCTGCCAACGGGTAATCCTTCCCGTGAGAGCAGGTTTTTCAAAAACGTACTTGATTGGATCCATTTCGGAGACCAACCAAGTAGTATGACGAATCATGTACTGGCGAAGACGTTTGGCTGCCCAAGCTAAAGCGCAACAAGTTTTCTCAAGCATTGTGTACCGAGTTTCACAGTCGGTGAATTTCTTGCTTAGATAGTAAATGACAGACTCTTTCCCTTTAGTTTCGTCTTGTTGGCCAAGTACACATCCCATTGAGTCCTCTAGGACTGTGAGGTAAATGATCAGTGGTCTTCCTTCCACTGGAGGTGATAGAATCGGAGGATTCAACAGATATTCTTTGATACTGTCGAAGGCGGTTTGGCAATCTTCTGACCAAACGTAATCCTGGTTCTTTTTGAGTAACTTGAAAATCGGCGTACACGTCGCGGTCATAAGGAATATGAATCTGGAGATGTAGTTCAAACGTCCCAGGAATCCTCTGACTTGTTTTTCAGTTTTCGGAGAAGGCATTTCTTGAATGGCCTTGACCTTGTCAGGATCAACTTCAATTCCTTTCTGGCTGACGATGAACCCTAGTAGTTTCCCCGAACGGACACCGAAGGTGCACTTGTTGGGATTCAAGCGGAGCTTGAATTTTCTTAGACGTTCGAACAATTTTGACAGATGTTCAACATGCTCATCCTCTGTTCTTGATTTTGCAATCAAATCATCGACATATACCTCGATTTCTTTGTGTATCATGTCATGAAACAGAGTAGTCATGGCCCTTTGATAGGTTGCCCCGGCATTCTTCAAACCGAACGGCATTACCTTGTAACAAAAGGTACCCCATGGGGTAATGAACGAAGTTTTCTACATGTCTTTCGGCGCCATTTTGATCTGGTTATAGCCCGAGAATCCATCCATGAAGGAAAAAACTTTGAACTTTGCTGTACTGTCTACCAGCATGTCAATGTGTGGTAAAGGAAAGTCGTCCTTTGGACTTGCCTTGTTCAGATCTCTGTAGTCGACACACATTCCGACCTTTCCGTCCTTTTTGGGAACGGGTACGATGTTGGCTAACCATTGAGGATATTCAGATGTAGCGAGGAAACCCGCGTCGATCTGTTTCTGTACCTCCTCCTTGATTTTGATGGCCATGTCCGGGTGAGTGCGTCTCAACCTTTGCTTTACTCGCGGACATTCCGATCTCAACGGTAAGTGATGTTCCATGATGCTGGTATCCAACCCAGGCATGTCCTGATAGGACCAAGCGAATACATCGGGGAATTCTTTGAGAAGCTTTATCAAACTTTCTTTGACAGTTGGACTGAGCAATGCCCCAATCCTGATTTCTTTTCTCTCCTTTTCTGAACCCAAGTTTACCGTTTCCAACGGTTCTTTGTGAGGTTCAATGGACCTTTCCTCTTGTCTGAGTAGTCGGGAGATCTCTTCTGGAATTTCGTCGTCAACTTCTTCTTCAGCCTCGAATACCGGGAACTCAAAGTTGGGAGAAGGCACCGAATCGTATGTTTCAACGGGGTTTAAAACAAGCAATCTGCATGACGTGATGATTCGTGTTTAGAAAAGATAGAGAGAAATGCAAGTGTGTGCAGTGTATTTATTTTACTGCTTGTTTTTATTTTTGAATGTTTTTTAGGATTACCATTTTCTGAGAAAGCAAAAAAGAAAACAACAATTAATGCGGAAATTACAGAACGACGTTATTTTATTAATGAACAAGTCGAATCTTGAAACTACAGCCCTATAAAACAAAACTCTGTCGCTTTGGGAAAAGCGAAGAGGGAAATTTACAGAAAGCGAGCCCTATCAAAACATCCGTTTCACCTGGGCAGGGTGAAAGGCTTAAAGATGGCATTTACTTTTACTGATGAACGACCTTCGGAACCTCGACAGCAACCCACTGGCGGCGAACTCCTCGGTGAATCACAAAGTCTGGCACCTTCCTTGATTTGTCTTCAGAAATGACGCTGATTTCTGGTGGAGCAGGATCATTGGAATCTGTATCCCAGGTAGAATTGTCGTAGGAGGATTCCTCTGTTGTATTTTGCATAGCATTTGTGCTCTCAACTGTATCTCCCCATCCAGTTGACTGGATATCTTCGAGCCTGATACGAGAGCTTTTGGGAGCAGTGTACTTGACCATAAAGTCGTATTTTCCACTAGGTTGTCCCAGAGTGTCCCAAACTTCTTTGGAACTGGAGAAGTCATCCCTCTCGATGACGTTGACCTCAGAAAAAGCATAGTTGATGAATTCTAGACTTGCAAACATTGCGAATTCATCTTCATGTTGAGTAGTTTCTGAATGACCTGAGTGTTGATCCCATGACGTGGTAGGGACACAGGTATTCTGTTCAATGATGCTCAGCTGAGCTTCATTACTCGGCTGACTTTCTTGCCCCAAGTTTCCTGGGTAAGGTTGCCACATTGGCAGACCATCCATCGGGCCATAGTAATTGTGGTCAAAGTTGTCTTTCATCAGAGTGTCTTCCTCTAATGAATTTGGCGGAGCACGGCATCCTTCCGGATCACAATCTCCGTAGATCATTTCGACATCTGATCTTGGTATAAATCTCGGACTTTCTGTAGGAAAGCAAAAAGGCATATGCACCTCTTCCTGAGACATATAACCGTCCTCATTAAGATAGGACTTCCACTCTTCATCTGCGTCAGAGGGATCTTCCTCATTGATAGCATGAACTGTCTGAGACACTGGGTGAAGAAAACCTCCACTGTGGAAGAAGTTTTGAAGGGGATGAAGACTTTCATCGTTGGCGGCTGTCTGGGTACAGGTTGTAGAAAAACCAAGACCCTTCTTTGTTTTATTGTCAATAGGAATGACAAGCCGTCCCCATCCTGTCGTATCGGTACTCTCGACCGCTTTGATAGCATCTTTGTATGAAGAAATTGAAGTTCCTTCTTTGAACTGATTGTTCTTGCTCACCGATAGTGCTTGGAACTGAGTTCCAATAACCTCCTCGGGTTCCGCACAAGTAGATGATGATAGGTTACTCACAAGCAAGGCTTGTTCCCCACAAACCGTGACAAGTTGATCATTCTTGACAAACTTTAGCTTTTGGTGGAGGGTTGAAGTAACCGCTCCAGCCTGATGTATCCAAGGTCTTCCTAATAAACAACTGTATGTTGCCCGGATGTCCATGACCTGGAAAGTGATTTGGAAAGTGTGAGGACCAATAGTTATGGGAAGATCAACTTCGCCGATAACTGTTTTTCTGGATCTGTCGAATGCTTTGACGACGACCTCGCTGACTCTCATCGGAGGGCCCTTAAATGATAATTGCATCAAAGTGGACTTCGGCATAACATTCAGGGCTGACCCTGTGTCTACCAGTACGTTGGCTAAAGCATCGCCCTGGCAGTTAACTGTGATATTGAGCGCCATGTTATGACGACGACCCTCTTCAGGTAGTTCCTCATCAATAAATCCCAAATTATTGCAGGAAGTGATGTTAGAGACAATGCTATCGAATTGTCTGATTGTTACATCCTGTTCCACAAAGGCTTGCTCCAAGACTTTCTGTAGAGCCTCTCTGTGTGCTTCTGAACTGAGTAACAGTGATAATACTGAGATCTTTGAAGGAGTCTATAACAGTTGATCGACAATGTTATATTCACTCCTTTGGATGAGCTTTAGCATCTCATCTTTGTCTTTTGAAAAGTCTGGATTACTAGATTGACCGACTGGTGGATTAGGAATTTCTGCCTGAAGTTCCTTTTCTTTGTTGGATTTTCCAACCCCTCGGTTGAAGATTCGACCGCTCCGTGTTACACGACTGATGTCTACAATATTCACGACGGAGGGTAATGGAATTTCCTTTCCATTCTCGATTATTATTGCACCGTATTTGTAAGGGATTGCCTTAGCTGATTCATACGGTAGTGGCCCCGGTAGATAGATGACTATGGGAACCTTCTGATTTTTCTGACCATCATAAGTAACCTTGATCCGTTCCCGGTTGGGAACTCTAGATTCATCAAATAGAGGGATGATGGCAAAAACATCCCTGGTCTGGTGATGACCAGAGATGGTGACAGCATCCTCAACTTGATCGGCAAGGTAGTTCGGCGACCAAATGATGGGTCCTGAACCTGGATATGGACGAATTTCTCCATGATCGACCTGACCCTGAAGAGCTGCTCTCACAAGGTAACACCCTTGGTTACTTTCCGAACAGACGCTACAACTGTCATAGTTGTGTGGTGGCACCTGGCCACGCCCACTTTGAATGCAATGTAACCTCACTAGGTTATCTTCCATTGATCGGACATCCTGACTTTGATGACGAGTAGGATTCCTGTGATTGATACTAAGCTGCTGAGTATCTTCGTCCATGTAGATTGGCATCCACCAGTGATTTAACAAGTGCTGAAGTGCCTCCTGGACAAGGGTACAACCTCGATCATTTTCGCAACCTGCTTTACAGTTTTGATAATCATGTGATATTAAGAATCCGAGTCGGACCTGCTCAGCATGTAACTCTACCAGGTTGGTATTCATCACGCGAATGTCAAAGATCTGAACCATGTTGATTTGATAGGAGTTCCTATCATGGTAGTCTTGGATCCATCCAAGATCCATCTGATGCTGGAGGGCCTCTTGTATGAAAGAGCATCCCTGTTTGTTTACAGAGCAAATCAGACAGGAACTATAATCGTGCCGTGGCAGATTATGATACTGGCTTTGCCTTGAGTGCATCGCCACCAAGTTGACATTCATCGCACGGATGTCGTGGTTTTGAATGACATTGGAATTCATGTAAACCATGTTAACTCCACGAACTCGGTGCTCTTGGATCCATCCAAGATCCATTTGTTCCTGTAGAGCTGCTTGCACTACAGAACATCCCTGGTTGTCTTTAGAGCAGATATCACACTGGTGATAATTATGAGGTGGCACATGGCCATATCTACTCTGTCTACAATGTATCTTGACCAGATTGGTCCCCAATAAGAGTACATCGTGAATTTGATAGACATTGTTAGTCTCTTTCTCAATCAGATTGACTGCAGTTTTCTCATGTTGAGGCAGCGGGTTCGTAAGAACATTAGGATTCGTATCTTTGAAAGATAAGAGCCCGCTCCTAACAAGCTTTTGCACGTCGGATTTGAAATTGAGACAAGTCTCAATGTTATGCCCCGAACCTCCATGATGATAAGGGCATGATTGATCCGCTTTAAACCAAAAAGGCAGATTTTCTGGAACTGAAATGGGAGACTTAGTCTGAATGTGCCCCTTAGCCAGCAGTAACGGAAACAGCTCTGCGTACGTTACGGGTATAGGATCAAACCCTGATGGCCGTATTGTACGGTTGTTGTTATATGGAGGACGAGCCTGCTGAAGAGGCTGTTGTGTTCTTTGTTGGTCAGGTTGGCTCTGCGCAACCTGAGGTTGATACATAGGAACAGGCGCGGGGCCGATAGCGGGAATAACAGCTGCTACTAGCTGATAACGTCGCCTTTGCTTTCTGAGAGAGATATTCCCAATATCTTGCTCTTTTTTCTTAGGGAGAGCACTACCGTATTTTTTAGTACCGCTCATTGATCCAGTGTCTTTTACCAAACGTCCTTCTCGGACGGCTTCCTCGAGACGTACACCCATGCCGACCATTTCGGTGAAATCACTGGGTGCACTGGCAATCATTCGGTCATAGTAAAATGAGCTTAAGGTCTATAAGAAGATTTTTGTCATCTCTTTTTCCTCAAGAGGTGGACAAATTTGAGCGGCAATTTCACGCCACCTTTGAGCATACTCCTTAAAGGTTTCCTTGTCCTTTTGTGACATTGATCTGAGTTGATCTCTGTCGGGTGCCATGTACAAATTGTACTTGTATTGTTGGACGAAGTCAGTACCAAGATCTCTGAATGTACTGATCGTAGTACGGTTTAAACCCATGTACCATTTGAGTGCGGCACCGGTTAAACTATCCTGGAAGTAGTGAATCAGCAGGTCCTGATTCTCCGTCTGAGCTGACATCCGCCGAGCGTACATCACCAGATGGCTCTGAGGGCAAGAGTTACCCTTGTATTTTTCAAAGTCGGGCACTTGGAACTTGTGCGGGACTTTCACATTTGGGACCAAGCAGAGGTCTGCGGCGTCCTTTCCAAATAGATCCTGACCGCGAATGGCTTGCAGCTCTTTCTGCATTTCCAAGAACTGCTCCTGGAATTCATCCATTCTGTCAAACATAGTTTCCTTCTTACCAGAAGGTGTATGTGGAATCTGTCCTTCCGGGACAGTGTGCACCACAAGGGGTGGTACCGTGACTGCGGCAGTAAGTCTTGGCGCCTCCCGAAGTTTGTAACCTTCAGGAGTCTTGAGTATGCCCCTGGCATCTTCGCTTTCCCGAAGTTTGTAACCTTCAGGCCCAGCGGCTTCTGTTACGATTCCCTGATCTTCAGTGATCGGCGGAACATATCCTTCCGGGATATAGTTAATAGGCATGCCCCAAGGACGATCTTTCGGCATCTCATACCTAGGATCATACTTTTTTATGATGGGCGTTGAGGTGATCTCTGAGATCACGGTTCTTTGTAGCTGAGCTTCTGCCATGGCTTGCATGTCGTTACAAAGCTTTCTCATATCCTCTCTCAGAGCGTCGATCTCTTCTTTCAACTCTCTGTTTTCTTCCTCAAGATCATCCATCTTTTTCTGACGATTGGCCCGAGTATTATACGAATGAGACAGTTTGACTCTAGAATCGAGACACAAACGTGAGATTCGTAGGTAAGGAGAATACGCGATGTGAGAATGATGAATGCAATGATTATACTAATTGTTTTTTGGTTTAATCAAAATAAACTTCGACAATTAGATTGCAAATATCAAACAGTGGGGAAACCCCTTTTTATTGAATTCCAAAGGATTACAGAAATGGAAATACAGTAGATTACAAAGTACGGAAACAGAAACCTAAACTAATGGGTCCCGAGTCCTCTTCTTTGACCGGGGCGCTTGGGCCGTTGTCGGGTTGTCATTCCTTTGCCAGGTGAAAGGAGCGAGCAAATTCCTTTGGTCATCTTGATTCTCTACAGCATGCTGCTCCAAAATTTCAATCAGAGCATCTTTCTCTTTTAGTAGTTGCTGTATTTGGATACACTCTACGTCGAGAGTGTGGTACTTGTTCTTCCAAGATCTTCTTTCCTTTTGAACTTTGTTGAGAGTAACCTGAAGCTTTTCAGTTTCCATCATGAAGTACATGAAAGTTTCCCTCGGTGGAAGAATTCCGTAACGAGGATAAGGCATCTTTAGCTTGAGAGCTCTAGTTTGTACCCAATGGAGATAAGGCTCCACCGAGACACAGTCCGGTTTTCCCAGAGACTCTCGTCCTTTCTTATGAACCTGTTTCCAAGCATGCACTATTTCCATCTTTAGTGCTCTGTCGTTTTCTCCTTCCTTGAAGAAAAGACCTTCCAGATGAACACCCAGTGGGATGTGTCTCATCGGGTATCCAAATTGACGAAGAACTAATATCAGATGATAGTTGATTCCTCCTTTAGTTCCTATGAGGGGTACGCTGGGGAAGTTTCCACAACGGTCAATGATTCTGATTCCCTCATAAATCCTATTACACCAATCTATATCGGAATTGGTGAGAGACATGATCTTCTGCGACCAACATAAGACACTCTTGCAATCCCAAAAAGCAGCAGACTTGGGCAAGTGAGAGATAAACCATTGGTAGAGCAAAGGTACACAGCATGTGATCTCTCCTCCGCTGTACAAATTTCCCAAGTGTACAAAATGATACGCATCTGCGAGCAAAGTCGACATAGGGTTTCCAATGAGAAAAACCTTAATGGCATTGATATCGACGAAGTTATTGATGTTGGGAAACAAAAATAACCCGTAGGTGAGCAAGACAAAGATGCTTTCAAAAGCAGTCTCGTTCCCTATACTAGCAAAGTACAGAGCTTTCTTTGTCAAGAACTGGGCTGGCAAACCTTGGATGCCACCCTTAGTGGTCATGTGAGTCCTGACCTCAGACTCGTCCAAATGAATTGCTATTGCAATAGTCTGATTCTTTGGAATTTCTTCCAGTCCAGAAAACGGAGCTCGATCAGTGATATGTAAATCAGTCAAATGAGAATACTCCTCCAGCGTTGGTGATAGCTGGTAATCCGGGAATGTGAAACAGTGATAAACCGGATCATAGAACTGAATGAGCGCGTCCATGATCCCCTTAATCACATGGACTCTTAACAGTGGTAGCAAACCACCGTGCTTGGCTCTGAAAGCCTCTGGGTTAACGATCATTCTTGCTAACCTTCTCAAATCCCCTAGTTTTGGAACCTTGAAGGTATACTGGTGAGTTCTCCTTCTACCGAAATCCATTAGCGTAATCCTCTTCTCTGATATTTGCAATCACATTCTTAGTTTAATTTGAAAAACAGAGAGACTAGAAGAGAAGTTTTTTTTTTTGTTTTAATGTTTTATTAAATGGATGCATGAATGCGGCACACAAAAACATAGAAAAAACATGGGGTCAAAGGGTCGTTGTCATGAAGTCAAGGCTTTACCCATCCCTAAAGGTTTATACTAGGGTGATTTTTGTACCTGTACTCATTATCATCAGCTCCTCCCAGGAAAGCAAAACAACAAGCGGATCGCCAGCGAGTTGTAGAGCAATTTTAGAGTAAGTGCCATTCACCGAGAATAGATCACCATCCTCAAATGAGGGTAGTATCGCGTAACAACCATTTCCGATAGTTTCCGCACTACAAAAGGGTTGGCTTTTCTAGGTGTATACTCAATCTTTCCACATACGGCATCACCCGCATTCCCATTTGCAGAAAAATAAACACATATAGCAATTAGGAAAAGCAGTATATATATTTGTCCTAATCATCCTAGACTTATAAAGCTATGATTCCTAAGTTCCTGACAGAAATGGGTTCCCCGGCGGAAGCCCCAATCTGTGGTTTTTACATAAGTGAAGAGAAGGAAGACCGTGCCTAGATCTAACCTTGATCGGCCCCACGGTGGGCGCCACTTTTTTCCTGTAGCGAGTGATTTTGGACGCGGTTCTTAAGCGCTGGTCGCTCTCAGCGGTTTGAGCTTGAACTACAGGTCGATTCATTTTTTATCCTATTGTGAGCTGAATAAGGAAGGGAAATAGATGTCTCCAATTAACCCTGCTTGCATACTGAGTTTAAACAGCGGTCTGTTAGGTTACATATGCTATCAATGTGGGGGGCCTTTGTACTGGTTATTTGTATTTTCGCCAATACGGTTTTCTTTCTTTTAATCTAGGCAAAGGGTTTCTGATGGGGAACAAGGATTAGGATGTTAGGACTGATGCTTTTAAATTACTGCTTTTGATTGACTGAAATATGGGATTTGGGTTTTTTGTTGATTGCGCTCGCTAAGATCTTTTCTTTCGATCTTATGCCTACGTATTCCCGTTTACCGAAACAGGGAAATCAGAGCGTTCGTAGTTCCTCCTATTCTATGGGAGGAAATGGGTGTTTTTGGTGTCTTGTTCAAAGCCCAAGACGTGAAGCGAAAGGTGATTTGTATCTTGTTCAAAGCCCAAGATGTGAAGCTGAAAGGTCTATTTGTGTCTTGTTCAAAGCCCAAGACGTGAAGCTGAAAGACCTCGACTTTAGAGAGAAATTGTCATCTATAAAGAGGGGAGAAGGAGAATTACTTTAACTGGGATACGTGGATCCGAGCAATGCCACAATTTCCGAAGAAAGGGTTTTAACCTGAAGGAGAAGACTTTAACTCAGTGTAGAGCAATGCCATCTTTCCTTAGGAATTTCTCATGCTAAAAGAGGGACAGTGGCATGGATGTAGATGATCCAGAGGCTTGCCGCTTACAGCGATTAGATGAAGGGAAAGGAGTTGTTGATGTTTGTGTACTGTGAACGAGGCACAGCTTTGATGCTAAAAGGTTGATTGGATCAACCAGTGGTTTTCTTATACAAAGCCTAAGAGGAGGCTAATTTCCGCTAGGAAAATCATTATACAAAGCCTAAGAGGAGGCTACTTTGTGTCTCGTACAAAGCCCGAGAGAGAGGCTAAAAGGGTTGACTCAACAGGAGAATCTTTTATACTCTACAAGAGAGTGATTTTGTATCTCGTATGAAGCCCGAGATGGAGGAAAAAAGGGTAATTGACTCAACGGGGGAGTCTCTTATGTGTCTCGTACGAAGCCCGAGAGAGAGGCGAAAAGGTTGTTTGACTCCACTGGGGAGAATTTTGGTATCTCGTACGAAGCCCGAGGTGGAGGCTATTGTAACTGTTTCAGTTGAGTGACAGATCCAATATACTGATTTTAAAAGAGAAAATCAGTTCTTATATGAGTAACACTGTACACAGGGATTTGATTTGAGGATCAGGGATATTTCCTTCTCTTTGAGGAAACAGGAAATCCAAAGGGTATTGAGACTGTCCGAGTCCCCGGGTTTCCTTCCTATTTAACGAAGGGTGCTTGAGAATGTCTTTGAGACTCAAGGAAGTTAGACTGTCCAAGTCTAGAGTTTTATCTTTTGTACTATGCTTTGAGAAACAGTAGTAGACTCTATGAAAGGACTGTTCTATGAGGATGACTATGTTCTGTTCCTATACCTCTAGGAGGTCGTCGGGACAATTTGTACGAAGCCCAAGAGGAGGCTGGAAACTTTTAAGAAGCCGACGGGTCCTTGTACTAAGCCCAAGAGGAGGCTATCATTCCCGGAGGAAGAGATCATTATACGAAGCCTAAGAGGAGGCTGTGAATACTTCTAAGAAGCCGTAGTGTCCTTGAATAATGCCCAAGAGGAGGCCGATGCTTTTAAGAAGCCCGTGGGTCTATCATCTCCTTTCCATTAGGAGAGATAACTCTTTTAAAGATAAAAACCACTGGTAAACGTGCGAGGTTTACTATCCAGCGACTTTTAGCTTTTAAAGAGGGTTCCTTAGTTAAGGTCCAAGATTATGACCGTAGTGGGTACCCAAACCCCGAGACATTCAAGGCAAGCTATAAATAAGGAATAGATCAAGTCAGGAAAGTTTGAGAATTTGGAAGAAACTCAAAGATGCCATTCACGGAGAATACATTCATCTTGGGGAGTAGAGCTTCTTGACGATTCCTAAGGAGGACAGCCGAAGAGAAGACTGTATCTGGTGCTCCTATTGGGGATCTAGGCGTCTATTTCTACGAATAAATGAAACGGCGTCACCTAGTTCTAGACGTAGTTGCCGGGGAAACTCGAAATATCTATACTATTATTACACAGTAGATATGAGTTTATGAAAGGAGACTTACAGTGAGCAGCCCCACAATACAGTTTATAATATGAAAGCAGTAAACGAAAGCGATAACCACTTACTCGGTTGTAGTGCTTCCATGCTGTTTGGTTAGTTGTTCAACAAAGAAAGATTGAAAACAACAGTATATTCAAAATCAAAGGAGAAAGTGCTTTGAAAAAGAAAGATTTGGGGCTTACAGCTCAAGGAGAGGCCCAGGGTTTTATCAGTGAGCGCACTGTTTGACTTTGTACAGCGGGACTTCTACAAGTGACTGGGGCCCAAAACGGTTTTCTATACAAAGGGATGGGTCTTACACTCTCTCAAGAGGCCCAAAAAGGTTTAAAGGAAAAAGAGTGGGGCTTATAACACGAGGGTAGGCCCAAATGATTTTTCGTTTAAAAATGGCGATCGCGCCGAGGTTTTCTTTTAACGCGGAGGGACTTATACAATAAGTGAGGCCCAAAATTGTTTTGGTTAAAAGGGGTATTGGGTCTTACACTCTAATAGAGGCCCAAAGTGTTTTGAATGGGTCTTATAGCTCAAGGAGAGGCCCAAGGGTTATTTTGAAAAGGCGACGATCGCGCCGTTTGCTTGTACAGAGGGACTTATACAATGGATGAGGCCCAAAAAGTTTTTGTACAAGGGGGGATGGGTCTTACACTCTCTCAAGAGGCCCAAAGTGTTTTGAAAATGATTTATGAGGGTTGAATTAATCCAAAACCTTAATTTGTTTTCAAAATGTATTTAATTCAATAAAAATTCAATTAAAATGATCAAAAATTGTTTAACACATGGAAAACAAATTGTGATCTTGGATTAATGCTTCAAAAATTAAGTATTGACCTACAAAATAATTAGAAAGCATTAAAAGTTGGAAAATCAATGTGGAAAAAATATTTAAAATGCCAAAAACAATTAAAACATTAATTCTTTGCAAAAATATCAATTATATGAAATAAATAATATTTTTGGGATTTTTTGTGAAAATAAAATATTTTGACATTTTTGTGAATTATTAAAAAAAGAATCAACTCAAAATCATTAAAACTCAGAGAGAAATTAATTTTTGAATCAATTAAACAAAATCACAAAATTCAAATATTTGAATTATTCAAAAATGGCGCCAAGAACAAGCTGAAGAACACGCGCGTGTTCTTGGTTTCTCAGATTTGCATTTTCTATCCAATCTCCATGAATACGTAATCATATCATGCAATCCACATTTCATTATGCTCGTCTCAACCTCACGATCATGTCTATGTACTTTAATTTCATTTAAATTAAACATACAACAAGAAATCATGAAGAAACCTCAAGAACCCTAATTTCTGCATGAAGGCTAGGATTTTCGATACACGATTCAAACAATGCAATTAATTGAGGGAAAACATTCCATGCATGATTATGAACATATGACCAAGTTATTGTGCGAGGAAATATGCATAGATTGAGAGATGACTAAGTATGTGCTTACCTCCAAGCCGTGACAGCAAGTTCAGAGTGATTTTTGATTTGGAGGTGTTACAGATGAGTGGTGATGATCTGAACAGCTTCCCTACACCCTATGGATTGTGTTTGGATGGTTGGACTTGATTGAAATTGGATGGATCATTTTGTGGTACCTCAGCTGTACTTTGGTTAAAACCTTAAGCAACCAGCTGGTGATTTTGTGAAATTGATGTTTTAGAAGTAATCTAAGTGTTTGATCAGCTCATATGTGATGTATGTGAGGTGTGTGAGTGATTGGTTTGATTGGAAAAGCTCTAAAACTCAAAACCCAATAGCTACCTTGCTAAGAAAGGCATTTTTGCCAAGAGAAAGAGATTTTGAGAAAAGCATCTGTTAGATGGCCTTGGTGTACTCAAACTGATCACAATTGAGCTCTATTTATAGTAGAGCAAGTTTGTTTTGCAAGGAATAGTGAATGGCAGCTGGTAAGTAGGTTTGGCCAATGTTGGCAAATGAAAATCCAAGTCTCCTCTAGCCATTGACTAGAGGTTAGGGCACATAGCTTTGGTCCCCTTGGTCTTGGATAAGTCTTGACTGATTTCAGATGAGAATGGCTCAGTCCATGCCACCTTGATGGTTCCATTGAATGCCTCATTCCAAATTTGAAGTCTTGTCCCTATTTTGGCCATTCTAGGTTCAACGTGCTATTTCTTGTTCCATGGACTTTGGAGGCTTGGCTCAGTGATTGTCCCCTTTAGATTCAATCCTCTGAGGTGTCCAAGTGGATAGGAGCAATTGAATTTGGCTGATTTTGGAAAATCGACCAAAGTTGCAAATTCTGCCTTGCCTTGACAGATTTCAGCAAGGCAACTTGGCAATGTTGTATCTCATGGTGTAGGTTGAATTTGGCAATGTTCTTGGCCATTTTGGAAAGCTCTTACATGATACAACAACTGTTTGAACAAGTTTGGTTTTGATCTCTTTTGATTCCAAGTGAAAAATCCTCCTACATTTGGCAAAAAGTGAGGCAGAATCTGACTTAGTGAAAATTTCACTAAGTGTTTGGAAAAAGTGACATTTTCACTTTTCAGCCACTTTGATCACTCCATAACTCAAAATCCTTAATGAATTGGAATGACTTGTAGTTGAAGTTTTTGTAGGTGATAATGAGGGCTACAAATCCATCTTTGGATGAGAAAAAATGGCCTTGTGGTTTAGGAGTTATGGTCCTCCAAAGTTGGTATCTTTGCCACTTTATTTTTAACTTAGAAAAAATTCTAAGTTTTATGGTTACCCCTTTTACAAGTTATCTCACTTTTCTTGATTTTTCTTGATGAATGATGATTCAAACCATACATTAACATCATTTTAGGGTTAAAAATCCATTTTGGTGAAAAATCTCAAAAAGTCAAAGTTGACTTTTGTGCACAGTTGACTTTTTATCAGATGAATTCCAAACTGTGCAATTCTTTAGGAAATCATGTCCTTGACCTAAATCAAACTTGATGGGCATGTTCCATGGGTGTCATAGGGTATATTCAATCATGTATTAGGGTTTGGGAGCATGTCCTGGTCAAAAGTCAAAGTTAAAGTTGACTTTTCCCTTAAAACCCTAATTGTGGTGCAGATGAAATTGAGACTTGTTGCCCAAGCTTCTTGGATCAATCCATTGTTCCAAATGGATCAATATGATATATTAAAGACCCTCAAATCATATTTTGAGGTCATGGCTCATGGTTTGTCCCAAAAGTCAACTTAGGGGTGAATTAGGTCAAGAAACCCTAATTCCTGATTTTTGATGAATGCATCCCCTGAGGCAAAATTGACTTGATGCATGGGTTCATGAGGTTCCATGAAGTATATTAGGTTATGTTTTGGATCATTGCCTTGTGCCCAGATGAAAATTTCCATCTGGAGGCCCTGGTCGACCAAAACCCTAATTTGGTGACACTGTCGATCTTGAGACTTGATCCACCTAGAAGGGAGCAGCCTTGTGCTTAATCCTTGAAGTGGGAGTCCTTTTTGATCCATTGTGGATGTTTGAGAGATTAGACAAGTTGAAGATCATGTCATTTCTTGATTGATCCTTTGTCTAAGCACCCAGAGAGGGCTTGAAACCCTAATTTTGATTGTGGTGGATGCTCACCCATCCTTGGGGAGACTAATGAAGCATAAAGGTACATCCATATTGTGATGATGATTTTCACAATGATGAGAAATCTAAGTGGTCATCTGATAAAAAGACAACTGTGCACAAAAGTCAACTTTGAGTTTTTGAGATTTTTCACCAAAATGGATTTTTAACCCTAAAATGATGTTAATGTATGATTTGAATCATCATTCATCAAGAAAAATCAAGAAAAGTGAGATAACTTGTAAAAGGGGTAACCATAAAACTTAGAAATTTTTCTAAGTTAAAAATAAAGTGGCAAAGGTACCAACTTTGGAGGACCATAACTCCTAAACCACAAGGCCATTTTTTCTCATCCAAAGATGGATTTGTAGCCCTCACTATCACCTACAAAAACTTCAACTACAAGTCATTCCAATTCATTAAGGATTTTGAGTTATGGAATGATCAAAGTGGCTGAGAAGTGAAAAAGTCACTTTTTCCAACACTTAGTGAAATTTTCACTAAGTCAGATTTTGCCTCACTTTTTGCCAAATGTAGGGGGATTTTTCACTTGGAATCAAAAGAGATCAAAACCAAACTTGTTCAAACAGTTGTTGTATCATGTAAGAGCTTTCCAAAATGGCCAAGAACATTGCCAAATTCAACCTACATCATGAGATACAACATTGGCAAGTTGCCTTGCTGAAATCTGTCAAGGCAAGGCAGAATTTGCATTTTGGCTCGATTTGCCAAAATCAGCCAATTGCAATTGCTCCAATCCACTTGGACACCTCAGAGGATTGAATCCAAAGGGGGCAATCACTGACCCAAGCCTCCAAAGTCCATGGAACAAGAAATAGCATGTTGAACCTAGAATGGCCAAAATAGGGACAAGACTTCAAATTTGGAATGAGGCATTCAATGGAACCATCAAGGTGGCATGGACTGATCCATTCTCATCTAAAATCAGTCAAGACTTATCCAAGACCAAGGGGACCAAAGCTCTGTGCCCTAACCTCTAGTCAATGGCTAGAGGAGACTTTCATTTCCATTGGCCAACATTGAGGAAACCTACTTACCAGCTGCCATGCACTATTCCTTGCAAAACAAACTTGCTCTACTATAAATAGAGCTCAATTGTGGTCAGTTTAAGTACACCAAAGCCATCTAACAGATGCTTTCGTCAAAATCTCTTCTTTCACTCCAATTTTACCATCTAAGGTAAGTCACTATCGGGTTTTGAGTTTGAGAGCAATTCTGCACAAATCAATCACTCACACACCTCACATACATCACATATGAGCTGATCAAACACTCACATAACTTCTGAAACATCAATTTCATGAAATCACCAGCTGGTTGCTCAAATTTTCAAACAAGTTGCAGCTGAGATGCCATAAACTGATCCAGTCCATTTCAATTCAATCCAAGTGTTCAAACACACTCCATATGGTGTAGGGAAGCTGTCCAGATCATCACAACTTGTCTGTAACACCTCCAACTCAAAATCACATCTGCTCTTGCTGTCACGACTTGGAGGTAAGCACATACTTGGTCATCTCTCAATCTATGCATATTTCCTCGCACAATAATTTGGCCATATGTTCATAATCATGCATGGAATGTTTTCCCTCAATTAATTGCATTGTTTGAATCGTGTATCAAAAATCCTAGCCTTCACGCAGAAATTAGGGTTCTTGAGGTCTCTTCGTGATTTCTTGTTGTATGTTTAATTTAAATGAAATTAATTGACATAGACATGATCGTGAGGTTGAGACGAGCATAATGATATGTGGATTGCATGTTATAATTATGTATTCAGTGAGATTGGATGGAAAATGCAAATCTGGGCAAACTGAAAAACGCGCGTGTTCTTGGTGTTGTTCTTGGCGCCATTTTCATATAATTTGAATATTTGAATTTTGTGATTTTGTTTAATTGATTCAAAAATTAATTTCTCTCTGAGTTTTAATGATTTTGAGTTGATTCTTTTTTTAATAATTCACAAAAATGTTAAAATATTTTATTTTATCAAAAAATCCCAAAAATATTATTTATTTCATATAATTTATATTTTTGTAAAGAATTAATATTTTGATTGTTTTTGGCATTTTAAATATTTTTTCTACATTGATTTTGCAACTTTTAATGCTTTCTAATTATTTTGTAGGTCAATACTTAATTTTTGAAGCATTAATCCAAGATCACAATTTGTTTTCCATGTGTTAAACAATTTTTGATCATTTTAATTGAATTTTTATTCAATTAAATACATTTTTGAAAACAAATTAGGGTTTTGGATTAATTCAACCCTCATAAATCATTTTCAAAACACTTTGGGCCTCTATTAGAGTGTAAGACCCAATCCTTTTTTGACCAAATTATCTTTGGGCCTCACTTATTGTATAAGTCCCGATACCGTCAAAAAACAAACGGCGCGATCGTCGCCTTTTCAAAAATCATCCGGGCCTACCCTCGTGTTATAAGCCCCACCCTTTTCTTTAAACCTTTTTGGGCCTCTTGAGAGAGTGTAAGACCCATCCCCCCTTGTACAAAAACTTTTTGGGCCTTACTCATTGTATAAGTCCCTCTGTACAAGTAAACGGCGCGATCATCGCCCGTTTAAAAATAAAAACCATCTGGGCCTACCCTCGAGTAGTAAGACCCATTTCTTTTTCTTTAAAACACTTTGGGCCTCTTGAGAGAGTGTAAGACCCATCCCTTTGTACAGAAAACCATTTTGGGCCCCAGTCACTTGTATAAGTCCCTCTGTACAAATTCAAACAGTGCGCTCACTGATAAAACCATGGGCATCTCCTTGAGCTGTAAGCCCCAAATCTTTCTTTTTCAAAGCACTTTCTCCTTTGATTTTGAATATAATGTTGTTTTCAATCTTTCTTTGTTGAACAACTAACCAAACAGCATGGAAGCACTACAACCGAGTAAGTGGTTATCGCTTTCATTTACTGCTTTCATATTATAAACTGTATTGTGGGGCTGCTCACTGTAAGTCTCCTTTCATAAACTCATATCTATTGTGTAATAATAGTATAGATATTTCGAGTTTCCCCGGCAACTACGTCTAGAACTAGGTGACGCCGTTTCATTTATTCATAGAAATAAACGCCTAGATCCCCAATAGGAGCACCGGATACAGTCTTCTCTTCGGTTGTCCTCCTTAGGAACTGTCAAGAAACTCTACTCCCAAAGATGAATGTATTCTCCGTGAATGGCATCTTTGAGTTTCTTCCCAATTCTCGAACTTTCCTGACTTGATCTATTCCTTATGGATAGCTTGCCTTGAATGTCTCGGGGTTTGGGTACCCACTACGGTCATAATCTTGGACCTTAACTAAGGAACCCTCTTTAAAAGTTAAAAGTCGCTGGATAGTAAACCTCGCACGTTTACCAGTGGTTTTTATCTTTAAAAGAGTTATCTCTCCTAATGGAAAGGAGATGATAGACCCACGGGCTTCTTAAAAGCATCGGCCTCCTCTTGGGCATTATTCAAGGACACTACGGCTTCTTAGAAGTATTCACAGCCTCCTCTTAGGCTTCGTATAATGATCTCTTCCTTCGGGAATGATAGCCTCCTCTTGGGCTTCGTACAAGGACCCGTCGGCTTCTTAAAAGTTTCCAGCCTCCTCTTGGGCTTCGTACAAATTATCCCGACGACCTCCTAGAGGTATAGGAACAGAACCTAGTCATCCTCATAGAACAGTCCTTTCATAGAGTCTACTACTGTTTCTCGAAGCATAGTACAAAAGATAAAACTCTAGACTCGGACAGTCTAACTTCCTTGAGTCTCAAAGACATTCTCAAGCACCCTTCGTTAAATAGGAAGAAAACCCGCAGACTCGGACAGTCTCAATACCCTTTGGATTTCCCGTTTCCTCAAATAGAAGGAAATATCCCTGATCCTCAAATTAAATCCCTGAGTGCAGTGTTGCTCATATAAAGACTGATTTTCTCTTTTAAATCAGTATACTGGACCTGTCACTTAACTGACATAGCCTCAATCTCGGGCTTCGTATGAGATACAAAGACTCCCTCGTTGAGTCAGTTACCCCTTTAGCCTCCATCTCGGGCTTCGTACGAGATACCAAAATTCTCCCCAGTGGAGTCAAAACAACCTTTTCGCCTCTCTCTCGGGCTTTGTACGAGACACAAAATAGCCTCCTCTTAGGCTTTGTATAACGATATGCCCCACTGGGTCAAAAACTTTTAGCCTCTCTCTCGGGCTTTGTACGAGACACAAAATAGCCTCCTCTTAGGCTTTGTATAATGATTTTCCTATCGGAAATTAGCCTCCTCTTAGGCTTTGTATAAGAAAACCACTGGTTGATCCAATCGACCTTTTAGCATCAAAGTTGTACCTCGTTCACAGCATACAAACATCAACAACTCTTTCCCCCATCTAATTGCTGTAAGCGACAAGCCTCTGGATCATCTACATCCATGCCACTGTCCCTCTTTTAGCATGAGAAATTCCTAAGGAAAGATGGCATTGCTCTACACTGAGTTAAAGTCTTCTCCTTCAGGTTAAAACCCTTTCTTCGAAAATTATGGCATTGCTCAGATCCACGCATCCCAGTTAAAGTAATTCTCCTTCTCCCCTCTTTAGAGATGACAAATTCTCTCTAAAGTCTAGGTCCTTTCGCTTCACGTCTTGGGCTTTGAACAAGACACAAATAGACCTTTTAGCTTCACATCTTGGGCTTTGAACAAGATACAAATCACCTTTCGCTTCACGTCTTGGGCTTTGAACAAGACACCAAAAACACCAATTTCCTCCCATAGAATAGGAGGAACTACGAACGCTCTGATTTCCCTGTTTCGATAAACGGGAATACGTAGGCATAAGATCGAAAGGAAAGATCTTAGCGAGCGCAATCAACAAAAAACCCAAATCCCATATCCCCATCAATCAAAAGCAGTAATTCAAAAGCATCAGTCCTAACATCCTAATTCTTATTCCCCACCAGAAACCCTTTGCCTAGGAAAAAGAAAGAGAACCGTATTGGCGAAATATGAATAACCAGTACAAAAGGCCCCCCACATTGATAGCATCCGTAACCTAACAGACCGCTGTTTAAACTCAGTATGCAAGCAGGGTTAATTGGAGACATCTATTTCCCTTCCTTATTCAGCTCACAGTAGGATAGAAAATGAATCGACCTGTAGTTTAAAGCTCAAACCACAGAGAGCGACCAGCGCTTAAGAACCGCGTCCAAAATCGCTCGCTACAGAAAAGTGGCGCCCACCGTGGGGCCAGTTTTTCTTTCTGTCTGTTTTCCTTGTAAAATGGCGACTCTGCAGGGGAGTCTCCTTTTCTGCCTTAGGGCATCATCCCCGTTTTCTACGGAAAATGGGAACTCTACCGAAGAGAAAGATTGACCTATGCTGGTCCATCTCTTAGGCAGGGAACCACAGATTGGGGCTTCCGCCGGGGAACCCATTTCTGTCAGGAACTTAAGATTCATAGATTTATAAGTCTAGGATGATTAGCAAAAATATATATACTTCTTTTCCTAATTGCTATACGTGTTTATTTTTCTGCTACTGGGAATGCGTGTGATGCCGCATGTGGTGAGATTGAGTATACACTTAAGAAAAGCCAACCTTTTTCGTAGTGCGGAAGCTATCAGAAATATTTGTTACGCGATACTACCCTCATTTGAGGCTGGTGATCTATTCTCAATGAATGGCACTTACTCTAAGATTGCACACAACTCGCTGGCGATCCACTTGTTGTCTGCCTTCCTGGGAGGAGCTGATGATAATGAGTACAGGTACAAAAATCACCCTAGTATAAACCTTTGGGGATGGTAGAGCCTTGACTTCATGACAACGACCCTTTGACCCCATGTTTTTTCTATGTTTTTGTGTGCTGCATTCATGCATCCATTTAATAAAACATTAAAACATTCAAAAAAAAAACTTCTCTTCTAGTCTCTCTGTTTTTCAAATTAAACTAAGACTGTGATTGCAAATATCAGAGAAGAGGATTACGCTAATGGATTTCGGTAGAAGGAGAACTCACCAGTATACCTTCAAGGTTCCAAAACTAGGAGATTTGAGAAAGTTAGTGAGGATGATCGTTAACCCAGAGGCTTTCAGAGCCAAGCACGGTGGTTTGCTACCACTGTTAAGAGTCCATGTGATTAAGGGGATCATGGACGCGCTCATTCAATTCTACGATCCGGTTTATCATTGTTTCACATTCCCGGATTACCAGCTAGCACCAACGCTGGAGGAGTATTCTCATCTGACTGATTTACATATCACTGATCGAGCTCCATTTTCTGGACTGGAAGAAATTCCAAAGAATCAGACTATTGCAATAGCAATTCATTTGGACGAGTCTGAGGTCAAGACTCACATGACTACTAAGGGTGGCATCCACGGTTTGCCAGCCCAGTTCTTGACAAAAAAGGCTCTATACTTCGCTAGTATAGGGAACGGGACTGCTTTTGAAAGCATCTTTGTCTTGCTCACCTACGGATTATTTTTGTTTCCCAATATCAATAACTTCGTCGATATCAACGCTATTAAGGTTTTTCTCATTGGAAACCCTGTGCCGACATTGCTCGCAGATGCGTATCATTCTGTACACTTGGGAAATTTGTACAGCGGAGGGGAGATCACATGTTGTGTACCTTTGCTCTACAAATGGTTTATCTCGCACTTGCCCAAGTCTGCTGCTTTTTGGGATTGCAAGAGTGTCTTACGTTGGTCGCAGAAGATCATGTCTCTCACCAATTCAGATATAGATTGGTGTAATAGGATTTATGAGGGAATCAGAATCATTGACCGTTGTGGAAACTTCCCCAGCGTACCCCTCATAGGAACTAAAGGAGGAATCAACTATCATCCGATATTGGTTCTTCGTCAATTTGGATACCCGATGAGACACATCCCACTGGGTGTTCATCTGGAAGGTCTTTTCTTCAAAGAAGGAGAAAATGACAGAGCACTAAAGATGGAAATAGTGCAAGCTTGGAAACATGTTCATAAGAAAGGACGAGAGTCTCTGGGAAAACCGGACTGTGTCTCGGTGGAGCCTTATCTCCATTGGGTACAAACTAGAGCTCTCAAGCTAAAGATGCCTTATCCTCGTTATGGAATTCTTCCGCCGAGGGAATCTGTCATGTACTTCATGACGGAAACTGAAAAGCTTCAGGTTACTCTCAACAAGGTTGAAAAGGAAAGAAGGTCTTGGAAGAACAAGAACCGCACCCTCGACGTAGAGTGTATCCAAATACAGCAACTACTAAAAGAGAAAGATGCTCTGATTGAAATTTTGGAGCAACATGCTGTAGAGAATCAAGATGACCAAAGGAATTTGCTCGCTCTTTTCACTTGGCAAAGGAATGACAACCCGACAACGGCCCAAGCGCCCCGGTCAAAGAAAAGGAAGATACCAGAATCAGCACCCGGTTTCTCTCCAGAGAGGACTCGGGACCCATTAGTTTAGGTTTCTGTTTCTGCACTTTGTAATCTACTGTATTTCCATTTCTGTAATCCTTTGGAATTCAATAAAAAGGGGTTTCCCCACTGTTTGATATTTGCAATCTAATTGTCGAAGTTTATTTTGATTAAACCAAAAAACAATTAGTATAATCATTGCATTCATCATTCTCACATCGCATATTCTCCTTACCTACGAATCTCACGTTTGTGTCTCGATTCTAGAGTCAAACTGTCTCATTCGTATAATACTCGGGCCAATCGTCAGAAAAAGATGGATGATCTTGAGGAAGAAAACAGTGAGTTAAAAGAAGAGATCGACGCTCTGAGAGAGGATATGAGAAAGCTTCGTAACGACATGCAAGCCATGGCAGAAGCTCAGCTACAAAGAACTGTGATCTCAGAGATCACCTCAACGCCCATCATAGAAAAGTATGATCCTAGGTATCAGATGCCGAAAGATCGTCCTTGGGGCATGCCTGTTAACTATATCCCGGAAGGATATGTTTCGCCGATCACTGAAGATCAGGGAATCGCAACAGAAGCCGCTGTGCCTGAAGGTTACAAACTTCGGGAAAGCGAATATGCCAGGGGCATACTCAAGACTCCTGAAGGTTACAAACTTCGGGAGGCGCCAAGACTTACTGCCGTAGTCACGGTACCACCCCCTGTGGTGCACACTGTCCCGGAAGGGAAGATTCCACAGACACCTTCTAGTAAGAAGGAAATTATGTTTGACAGAATGGAGGAATTCCAGGAACAGTTCTTGGAAATGCAGAAAGAGCTGCAAGCCATTCGTGGCCAGGATCTATTTGGAAAGGATGCCGCAGACCTCTGCTTGGTCCCAAATGTGAAAGTCCCGCACAAATTCCAAGTGCCCGACTTTGAAAAATACAAGGGTAACTCTTGCCCTCAAAGCCATCTGGTGATGTACGCTCGGCGGATGTCAGCTCAGACGGAGAATCAGGACCTGCTGATTCACTACTTCCAGGATAGTTTAACCGGTGCCGCACTCAAATGGTACATGGGTTTAAACCGTACTACGATCAGTACATTCAGAGATCTTGGTACTGCCTTCATCCAACAATACAAGTACAATTTGGACATGGCACCCGACAGAGATCAACTCAGATCAATGTCGCAAAAGGAAAAGGAAACCTTTAAGGAGTATGCTCAAAGGTGGCGTGAAATTGACGCTCAAATTTGTCCACCTCTTGAGGAAAAAGAGATGACAAAAATCTTCTTAAAGACCTTAAGCTCATTTTACTATGACCGAATGGGTGCCAGTGCGCCCAGTAATTTCACCGAAATGGTCGGCATGGGTGTACGTCTTGAGGAAGCCGTCCGAGAAGGACGTTTGGTAAAAGACACTGGATCGACGAGCGGTACTAAAAAATACGGTAGTGCTCTCCCTAAGAAAAAAGAGCAAGATATTGGGAATATCTCTCTCGGAAAGAAAAGGCGTCGTTATCAGCCAGTAGCAGCTGTTACTCCTACTATCGGCCCCGCGCCTGTTCCTACGTATCAACCTCAGGTTGCGCAGAGCCAACCTGACCATCAAAGGACACAACAGCCTCTTCAGCAGGCTCGTCCTCCATATAACAACAACCGTACAACACGGCCACCAGGATTTGATCCTATACCCGTAACGTATGCAGAGCTGTTTCCGTTACTGCTGGCTAAGGGGCACATCCAGACTAAGTCTCCCCTTTCAGTTCTGGAAAATCCGCCTTTTTGGTTTAAAGCGGATCAAACATGTCCTTATCATCAAGGAGGTTCAGGGCATAACATTGAGACTTGTCTCAATTTCAAATCTGACGTGCAAAAGCTTGTTAGGAGCGGGCTCTTATCTTTCAAAGATAAGAATCCCAATGTTCTTACGAACCCGCTGCCTCAACATGAGAAAACTGCAGTCAATCTGATTGAGAAAGAGACTAACAATGTCTATCAAATTCACGATGTACTCTTATTGGGGACCAATCTGGTCAAGATGCATTATAGACAGAGTGGATATGGCCATGTGCCACCTCATAATTATCACCAGTGTGATATCTGCTCTAAAGATAACCAAGGATGTTCTGTAGTGCAAGCAGCTCTACAGGAACAAATGGATCTTGGATGGATCCAAGAGCACCGAGTTCGTGGAGTTAACATGGTCTACACGAATTCCAACGTCATTCAAAACCACGACATCCATGTGATGAATGTCAACTTGGTGGCGATGCACTCAAGGCAAAGCCAATATCATAATCTGCCGCGGCACGATTACAGTTCCTGTCTGATTTGCTCGGTAAACAAACAGGGATGCTCTTTCATACAAGAGGCCCTCCAGCGTCAGATGGATCTTGGATGGATCCAAGACTACCATGATAGGAACTCCTATCAAATCAATATGGTTCAGATCTTCGATATCCGCGTAATGAATACCAACCTGGTAGAGTTACATGCTGAGAAGGTCCGACTCGGATTCTTAATATCACATGATTACCAAAGCTGTAAAGCGGGTTGCGAAAATGATCGAGGTTGTACCCTTGTCCAGGAGGCACTTCAGCACTTGTTAAATCACTGGTGGATGCCAATCTATATGGACGGAGATACTCAGCAGATTAGTATCAATAACAGGAATCCTACTTGTAATACCCCAAAATTTGCTCTTCCCTTTTGGCATCATAGCATGGCATTATCATTTATCATATCATATCCATCTCATTAGCATTGCATTGCATTTAACATAGAAAAATGAAGCATAGCATCTTTCTTACCATCAGGGCATGTGGTCAGGTGGGAGATGGACAATCAAGAGATCATTCAAAGCACAAAAAGGTCAATCAAGTTGGCTCTAGGCAAGCCAGGAGGTCTCTCATGTCTCATACTATCTCAATTGATCTTCCAAAACCTCAAGGAAGTGAGATTCAATGGGGGATTGAAGCACTACATCCTACACTAGGCAAGAAGTCCAAAAATTGAAGGAAAACCCTCAAAAGAGATAGCTCATTGATCCAAAATCATCCTCAAATGGTATATCTCATCATCCTTTAAGAGGATACACAACATACTCTGAGGAATTTGAAATTGGAGACTGCACTTTTACCTCCTAACCAGAGGGGGCCAAAATTAGGGTTTCCATTTAAATCAGGGAATCTTTGCTTTTTTGGGCAAAACTTGATGTCATGGTATTCCATATGTCCTTAAGTGTATGTATGTGGAAAATTGCCTCTCAATTGGTTTTAGAAGTGGTTCAATTGGAAGAAAGATCAAGAATTAGAGAAATTGGGGCAAAGTCAAATAATCAGAGGAAAAAGTCAACTCTTGACTTTTTGAGGCCAAATTCATGAAATTCATGTTACATATGTCCAATGTACAAAATTTGATCAAGAAACTCCAAAGGAATCATGAAAAAATCAAGATGTAAAAAGTTGCCATTTTTGGATGAAGTAGGGTTGCTAAAAATAGCAAGTTTTGGCCATTTTGCATCAGAATTGGAACCAAGGCCATTCAAAATTGAAGCACCAAATGAAAATTCCACTCTGCCTCAATGAAAGGCCTTGCTTTGAGCTTCAAATCCATGGGTAGAACATCTCCATTGGATAAAAATTGAGTGAGATATGATTGATCAAAGTTTGAGCAAAGTAGGTTCAAAACTAGGTCATGACCAAGGATTTTCAAGTCACGCGCATGTCATTTTCACAAACACATGGTGGGCCAGATGTTTTGACTTATTACTCATGGTTAGAGGCCTCAAGTGAAAAATCTTTCAACATGGAATTTGTTCATCTATGTGAGATCTTCAAGATTGATGTTCATGGTTTTTTTATTTGATCAAAGGATGAGAAGTTGTAATGGCTCAAAGTATGGTCTATGCAACTGAAATTTGACTAGGTCACAACCAAGTCATGCCACACATGCGCGCATTCTGCAGCATTTTAAGCCTGTCTTGAGTTCCTATGTTTGAAGCTCGTTTTCAATATGTTGCAAGTCTCATTTTTACTTCTTTTCAACATCAAAGTTGTTGTACCATGTACACACTTTGAAATGGTACCAAGATCACTCATGTCCATGGCTTGAAGAGAGAGATATCCATGCGCAAACTTCACCATTTCCAACTGAGGAATCACATCAGAGTTAGCAGTTTGGTTCAGACATTCATCAAACAATCCATGAACTTTATTTCCACATTTGGTCAAGCACATATCACCTACACAATGTTTAACACCACGTGCCTTGCATGAAAATAGAGAGAACAACTTGTTGAGCAAGTTTCTGCCACAACAACCTTACCATTCCAAGCTTCACTCTTCATTCCACCATAACTGTCGTGAACATTCCCACACCACACCACAACCATCAATGACCCGCCCCTAACTAACTTAACTCAGTTAGTTAGGGTGCACTCAGTTAACCAAGCATTGACTCACTCAACTGACTCACTAAACCATGGTTAACTCACATTATAAATAGAAATCTCACCTCTAATTTCAGTCGGAGCTTCATTTTTTTACTCTCCCTCTCAAACACTTCAAACTCTCCCTCTCTTTCTCTCCATTTTCTCTCTGAGTTTCGCGAATTCATCATCATCTTCCTCTAATTCCACCTTCAAGCTTCATCTTCAATCATCACTGAACATTGAAGCAGCATTGGATCTTTGAAGTAAGCACTCTACAAATCCATATCCATCATCATTCTTCATAAGTTGAAAGCCTTTATTTGGCCAAGAGTAGCTCAAAGAGGAAGCAAAATCTCTGGTTTTCTGAAGAGTATCTCAAGGTCACAAATCTTCAGGTACGAATTTCCACCATTATAGACATGATTTGAAGATGTTTTCAGGTTCTTGAGGCTTCTTATAAGCTCAAGAACTTGTCTGGCTAGTTGATAGGCCTTTAGAGGCATAGTTGAAAAGTTAGGGCAAACTTTCCTCTGTTCGATTCTCTCATTTCATGAACTTTTTGTGTGTTTTATCACTGGATCCATGTTCTCCTTTACTTCCTCTTCATTTTGGTATATCATTTGTGGAATTCTGGAAGATTGGAGGTTGCAGACGGTGGAGGTGTGACCGGAGAAGGTGACCGGAGGTCATCTCCGGCCGGTGATCTTGGATGCTAGGGTTTTGGTGTGTTCTAATCGTGTCCGTTGATTTTTCATCATCGTGTGGCCACAGTGGTGCCAGCGCATTAAAATGAGCATGCCTTGCACGTGTTTTATTTTTTTATCAGAGTGACATGCGTGTGGTGTAGTGCATGGTATGGAGTGTGGTCCTTCACGTGTGTGCCTTGGATTTAATTACTTTGACTTTTGTGTTGACCTGACTTGAATCAATGGTGATGATTGATTGACTATTGTTGACTGAAGTGCATGGTTGTTAGAGTGTTCTGCGCGCTTAGTGGACTTAGCCAGAATGCTGTTCGCACCTCCCTGTTTTAAGGCCCAAATGATTTTGAACTGTCCAATTGCTATGTTCATACCCCCCTGCATTTTGCATTTATTTTTCATTTTTATTTCTTTCTACACGTTTGATTTCTAATTTTTAAAAATACCAAAACATATTGGAAAATTCTACAAAAATTCATGTGTATTCTTAAAACATTTAGGAAATTTTCTATGATTTTATTTTCTGATTTTATGACCATTTTGCCCCTGTTCCATTATTTCTTTTGAATTTCCATTTGTATGCATACTTAATGTGACATATGATTTTGTGCATTTTTGTTCTTGATCATAAAAAATGATTTTGATGCCTTTCTTTTTGCATTGTGGTCACAATATGTTGAGGTATGTTTGAGATTTATGAGATGATTTTTAAGTCTTTTTTGGATGACTTTTGATGTGTTGCTTTGAGCATGAATGCATGAAACTTCCATGAGACTTTGACCTAATTGTTGAGTGACTTTGGTTCTGATTCATTGCTTGTGGACTTGATATGTTAATGGCATGTGTTTAAGGTGTTTGATTGGTGAAAGTCATAATTTTTGAAGCATGTTTGCTATTTGTTTGAAGCATGAAGTTTAACTTGTTCATTTTGTGAATGCATGCCTCATGTTTGGTTTGCTTGATCATGAAGGCACTTGTGCCATGAGTTGTGGTTTTGTTTGAGGATGTATAGCATGTTAATTGACTTCTGATTGTGACATTTGGGTTTCATCTTTGCATGTTTGATGTTTATCTTGCACCTTAAGTCACTTGTTTCACAAGTATGAACCACATTCACATCACTTCACCTTTTCTTCTTTGCTTCTTGTTGGATTGAGATTTTGTTTGCATGATTTGGTATGCTCATTTAGGATAACATTAGGTTGTGTAAATATGAGTTACATTCTGACTTGGAAGCATGTATAGCATTCAATCTCATTTCACTTTGTTTGTCAACTTGTTTGAATTTGATTTGTTCATTATATTTTCTTACTTTACTTGTAAGTGATTGTGCTAACCATGTAGGGGCTTTGGTAAGTTTCAATTGAGTGTGGATAAGGAATCCACATTCAATTTCTTTCCTTTCTCTTTTACAATTCCATTTTGTGTTTTGTTAAGCACTTATGTGCTTTCTTTTAATAACTCATTACTTTCCCTTTTGAATTACAATTCATCTTCTACTTTGGAAGTGAATTGTTTAATTCTTTCTTTCTTTAGATTTTAGGTTGAAACCTCACAAACCTTTAGGATCACTCCCTTTAATCTTCAATTAGGATTGAGTCTTAGTCCATATAGGTTTTACCTTTTCTCCTCTCTTGAGTCTCTTTTCTCATCTCAAAGAAAATTCAAAACATATAATAAAGGTAGGCATTTATTGCATTTAGGCCTTTCATATAAAGAAAAGATTATAAGGGGTCTTCTCTTGTAATCTTAGAATGTGTAGCATATAGCCCATCTTGGGTCAATGTGTTAAACATTTGATCTTGTATGAGGGACTTAAATGCAATACTTGTTGAAGGTGCAAATAATAAAAAACACTTCTTCATTTCTTAATTAACAAAAACACTTAATAAACACAAGTATGCTAGTGTGTTTGAACCTTGACAATTGGAACTAAGGGTGGGGGTCTTCTTCACTCTTAGTGTGCTTTCTTACCCATTCCATCTTGGAATGTGAGAATGTACACATTCCAATGACTAAGATCCAGATACACTGTCATATGCAAACAAATCCAAAACACTTCCTTCTAAAAGACAAAAACAAACAATAACGTCTTTCCTTCGGGAATTCTTTTCTCACCTCATTCACTCTTAGCGTACGAACGCGCTTCTACTCGTTCTCTTGCAAGATGGTAACGCACTCGGACCAGCGAGCCTGCAACACCTGAGCTAGAACGTCAGCCGTTCTCTAAAAAACACAGACAATCCATCCCTAGTGAGGGGAACTACGTCGCTCTGATTCTCATGCTTCCGATGAGATACGTAGGCAGTGGGGTAGGGCCCATGCGAGCACTTCTTTTATTTTCCCTACATTTGTTTCTCTTTCTCCTTTCCTTTTTCAGTTCTTTCTCAGTATTCCTTTCTTTACACCCTTTGATCGAGACAAGCAAGCGTGGATCCCATCGGGTACGATGGACGCGAGGGGGTGCTAATACCTTCCTCTCGCGTAACCGACTCCCTTACCCACTTCTCTTGGTCGCAAGACCATGCTCTTTCCCTTCCTTCAGGTTTATGCAGTGTTTCCTTTCCCTCTCTTGGGATAAATACACATTGCTGGCGACTCTGTTCGGTGCCACTTTCGCGTTTGTACTTGGATGAAAATCCCGGGAGCGACAGCTGGCGACTCTGCTGGGGACAATTTGAGGTTGACCTATTGCTGGTCCATCCCTAAGTGAGTCAATCCTAGCGCTTGTCTGTGTTTCTTGCATTGGGTGTTTACTGTTGTGCTATATTTACCATTTTATTGTATGGTTATTTACTGCTTTACTGTACATTACTGTATTTACTGCTTTTTAGCATTACACACCATATTATTACTGTGTGTTGGACTGTGCTATCTTCTGTTTGGCGGGATGGGATTTCTGAGAGATAAGCCCATTACACAGGCTTGAGTATACACTTAGAATTAGAGTGGAGAGTAGTGGGACCTACGTGCCGTTTGGAGTGCGTTGGGTGTTCACGAAATTCACAGCTAGACGAGGCTATCTTGGGACACGTCGTGGCATACGCATCTTGCGTATTCCAGGATGTAGATCTAGAGAGCTGTCGACTCTAGTGACCGATCATGAGGACCTTAGTGGAAATATCCCTCTTTAGTGGTGACAATGGCAGACCACATTCTGTGGCAAACCCATTCGCACCCGAGGGCCCACTTTGGAACTTGCATAGGATGACTTTTATTTTCTAAGGGGAGTCAGTGGACGACCTCTTTGATTGGCATAGCATTGTATCCTACGGGCTGAATGTGCTATTGCTTCTCAAACCTCCGAAGCTGACAAGCCTTATTTTCTAAGAACCACATGTGAGTATGGGCGGGATGTTTACAGGTTTGCAGGAAACCCAGCCTCCTACCTACCTTACTTGTGATTTTATGATGATTTCAGACATTGTATCCTATGACAGTGATTTAAGTGTTCATCTCAGATATTGCCAGATTCAGTACAGAGACACAGTGCACACAGTTCAATACAGACACCGACACTTGATTACCTGATCACATGCCCTTTTGCATTGCATTATCATATCATAACAGTTATGTTTGTCATTTTCAGGTGCATAATACATTTCTGATTCCAATCCATGGGTTCAACAGAGATCGTCGCCGAGAGAAAGAACAATGTGTCTTACAAGTTTCCAGATCCTGTCTTGGATTCATTGCTCAAAGTTATAGATATGGCTGGTCCGGGTATTCTTGATAGGTTTCAGAAGAGCTACGGGAATTTGGTTGGGATGGTCCGTACAATCACCAAGTATGAGCATGATGCTTTACACACTCTGCTGCAGTTCTACGAGCCTTCGTTGAGGTGCTTTCTTTTTTCAGATTACATTTTGATGCCAACACTGGAAGAATTCTCATTTATTTTGGGAATTCCGATCACGTCGGCAATACCATTCTTCTCTGGTAGTTCTCCCAGCGTAAAAGAAATTGCTGCTGCTTTACAAATGGATCAGACATTGATAAAGAGCGGTGTGAGCAGTAAAAATGGAGTTAGCGGATTTCATTTAGAATTTCTGGCTGGACAGGCCCAAGAGGCTGCAAGTGCTAAAAATTGGACGGTTTACAATTCCATTCTGGCTCTCTGCATATATGGCCTAGTTTTCTTTCCCAATCAGCAAGACTTTGTGGATATGCAAGCAACGAGAGTTTTTGTCCTTAAAAATCCAGTCCCTACTTTATTAGGAGGTTTTTATCATTCCGTGCATTACAAGAATGAGAAAAGGAGGGGAGGATCTGTTAGTTGTTGCACTCCACTGCTGAGTCATTGGTTTTTCAAACATTTGCCTCAGACAGGTGCCTTTGTGGAAACCAAAGATGTGGCGAAATGGTCTAAACGATTGATGAGTTTAACTGCTGATAACATTGTATGGTTTGATCACCGGTTGTTGAGAATAGAGCTTGTCACAAGATGCGGAAATTTTCCAAATGTGCCTTTGATTGGCAGAAAAGGAGGGATCAATTATAATCCAGTTTTGGCCATCCGACAGTTTGGGTATGCTTCCAGATATCCTCCTACAGAGCAAGATGTGGAAGAATCTTTATTCTTTACAGGAACTAAAGATGCGAAGGTGGTAGAAGTAGTGAATGCTTGGAAAGATAAGCACAAAATTGGAAAAGCAGTTTTTGGAAAAGGAGATTGTAGATCTTATCCTGAATATGACAGGTGGATGGAGACGAAAGTAAAGGAATTGCTTTTACCCTTTTCAAGGGGACCTCTTTTATGTTCAGTACAGCCAGAACAACCCACCATGGTGGCTATTGAAGAATGTGAGAAGTGGAAGAAAATGGTCAGAGAGCTGCAGATAGAAAATTCTGGAATGAGCAGATGTCTTCAGAAAGCTCTAGCTGACAACAAAGAGTTGGAAAAGAGAGCCTTGAAAGCGGAAAAAACCTTGGCTGACAAAGAGGAAGATTTTGATGACCGAGCTCGGTACTTTCGGAAACTTACTTTGGGAGCAGATGACACTAGTCAGGCTCACAAGATTACAAAACAGGCTTTAGCCCGAAGCAAGGATTCATTAGCTCAACTTCGTCAAGCTTGGGATGAAGTCAGAATTGAAAATGCCGAGTTAAAGGATCAGTCGAAGACTAAAGACGAGGAGCTTAAAAAGGCACATGAGCAGAGGAGAAAGTATCGGGAAAGCCTCGGTAAAAGTCAAGAACAGTTAGAAGAAGCTAGAAGCCAGCTGAAGAATACCAAGAAAGAGCTTGAAGAAGTCATGATAGAAAGGGAGATACTCAAGACGCAAGCCGGCATAAAGAGACACAAAGGAGTGTGTGATGACGAAGCTCTGATGCTGCATGTGGGTTCTTTAACTGAAGCTCTTGAGAAAAGGGATGTCTTGATCAAAGAGATGATTGAAAAGCCGAATCACCAGCGTACCCGTATACTTTTTGAGGAGATCAAATACTCAAGTGATAAGCTGAAGGATGTGGAATTGTCAGATTGATGTTCTTTTCCCTGTATTTTGTTGTTAATGTCTACCATCAGGCTTGTTGATGGATCCATTTTTTTTCCTTGTATTGCATTTGCGGTTGAACCTTTCTTAAATGTACTTGGATACTTTGTTGAATGAGTATGAGCAGTTTTATTCAGGATTATTCCTTATCAGATAGCTGCACACAAGCACATGACCATGACACGTCTCTTTATATCACAATTTCTGGTCTTCAGATTTCTGTGGTTGGATTGGAATCAGGGTATAAAGCACCTCGGAAATGACAAACATGGCATTGCATGGCATTGCATATCATTTTGCATTTTTGTTACTTGCTTTTCAGGTACTCGTTGCAGGGTCTCTAACCTTTATTTGGTTTCAGGCAGTATAGCGGAGAGTCATATTCACCGATATTCGACGCGAAGGAATCAAGTAAGAATCATGGATCAAGTGCAAAGTGATTTGGCGGAAATGAGGGCGCGTATGGACCAGTTCATGACCCTCATGACTGGCATGGCGCAAAATCAGGAGAGACTGAGGCTTCTGGTAGAGCGTCCCGACAATGGGCCCGAAGGTGATCATCATGACAATTCACAGGGACATGGCATTCCTCCTCCCGGTGGCAACCCTCCTCCTGGTGGTAACAATCGGGGTAATGGAAATGGTAGGCATGCTGGTGTTACTCTTGAGGATACTCTGGAAGACCAATTTACTCTGCTGGATGCTGATGTGGGTAATCAAGGTGATCGAAGGTATGATGAGTTAGCAGAGAAGATCAGGGCCATAGAATGCAAGAACTCTATGGGTATTGATGTTACCAGCTTGGGGCTGGTCTCAGGAGTCAGAATTCCCCCTAAATTCAAGCCTCCCACTTTTGATAAGTATCACGGCAATGCGTGTCCCCAAACGCATCTTCAAGCTTACTTTGGGAAGATTTCAGCCCATACGGATGACGAGAAGCTATGGATGCACTATTTTCAGGACAGTCTGGCGGGGGCGTCCTTGACCTGGTACATGAAGTTGAGTAGAGCTGCTGTGAAGAATTGGAAAGATCTGGCAGAAGCGTTCCTGAAGCAATACCAATATAATATTGACATGGCGCCCAACCGCACCCAATTGCAGGGATTGTCACAGAATGCCAAGGAGAGTTTCAAAGAATATGCACAGAGGTGGAGGGAAATGGCTGCCCAGGTCCAACCTCCCTTGTCAGACAGAGAAATGGCAGATATGTTCATGGGCACCTTGCAAGGGGCCTATCTGGATAGATTAGCTGCTTGTCCGTCAACTGGATTTGCTGATATTGTGATTGCGGGAGAAAGAATAGAAAGTCTGTTAAAGCTTGGAAAGATCCAGGATGTGAGTGGGGCTGGCTCTTCGGGGACGAAGAAACCGTTTGCTAGTAACCAGAAAAGAAGAGAAGGTGATACGAATGCTGTGTTTAGAGGACGAGGCAGAGGGCGTTCTCGAGCTTATTATCAGGTAGATGCTGTAACAATCCCCACACCGTCTGTTCAGAAACAACAACCCCAACAACAAGTTCAACAGCAACAACCTTTTTTCCAGCAAAGGTCTAGACAGAGGGATCGTAAGATGGATCCTCTCCCTATGACTTATGCCGCGCTGTTGCCCCGGCTACTCGAGTTAAAGTTGGTAGAACTCCGTACTATGAAAGCTCCGGTTGCTGGAAACCTGCCACCTAACTTCGATGCTAATGCTCGTTGTGAGTTCCACTCAGGTGCTCAGGGGCACTCCATTGAAAAATGCTGGGCTTTCCATCATAAAGTACAAGATTTGATTGATGCTAAAGCCATCAATTTCTCTCCCGCTCCTAATATTACTCAGCATCCCATGCCTGATCATAGTGCAGCAAATGTGTACGCTATTGAAGATGGGAGGAGGTTGAATTTGGTGTTAGACGTTCATCAAGTGAAAACTTCTTTGTTGGTTGTAAAAGATCGTTTATTGAAGGGACAGGTGTTCCCGGGCTGTAATCAAGATTGCTCTGAGTGCATGAATCAGGAGAACGGCTGTGATAAGTTGAAGATGGGTTTACAGAATCTGATCGATGAAGGATGTCTACAGTTCGACAGAGTCGTGAAAGACACTGATGAGATATCAACCGTGACCATCTATTACACTCCCGCTGAGATTCAAATGTCGGTCAATGCAGTTCCCGTGGCGAGTGTTGCGCCAGAAGGGCCCAGTCCTGTCACTATCATGGTGCCAGGACCAATTCCGTTCACATCCACGAAAGCTATCCCATGGCACTATGGGGCAGATGTATATTACAAAGGTAAAAAACAGGAAGTTGAGTCATCAGTCAGCCCAAATGTTGATAACGTAGGGGGTGTAGGGGGCTTTACAAGGAGTGGAAGGTTGTTCGCTCCCCAAACCTTGAGAAGTGATAAAGAGGCAGAAGCTGCAGCAAAGGCTAAGGGTAAACAGGTGGTTGAAAGTGCACCTACACCTGAAGCAGAGACAAAGATTACTTTTGATAAGGAAATGGAAGAATTTATGAAGATAATCAAGAAAAGCGATTATAAGATTGTGGACCAACTGAATCAGACCCCTTCAAAGATTTCAATCTTGTCATTATTGATGTGCTCTGATGCGCACCGACAGGCGTTGTTGAAAGTGTTGAAGAGTGCGTACGTGCCACAAGAAATTACTGTTAATCAGCTCGAGGGCGTAATCTCCAATGTTAATGTCAGCCATGGCTTGGGCTTTACAAGTAGAGATTTGACTGTTGAAGGAAGAAACCATAATAAGGCTTTGCATATCACGATGGAGTGTAAGGGCGCAGTGTTATCTCATGTACTGGTAGACACTGGTTCATCACTCAATGTCTTGCCCAAGAAGGCATTAATGAAGCTGGAAGTTGACGGTTTGATCTTAAGGCCTAGTGAATTGGTGGTCAGAGCATTCGATGGGACCAGACGATCTGTGTTTGGTGAGGTGGAATTGCCCGTACAAATTGGACCACAGGTATTCAAATCCACGTTCCATGTAATGGACATACAACCTGCATATAGCTGCCTATTGGGACGCCCTTGGATTCACGGAGCCGGGGCTGTTACTTCTACTCTACATCAAAAGCTGAAGTATGAGTTTGAAGGGCAGGTTGTGACAGTGTGTGGGGAGGAAGACATCTTTGTGAGTCACTTGTCCACATTCAAGTACATTGAAATGGATGGGGAAATTCATGAGATGCTGTGCCAATCATTTGAAGCAGTCAACATTGACGATGCACCTGAGTCTTCTTCTGTACCAGTTGGGGCTGGTACCTCTATTTCATCTTACAAACAAGCTGTCGAGGTCGTCAGGGCAGGCAACGCCCAAGGTTGGGGCAGGTTGATAGAGACCCCAATGAAGGAAGACAAATTTGGTATTTGTTATCATCCCTCTACAACTTCAGATGCAGGGAGCAGGGGACCCATTACTTTCAATAGTGGGGGAATCATCTACACGGACCAGTCTTGTGCAGCCACAGAGGATAGTGTTGACAGTGATTGTGACCTGGACAACTGGGTACGCCCTCATGCTTCGGGACAACAAGTGCAAAACTGGTTCGTTGAAGAAGTCATCCGGGTTACTCTTCAGACAGAGTAATTTTTCTTTGTTTTTTCTAACCATAATGCATGACAAAATCTTGCGCTCTGCCCAAGGCGTATAGATTCATTTGTAGGGCCACCATGGTTGCATTTGCAATGTTTAATCATTAATAAAGGACGTTTTGCAATCAAATTTTGTTCTCTGTCTTTCAGTTTTTATTTTTGCACAAAAAATATAAAATGGCAATGTTTCATTTTCTTTTGTTTTGCTTAAAAATAAATTCTAAAATAAGGCATGAACCCGTTCATGCAGACTTGATCCTCCGGATACCACTGATAACGATTTTGATATGGCCATGTATGACTTTGACAATCCGATTTATCAAGCCGAAGAAGGGGATGAGAAAGATTGTGAACTCCCTGAAGAATTGGCCAGATTGTTGAAACAGGAGGAAAGGGTCATCCAGCCTCATCAGGAGACTGTAGAAATCATCAATATTGGTACCAAGGACGCCAAGAAAGAGATCAGGATTGGTGCCAGCTTGCAAGCAGATGTGAAGCAAACTTTGACGGAAATGTTGCGCGAGTATGTTGACATCTTCGCCTGGTCGTATCAAGACATGCCGGGGTTGGATACGGATATTGTCGTGCACAGGCTACCATTGAGAGAAGAATGTCCGCCAGTCAAGCAGAAACTTCGTCGGACTCACCCCGACATGGCCTTAAAGATTAAGGAGGAAGTCCAGAAGCAGTGGGACGCTGGTTTTCTTGCTGTGACAAAGTATCCTCCATGGGTAGCCAACATCGTGCCAGTACCGAAGAAAGATGGAAAAGTGAGAATGTGTGTGGATTATCGAGATCTTAATAAAGCTAGCCCGAAAGATGATTTTCCACTACCTCATATTGATGTGCTGGTCGATAATACAACTCAATTTTCAGTGTTCTCATTTATGGACGGGTTCTCCGGGTACAACCAGATCAAGATGGCACCTGAAGACATGGAGAAGACCACGTTCATTACTCCGTGGGGTACATATTGTTATAAAGTAATGCCTTTTGGGTTGAAAAACGCAGGGGCAACGTACCAGCGGGCGATGGTGACATTGTTTCATGACTTGATCGAATGTTATGTAGATGATATGATTGCCAAGTCGAGAACAGAAGAGGAACATCTGGTTAATCTGAAAAAGCTGTTTGAAAGGTTGAGAAAGTTCCGTCTGAGATTAAACCCAAACAAGTGCACGTTTGGGGTGCGTTCTGGAAAGTTGCTGGGTTTCATTGTGAGCGAAAGAGGAATCGAGGTTGATCCTGCTAAGGTGAAAGCAATACAAGAAATGCCTGAACCGAGAACAGAAAAAGAGGTTCGTGGTTTCTTGGGTAGATTGAACTACATTGCGAGGTTCATATCTCACCTAACAGCCACGTGCGAACCAATATTTAAATTGTTAAGGAAAGATCAAACGGTCAGGTGGAATGACGATTGCCAATTGGCATTCGATAAGATAAAAGAATACTTGCAGGAACCTCCGATTCTAATGCCTCCAGTTGAAGGGAGACCGCTGATAATGTATCTGACAGTGCTTGAAGGTTCCATGGGTTGTGTTCTCGGTCAACATGACGAGACAGGTAGGAAGGAGCATGCTATTTACTACCTGAGCAAAAAGTTCAATGATTGTGAGTCCCGATACTCAATGCTTGAAAAGACATGCTGTGCGCTTGCATGGGCCGCTAAGCGATTGAGGCAATATATGGTTAGGCACACGACCTTGTTGATTTCAAAAATGGATCCTATCAAGTATATTTTCGAGAAACCAGCATTGACAGGCAGAGTTGCACGGTGGCAAATGGTCTTGACAGAGTATGACATTCAGTACACTTCACAAAAGGCCATCAAAGGAAGTATCTTGTCCGACTATCTTGCGCAACAGCCGATTGATGATTACCAACCCATGAAGTTTGACTTCCCTGATGAAGACATCATGTTTCTCAAAGCTAAAGACTGCGAGGAACCACTTCCGGAGGAGGGGCCAGACCCTGAATCCAAATGGAGTCTGATGTTTGATGGGGCTGTCAATATGAATGGGTGCGGAGTTGGAGCAGTTCTTATCACGCCGGAAGGTGTTCATATGCCGTTCACTGCCCGAATAACTTTCGGATGCACCAACAATGAAGCAGAGTACGAAGCTTGTATAATGGGGATCGAGGAGGCGATTAATCTACGGATTAAGACCCTTGATATATTCGGTGATTCAGCTTTGGTAATCAATCAAGTGAAAGGGAGTTGGTACACGCACCAAGCAAATCTAATGCCGTATAGAGATTATACGAGGAGATTGCTGACATTTTTCACAACAGTGAAACTGTACCATATTCCTCGAGATGAGAATAGGTTCGCTGATGCCTTGGCCACTTTGTCTTCCATGATCAAAGTGCAAGGATGGAACCATGTACCTAAGATTGAGGTATCCCGCCTTGACAGACCAGCATTTGTGTTTGCGGTCGATGCAACGTCTGATGACAAGCCATGGTTTCATGACATTAAGTGTTTCTTGAAAAGTCAAGAGTACCCGTCAGGGGCATCGTCCAAAGACAGGAAGACGTTGAGAAGGTTAGCTGGTAGTTTCTTCTTGAACAAAGATGGCGTGCTGTATAAAAGAAATTTTGACACGGTCCTGCTTAGATGTGTGGATAGACATGAAGCAGACTTGTTGATGATTGAAGTGCACGAAGGCTCTTTCGGTACTCACGCCGGAGGGCATGCAATGGCTAAAAAGTTGTTAAGATCGGGATATTATTGGTTGACTATGGAGTCAGATTGTTGTAAATATGCCCGCAAATGCCATAAATGCCAGATCTATGCAGACAGGGTGCATGTGCCTCCAAATCCGTTGAGTATCATGTCGTCGCCTTGGCCGTTTGCCATGTGGGGCATTGATATGATCGGAAAGATTGAGCCTACAGCTTCCAATGGTCATCGTTTCATCTTGGTGGCAATTGATTACTTCACCAAATGGGTTGAAGCCGCATCCTATGCCAATGTTACAAAACAAGTGGTCGCTCGTTTCTTAAAACGGGATATCATTTGCCGATATGGAGTTCCCGAAAGAATCATTACTGATAATGGTTCTAATTTGAACAATAAGATGATGGCTGAGTTATGCCGGGACTTCAAAATCGAACACCACAATTCTTCTCCGTACCGCCCAAAGATGAATGGCGCGGTCGAAGCGGCCAACAAAAATATCAAGAAGATTGTGCAGAAGATGGTTGTCACGTACAAAGATTGGCATGAGATGTTACCATTTGCTTTGCATGGGTATCGAACGTCGGTACGCACGTCCACTGGGGCAACCCCATTCTCACTTGTATATGGTATGGAGGCAGTGTTACCGGTTGAAGTAGAGATTCCATCCCTCAGAGTCATGATGGATGTTAAGCTAGATGAAGCTGAATGGGTACGAGCCAGATTTGATCAGTTGAGCCTTATTGAGGAAAAGCGATTGGCGGCTGTATGTTATGGGCAACTATATCAGCGCAGAATGAAGCAGGCATTTGACCAGAAGGTGCGTCCTCGGGTTTATAAAGTCGGAGATGTGGTACTCAAAAGGATCCTTCCTCCCAATACAGATCACAGGGGCAAATGGACTCCTAATTATGAAGGTCCATTCGTGGTTAAAAAGGTTTTTTCGGGCGGAGCTTTATTGCTTACAACCATGGATGGCGAAGACTTTTCATCCCCTGTCAACTCGGACGTAGTCAAAAAATACTTCGCATGAATAGACCCGCTGGATAATAAGAATAAAAAAAATCCAGGCAAAAAAGGGCATCCCGGCGAACCAAAAACAGAATAAAGTTCGGGCAAAAATTAGGGATATAATTGAAAAAATTTGTACACCCGGTAAGTTGAAAACCCGAAAGGGCAACTTAGGCAAAAATGGGTATCCTGGTGGATCGAAAACCTGAAAGGGCGGTCCACACAAAAGAGGGATTTAAGCGAATGACTACAGTCTGAGTTATCTGTACTCATTACCGTTTGAACAACTGACGTTCTGAAGGATAGGAATCGGTCTGATCATTCCTCAGAAGGCAAGGTCGGGGAGTTTTGAAGACATACTGGTCATAACAGAATGGAAACTCAGTGGAATTCCGTTTTCACATTGCCATTAGGATAGTTTCTTTTCTCAATTTTTCAGCGATCACCTCTTTCCAGGGATTGCTTCCAGATGTAATTGCCTATTCTGGGCTCTCAGTCAATAAATTGAATTTCAATAAAAAGCTTTCTATTTTTGTTTTATTGCTTTGTTTGCAAAAACGTCCTAATTGTTGATAAAACATTGCATTTGAAAACATGGCAGCCTTGCAATAACATGCGCAGAAAAAATATTTGAAATTACTTCGAATGTTGAATACTCCCGGATGGTGGATTCTAGCCATGCAATATTCGGGGCATGTGGGCATATTCTTTTGTTGCAGGTAGCAGGTGCAGATGATTTTAAGCACAAGACCAGCAATAAATCACCCCACGCAAAAGACTGGGGCAATTATGGGTAAGGAGATCGGCGTTCATCGTTCGGTCGACGATTGTTCATAACGGGTCGATATCAGTGAATTAAGTTCAACTGGGTACCGTTGCATCTTATTAAGTCGATTCTCTCATATAGTATTTCCAACAGCTACAAGCTTTTCTATGTCGATAACGGTCACAGGTTCCCCAAAAGAGTGGTCTCGTCGACACCGAAACTGATGGTCATTATCCCCAGCGAAGTCACAAGAGTTTGAAGAGGCTAGATCTTCTGTAAAATCCTCTTATGACATCCTTTGCGGGGACGAATTGTTGTGTTGTCCAAGCATGAGGCATGATTGTTTCCCCAGCATGAAGTGTTGGTCACCCCCAGTAGAGTTTGAGGACAGTTGGTCTTCTGTAAAATCCTCTCGAAAGGCATTCCCCAACATGAGACGCTTTAAAGCAGTTTTCTCCAGCAGAGTTTGTTATAAACTCGTCATCCCCAACGGAATTGTCCAAAGGGAAAGCTCGCCTAACATGGGGCATTATGGTACTCATCCTAAGCTCGACAGTCATATTCTTCAGCAGACTACTGTGGACTTGCTTTGGGTTTCCCCAACAGATCTCTAAGGACTCTTTCTAGCAAGTTGCAGTAGAATGTTCTAACCAGGATTTGCATATCCCTGGCAGAGTAGCCCTGATACCCAGCAAGATCGTATCTCTGGTCATGGTATCCCCACAGAGGTCAGCATCGAATCTTGTCAGCAACTTCCAGCTGAGTTGTTGTTCTCTCCGCAGAGGTTTATCAGATCGACAGAATCTATTCCTCAACAAGGATGGTACAGCCTTTCCCTAGCCGAGTCAGAAGGTTGATAATCCCTATAAAGGATCTTGGGTTGAATAAATCCCCAAGCAGAGTTTTAATGGCTCATTTCCCCAGCAGGACGTCATTTAAAAATTCTCATCCCCAGCGGAATCGCTGTGACCAGAATTCGTTCCCCCAAGCAGATGGAATAATTCCTGGCAGAGTCGTCATTCCCTCATATCTTAAAGTCCAATTTATTGTTGGCAAGCTTGACAATTCGAAGCAGACGGATTGTTCATCCATTCGCCAGCAGAGATATTATCCTCTCAGGAACCTCTAAAGTCAAGTCATTTCATTGGTCTTTGCTCCTCAGCAGAGTCAGCATAGATGTCTGACACAGATGCAGAGAGTAATGCAATTTTGCATATTCCAAAAGTCCAACAGTGGATTGGCAAAAGTCCATCTTCGGGTGGCAAAAGTCCAACAGTGGATTGGCAAAAGTCCGTCTTCGGGTGCCAAAAGTCCAACAGTGGATTGGCAAAAGTCCGTCTTCGGGTGGCAAAAGTCCAACAGTGGATTGGCAAAAGTCCGTCTTCGGGTGGCAAAAGTCCAACAGTGGATTGGCAAAAGTCCGTCTTCGGGTGGCAAAAGTCCAACAGTGGATTGGCAAAAGTCCGTCTTCGGGTGGCAAAAGTCCAACAGTGGATTGGCAAAAGTCCATCTTCGGGTGGCAAAGCAGCTAAAAGTCCAACAGTGGATTGGCAAAAGTCCGTCTTCGGGTGGCAAAAGTCCAACAGTGGATTGGCAAAAGTCCGTCTTCGGGTGGCAAAAGTCCAACAGTGGATTGGCAAAAGTCCATCTTCGGGTGGCACGAAGCTGCAAAGTCCACCAGTAGTGTGGCAAGCCAGTAGTCGTCTGGCGTCGTTCAAAAGACGTTATTAAAGTCCACCAGCAGTGTGGCAAGCCAGTAGTCGTCTGGCGTCGTTCAAAAGACATTATTAAAGTCCACCAGCAGTGTGGCAAGCCAGTAGTCGTCTGGCGTTGTTCAAAAGACGTTATCAAAGTCCACCAGCAGTGTGGCAGGCCAGTAGTCGTCTGGAGTTGCATAAAAGACATTATTAAAGTCCACCAGCAGTGTGGCAAGCCAGTAGTCGTCTGGCATCGTTCAAAAGACAGATCTCTCCGACGTTTCATCGAGGATTCAATCCAGCAGTCTCATTGGGTTTATATCCCTTTTCTTCTTCATCACCCAGAGCAAATTTTTGGTTATTTTTGGTATTCAATCACTATATACCTTGAAAGTCCGAAAGCAATTGCTTTCAGGCATTCAGGTCTACAGCGCTTGAATAGGGGCAGCTGTAATACCCCAAAATTTGCTCTTCCCTTTTGGCATCATAGCATGGCATTATCATTTATCATATCATATCCATCTCATTAGCATTGCATTGCATTTAACATAGAAAAATGAAGCATAGCATCTTTCTTACCATCAGGGCATGTGGTCAGGTGGGAGATGGACAATCAAGAGATCATTCAAAGCACAAAAAGGTCAATCAAGTTGGCTCTAGGCAAGCCAGGAGGTCTCTCATGTCTCATACTATCTCAATTGATCTTCCAAAACCTCAAGGAAGTGAGATTCAATGGGAGATTGAAGCACTACATCCTACACTAGGCAAGAAGTCCAAAAATTGAAGGAAAACCCTCAAAAGAGATAGCTCATTGATCCAAAATCATCCTCAAATGGTATATCTCATCATCCTTTAAGAGGATACACAACATACTCTGAGGAATTTGAAATTGGAGACTGCACTTTTACCTCCTAACCAGAGGGGGCCAAAATTAGGGTTTCCATTTAAATCAGGGAATCTTTGCTTTTTTGGGCAAAACTTGATGTCATGGTATTCCATATGTCCTTAAGTGTATGTATGTGGAAAATTGCCTCTCAATTGGTTTTAGAAGTGGTTCAATTGGAAGAAAGATCAAGAATTAGAGAAATTGGGGCAAAGTCAAATAATCAGAGGAAAAAGTCAACTCTTGACTTTTTGAGGCCAAATTCATGAAATTCATGTTACATATGTCCAATGTACAAAATTTGATCAAGAAACTCCAAAGGAATCATGAAAAAATCAAGATGTAAAAAGTTGCCATTTTTGGATGAAGTAGGGTTGCTAAAAATAGCAAGTTTTGGCCATTTTGCATCAGAATTGGAACCAAGGCCATTCAAAATTGAAGCACCAAATGAAAATTCCACTCTGCCTCAATGAAAGGCCTTGCTTTGAGCTTCAAATCCATGGGTAGAACATCTCCATTGGATAAAAATTGAGTGAGATATGATTGATCAAAGTTTGAGCAAAGTAGGTTCAAAACTAGGTCATGACCAAGGATTTTCAAGTCACGCGCATGTCATTTTCACAAACACATGGTGGGCCAGATGTTTTGACTTATTACTCATGGTTAGAGGCCTCAAGTAAAAAATCTTTCAACATGGAATTTGTTCATCTATGTGAGATCTTCAAGATTGATGTTCATGGTTTTTTTATTTGATCAAAGGATGAGAAGTTGTAATGGCTCAAAGTATGGTCTATGCAACTGAAATTTGACTAGGTCACAACCAAGTCATGCCACACATGCGCGCATTCTGCAGCATTTTAAGCCTGTCTTGAGTTCCTATGTTTGAAGCTCGTTTTCAATATGTTGCAAGTCTCATTTTTACTTCTTTTCAACATCAAAGTTGTTGTACCATGTACACACTTTGAAATGGTACCAAGATCACTCATGTCCATGGCTTGAAGAGAGAGATATCCATGCGCAAACTTCACCATTTCCAACTGAGGAATCACATCAGAGTTAGCAGTTTGGTTCAGACATTCATCAAACAATCCATGAACTTTATTTCCACATTTGGTCAAGCACATATCACCTACACAATGTTTAACACCACGTGCCTTGCATGAAAATAGAGAGAACAACTTGTTGAGCAAGTTTCTGCCACAACAACCTTACCATTCCAAGCTTCACTCTTCATTCCACCATAACTGTCGTGAACATTCCCACACCACACCACAACCATCAATGACCCGCCCCTAACTAACTTAACTCAGTTAGTTAGGGTGCACTCAGTTAACCAAGCATTGACTCACTCAACTGACTCACTAAACCATGGTTAACTCACATTATAAATAGAAATCTCACCTCTAATTTCAGTCGGAGCTTCATTTTTTTACTCTCCCTCTCAAACACTTCAAACTCTCCCTCTCTTTCTCTCCATTTTCTCTCTGAGTTTCGCGAATTCATCATCATCTTCCTCTAATTCCACCTTCAAGCTTCATCTTCAATCATCACTGAACATTGAAGCAGCATTGGATCTTTGAAGTAAGCACTCTACAAATCCATATCCATCATCATTCTTCATAAGTTGAAAGCCTTTATTTGGCCAAGAGTAGCTCAAAGAGGAAGCAAAATCTCTGGTTTTCTGAAGAGTATCTCAAGGTCACAAATCTTCAGGTACGAATTTCCACCATTATAGACATGATTTGAAGATGTTTTCAGGTTCTTGAGGCTTCTTATAAGCTCAAGAACTTGTCTGGCTAGTTGATAGGCCTTTAGAGGCATAGTTGAAAAGTTAGGGCAAACTTTCCTCTGTTCGATTCTCTCATTTCATGAACTTTTTGTGTGTTTTATCACTGGATCCATGTTCTCCTTTACTTCCTCTTCATTTTGGTATATCATTTGTGGAATTCTGGAAGATTGGAGGTTGCAGACGGTGGAGGTGTGACCGGAGAAGGTGACCGGAGGTCATCTCCGGCCGGTGATCTTGGATGCTAGGGTTTTGGTGTGTTCTAATCGTGTCCGTTGATTTTTCATCATCGTGTGGCCACAGTGGTGCCAGCGCATTAAAATGAGCATGCCTTGCACGTGTTTTATTTTTTTATCAGAGTGACATGCGTGTGGTGTAGTGCATGGTATGGAGTGTGGTCCTTCACGTGTGTGCCTTGGATTTAATTACTTTGACTTTTGTGTTGACCTGACTTGAATCAATGGTGATGATTGATTGACTATTGTTGACTGAAGTGCATGGTTGTTAGAGTGTTCTGCGCGCTTAGTGGACTTAGCCAGAATGCTGTTCGCACCTCCCTGTTTTAAGGCCCAAATGATTTTGAACTGTCCAATTGCTATGTTCATACCCCCCTGCATTTTGCATTTATTTTTCATTTTTATTTCTTTCTACACGTTTGATTTCTAATTTTTAAAAATACCAAAACATATTGGAAAATTCTACAAAAATTCATGTGTATTCTTAAAACATTTAGGAAATTTTCTATGATTTTATTTTCTGATTTTATGACCATTTTGCCCCTGTTCCATTATTTCTTTTGAATTTCCATTTGTATGCATACTTAATGTGACATATGATTTTGTGCATTTTTGTTCTTGATCATAAAAAATGATTTTGATGCCTTTCTTTTTGCATTGTGGTCACAATATGTTGAGGTATGTTTGAGATTTATGAGATGATTTTTAAGTCTTTTTTGGATGACTTTTGATGTGTTGCTTTGAGCATGAATGCATGAAACTTCCATGAGACTTTGACCTAATTGTTGAGTGACTTTGGTTCTGATTCATTGCTTGTGGACTTGATATGTTAATGGCATGTGTTTAAGGTGTTTGATTGGTGAAAGTCATAATTTTTGAAGCATGTTTGCTATTTGTTTGAAGCATGAAGTTTAACTTGTTCATTTTGTGAATGCATGCCTCATGTTTGGTTTGCTTGATCATGAAGGCACTTGTGCCATGAGTTGTGGTTTTGTTTGAGGATGTATAGCATGTTAATTGACTTCTGATTGTGACATTTGGGTTTCATCTTTGCATGTTTGATGTTTATCTTGCACCTTAAGTCACTTGTTTCACAAGTATGAACCACATTCACATCACTTCACCTTTTCTTCTTTGCTTCTTGTTGGATTGAGATTTTGTTTGCATGATTTGGTATGCTCATTTAGGATAACATTAGGTTGTGTAAATATGAGTTACATTCTGACTTGGAAGCATGTATAGCATTCAATCTCATTTCACTTTGTTTGTCAACTTGTTTGAATTTGATTTGTTCATTATATTTTCTTACTTTACTTGTAAGTGATTGTGCTAACCATGTAGGGGCTTTGGTAAGTTTCAATTGAGTGTGGATAAGGAATCCACATTCAATTTCTTTCCTTTCTCTTTTACAATTCCATTTTGTGTTTTGTTAAGCACTTATGTGCTTTCTTTTAATAACTCATTACTTTCCCTTTTGAATTACAATTCATCTTCTACTTTGGAAGTGAATTGTTTAATTCTTTCTTTCTTTAGATTTTAGGTTGAAACCTCACAAACCTTTAGGATCACTCCCTTTAATCTTCAATTAGGATTGAGTCTTAGTCCATATAGGTTTTACCTTTTCTCCTCTCTTGAGTCTCTTTTCTCATCTCAAAGAAAATTCAAAACATATAATAAAGGTAGGCATTTATTGCATTTAGGCCTTTCATATAAAGAAAAGATTATAAGGGGTCTTCTCTTGTAATCTTAGAATGTGTAGCATATAGCCCATCTTGGGTCAATGTGTTAAACATTTGATCTTGTATGAGGGACTTAAATGCAATACTTGTTGAAGGTGCAAATAATAAAAAACACTTCTTCATTTCTTAATTAACAAAAACACTTAATAAACACAAGTATGCTAGTGTGTTTGAACCTTGACAATTGGAACTAAGGGTGGGGGTCTTCTTCACTCTTAGTGTGCTTTCTTACCCATTCCATCTTGGAATGTGAGAATGTACACATTCCAATGACTAAGATCCAGATACACTGTCATATGCAAACAAATCCAAAACACTTCCTTCTAAAAGACAAAAACAAACAATAACGTCTTTCCTTCGGGAATTCTTTTCTCACCTCATTCACTCTTAGCGTACGAACGCGCTTCTACTCGTTCTCTTGCAAGATGGTAACGCACTCGGACCAGCGAGCCTGCAACACCTGAGCTAGAACGTCAGCCGTTCTCTAAAAAACACAGACAATCCATCCCTAGTGAGGGGAACTACGTCGCTCTGATTCTCATGCTTCCGATGAGATACGTAGGCAGTGGGGTAGGGCCCATGCGAGCACTTCTTTTATTTTCCCTACATTTGTTTCTCTTTCTCCTTTCCTTTTTCAGTTCTTTCTCAGTATTCCTTTCTTTACACCCTTTGATCGAGACAAGCAAGCGTGGATCCCATCGGGTACGATGGACGCGAGGGGGTGCTAATACCTTCCTCTCGCGTAACCGACTCCCTTACCCACTTCTCTTGGTCGCAAGACCATGCTCTTTCCCTTCCTTTAGGTTTATGCAGTGTTTCCTTTCCCTCTCTTGGGATAAATACACATTGCTGGCGACTCTGTTCGGTGCCACTTTCGCGTTTGTACTTGGATGAAAATCCCGGGAGCGACACTACTCGTCGTCAAAGTCAGGATGTCCGATCAATGGAAGGTAACCTAGTGAGGTTACATTGTATTCAAAGTGGGCGTGGCCAGGTGCCACCACACAACTATGACAGCTGTAGCGTCTGTTCGGAAAGTAACCAAGGGTGTTACCTTGTAAGAGCAGCTCTTCAGGGTCAGGTCGATCGTGGAGAAGTTCGTCCATATCCGGGTTCTGGACCCATCGACTGGACGCCGAACTACCTTGCCGAACAAGTTGAGGATGTTGTCACGATCTCTGGTCATCACAGGACCAGGGATGTTTTTGCCATTATCCCTCTACTTGACGAATCTAGAGTTCCCAACTGGGAACGGATCAAGGTTACCTATGATGGTCAGAAAAATCAGAAGGTTCCCATAGTCATCTATCTACCGGGGCCATTACCGTATGAATCAACTAAGGCTATCCCTTACAAATACGGTGCAACAATAATTGAGAATGGAAAGGAAATTCCATTACCCTCCGTCGTGAATATTGCAGACATCAGTCGTGTAACACAGAGCGGTCGAATCTTCAACCGAGGGGTTGGAGAATCCAACAAAGAAAAGGAACTTTAGGCAGAAATTCCTGATCCGCCAGTCAGTCAATCTGGTAATCCCGACTTTTCAAAAGACAAAGATGAGATGCTAAAGCTCATCCAAAGGAGTGAATATAACATCGTTGATCAACTGTTACAGACTCCTTCAAAGATCTCAGTATTATCACTGTTACTTAATTCAGAAGCACACAGAGAGGCTCTATAGAAAGTATTGGAGCAAGCCTTTGTGGAACAGGATGTAACAATCAGACAATTCGATAGCATTGTCTCTAACATCACTTCCTGCAATAATTTGGGATTTAGTGATGAAGAATTACCTGAAGAGGGTCGCCGTCATAACATGGCGCTCAACATTACAGTTAACTGCCAGGGCGATGCTTTAGCCAACGTACTGGTAGACACAGGGTCAGCCCTGAATGTTATGCTGAAGTCCACTTTGACACAATTATCATTTAAGGGCCCTCCGATGAGAGTCAGCGAGGTCGTCGTCAAAGCATTCGACGGATCCAGAAAAACAGTTATCGGCGAAGTTGATCTTCCCATAACTATTGGTCCTCACACTTTCCAAATCACTTTCCAGGTCATGGACATCCGGGCAACATACAGTTGTTTATTAGGAAGACCTTGGATACATCAGGCTGGAGCGGTCACTTCGACCCTCCACCAAAAGCTAAAGTTCGTCAAGAACAATCAACTTGTCACGGTTTGTGGGGAACAAGCCTTGCTTGTGAGTAATCTATCATCATCTGCTTGCGTAGAACCCGAGGAGGTTATTGGAACTCAGTTCCAAGCACTATCGGTGAGCAAGGACAATCAGTTCGAAGGAGGAACCTCGATTTCCTCATACAACGATGCTATCAAAGCGGTCGAGAGTACCGATACAACCGGATGGGGACGGCTTGTCATTCCTATTGACAATAAAACAAAGAAGGGTCTTGGTTTTTCTGCAACCTGTACCCAGACAGCCGCCAACGATGAAAGTCTTCATCCCCTTCAAAACTTCTTCCACAGTGGAGGTTTTCTTCACCCAGTGTCTCAGACAGTTCATGCTATCAATGAGGAAGATCCCTCTGACACAGATGAAGAATGGAAGTCCTACCTTAACAAGGACGGCTATATGTCTCAGGAAGAGGTGCCTATGCCTTTTTGCTTTCCTACAGAAAGTCCGAGATTTATACCAAGATCAGATGTCGAAATGATCTACGGAGATTGTGATCCAGAAGGATGCCGTGCTCCGCCAAATTCATTAGAGGAAGACACTCTGATGAAAGACAACTTTGACCGCAATTACTATGGCCCGATGGATGGCTTGCCAATGTGGCAGCCTTACCCAGGAAACTTGGGGCAAGAAAGTCAGCCGAGTAATGAAACTCAGCTGAGCGTCATTGAACAGAATACCTGTGTCCCCACCATGTCATGGGATCAACACTCAGGTCATTCGGAAATTACTCAACATGAAGATGAATTCGTAACGTTTGCAGGACTTGAATTTATCAACTATGCTTTTCCCGAGGTCAACGTCATCGAGAGGGATGACTTCTCCAGTTCCAAAGAAGTTTGGGACACTCTGGGACAACCAAGTGGAAAATACGACTTTATGGTCAAGTACACCGCTCCCGAAAGCTCTCGTATCAGGCTCGAAGATATCCAGCCAACTGGATGGGGAGATACAGCTGAGAGCACAAATGTTATGCAAAATGCAACAGAGGAATCCTCCTACGACAATTCTGCTTGGGAGACAGATTCCAATGATCCTGCTCCACCAGAAATCAGCGTCATTTCTGAAGACAAATCAAGGAAGGTGCCAGACTTTGTGATTCACCGAGGAGTTCGCCGCCAATGGGTTGCCGTCGAGGTTCCGAAGGTCGTTCGTCAGTCAAAGTAATTGCCATCTTTAACCTTTCACCCTGCCCAGGTCAAACGGATGTTTTGATAGGGCTCGCTTTCTGTAAATTTCCCTCTTCGCTTTGCCCAGAGCGAGTGAGTTTTGTTTTATAGGGATGTAGTTTCAAGATTTGACTTGTTCATTAATAAAATAACGTCGTTCTGTAATTTCCGCATTAATTGCTGTTTTCTCTTTTTGCTTTTTCAGAAAATGGTAATCCTAAAAAAAAAACATCCAATCATAAAAACAAGCAGTAAAATCAAAACACTGCACACACTTGCATTTTCTCTATCTCTTCTAAACACGAATCATCACGTCATGCAGATTGCTTGTTTTATACCCCGTTGAAACATACGATCCGATGCCTTCTTCCAACTTTGAGTTCCCGGTATTCGAGGTTGAAGAAGAAAATGACAACGAAATTCCAGAAGAGATCTCCCGACTACTCAGACAAGAGGAAATGCCCATTGAACCTCACAAAGAGCCGTTGGAAACGGTAAACTTGGGTTCAGAAAAAGAGAGAAAAGAAATCAGGATCGGAGCACTGCTCAGTCCAACTACCAAAGAAAGTTTGATAAAGCTTCTCAAAGAATTCCCCGATGTATTCGCTTGGTCCTATCAGGATATGCCAGGGTTGGATACCAGCATCGTGGAACATCACTTACCGCTAAGATCGGAATGTCCGCCAGTAAAGCAAAGGTTGAGACGCACTCACCCGGACATGGCCATCAAAATCAAGGAGGAGGTACAGAAACAGATCGACGCGGGTTTCCTCGCTACATCTAAATATCCTCAATGGCTAGCCAACATCGTACCCGTTCCCAAAAAGGATGGAAAGGTCAGAATGTGTGTTAATTACAGAGATCTAAACAAGGCAAGTCCAAAGGACGACTTTCCTTTACCACACATTGACATGCTGGTAGACAGCACAGCAAAGTTCAAAGTTTTCTCCTTCATGGATGGATTCTCGGGCTATAATCAGATCAAAATGGCGCCGAAAGACATGGATAAAACTTCGTTCGTTACCCCATGGGGTGCCTTTTGTTACAAGGTAATGTCGTTCGGTTTGAAGAATGCCGGGGCAACCTATCAAAGGGCCATGACTACTCTGTTTCATGACATGATACAATCGAGGTATATGTCGATGATTTGATTGCAAAATCAAGAACAGAGGATGAGCACGTTGAACATCTGTCAAAATTGTTCGAACGTCTAAGAAAATTCAAGCTCCGCTTGAATCCCAACAAGTGCACCTTCGGTGTCCGTTCAGGGAAACTACTAGGGTTCATCGTCAGCCAGAAAGGAATTGAGGTTGATCCTGACAAGGTCAAGGCCATTCAAGAAATGCCTTCTCTGAAAACTGAAAAACAAGTCAGAGGATTCCTGGGACGTTTGAACTACATCTCCATATTCATATCCCTTATGACTGCCACGTGTGCGCCGATTTTCAAATTACTCAAAAAGAACCAGGATTGCGTTTGGTCAGAAGATTGCCAAACCGGCTTCGACAGTATCAAGGAATATCTGTTGAATCCTTCGATCCTATCACCTCCAGTGGAAGGAAGACCACTAATCATTTACCTCACAGTCCTAGAGGACTCAATGGGATGTGTACTTGGCCAACAAGACGAAACTAAAAGGAAAGAGTCTGCCATTTACTATCTAAGCAAGAAATTCACCGACTGCGAGACTCGGTACACAATGCTTGAGAAAACTTGTTGCGCTTTGGCTTGGTCAGCCAAACGTCTTCGCCAGTACATGATTCGTCATACTACTTGGTTGGTCTCCGAAATGGATCCAATCAAGTACGTTTTCGAAAAACCTGCTCTCACGGGAAGAATTGCCCGTTGGCAGATGTTACTATCAGAATATGACATAGAGTACCACGCTCAGAAAGCCGTTAAAGGAAGTATTTTAGCCGATCATTTGGCTCATCAACCGATTGACAGTCAAGAATCAATCGGGTTTGACTTCCCAGACGAAGATGTCATGTATCTAAAAATGAAAGACTGCGATGAACCGCTACCCAGTGAAGGGCCAGAACCAGGTTCTTAGTGGGGACTTATCTTTAACGGAGCAGTCAATCATTATGGAAACGGAATTGGGGCAATCATTGTTACCCCTCAGGGTTCCCACATTCCTTTCACTGCTAGACTTACGTTCAAATGTACGAACAACGAGGCCGAATACGAAGTATGTATTATGGGTCTCGAAGAAGCGATTGATTTAAGGATAAAAAACTTAGACGTATACGGCGATTCAGCCCTGGTTATTAACCAGATAAAAGGAGATTGGAACACATACCAATCAGGATTGATTCCTTACAAAGACTATGCAAGAAGGTTGTTACCCTTCTTCAACAGAGTCGACTTTCATCACATCCCTCGTGATGAGAATCACATGGCTGATGCATTAGCCACTCTCTCTTCCATGATTAGTGTAGGTCGATGGAATGACATACCTAAGATCGGCATCATGCGCCTTGAAAGGCCCGCTTACATCTTCGCGATTGAAGCAGTCATAGAAGACAGACCTTGGTATCACGATATCAAATGCTTCCTTCAGAAGCAGGAGTACCCATCCGGGGCACTCAGAAAAGACAGGAAAACCCTCAGAAGATTGGCTGGAAACTTCTTTCTGAGCGGTGACACTCTTTATAAGAGAAATTTTGACATGGTCTTGCTCCGATGTGTCGACAGACCAGAAGCAGACATGCTCATGAAAGAAATTCATGAAGGATCTTTTGGCACTCATGCCAACGGACACACAATGGCGAGAAAAATTCTCAGGGCCGGGTACTATTGGTTGACAATGGAATCCGACTGCTACAAGTACATAAGGAGGTGTCACAAGTGTCAGATATACTCCAACAAAATTCATGTACCGCCATCACATCTCAAAGTTCTTTCTTCCCCATGGCCTTTTTCCATATGGGGAATCGACATGATTGGTATGATTGAGCCCAAGGCTTCAAACGGACATCGGTTCATCTTGGTAGCCATTGACTATTTCACCAAGTGGGTCGAAGCAGCGTCATTCGCCAATGTAACCCGACAAGTGGTGGTCCGATTTATCAAAAACAATATCATCTGCCGTTATGGTGTTCCAAGCGAGATCATTACTGATAATGGATCTAACTTGAACAATAAGATGATGAAAGAGTTGTGTGCTGAGTTCAAGATCGAACACCATAACTCATCTCCCTACCGACCCAAGATGAACGGAGCGGTAGAAGCGGCTAACAAGAACATCAAGAAGATTGTTCAAAAGATGGTTGTAACCTACAAAGATTGGCACGAGATGCTACCCTTTGCTCTTCACGGTTATCGAACATCTATCCGCACTTCAACAGGGGCAACCCCTTTCTCTCTAGTATATGGCATGGAGGCAGTTCTCCCCATAGAAGTAGAGATCCCATCAATCCGGGTATTGATGGAACCTAAGCTCACCGAGGCTGAATGGTGTCAAAGTCGACACGACGAACTGAACCTGATCGAAGAGAAGCGAATCACGACACTATGCCACGGTCAGTTGTATCAATAGAGAATGAAGAGGGCGTTCGACAAAAAGGTCCGACCTCGTGTTTTCAGGAAAGGAGACCTCGTGCTCAAGAAGATACAATCATTTCTCACTGACTCTCGGGGCAAATGGACCCCGAATTATGATGGCCCCTATGTGGTCACGAAAGCTTTCTCAGGCGGCGCCTTGAGACTTGCAACCATGGACGGAGAGGAATTTGCCTACCCCACGAATGTTGATGTAGTCAAGAAATACTTCGCCTAAAACTAAAAAAAAAAAAAAAAACGTCTCGGTGGATTGAAAACCCGAAAGGGCGGTCCAGGTAAAAGTTAGAGACATGAAAAAAAATCATCCCGATGGATTGGAAATCTCATAGTACAATCCAGGCAAAAATTAGGGATAATGGCAAGTAACTAAGTTCAACAGAGGCAAGTCCCTCAGCAGCAGTTACAGCATCATCTATCGGAGGAAATCTCCAGTCAAAGGTCATCTTCGACAGAAGCTCAGGATGCCCCGAATTCAAAGTTGGTAGAAGGATAGTGGTCGTTATGTTTCAACGTAGCCCTTTTCCCTGTAAATTACCATTTTCTAACTTTGTATATACTCTTTGGAATCACGCGTTTGGCTGATCTCCATCTTATCAATAAAATTTGAGCCCTTGTGCTTTTGTTTGTAATTCTTGCTTGTTTTAGCTTTACAGAACGACGTTGTTTAAACTTAATCAGCGATTCTTGAAATAAAACAAAAATGAATTTACTTGTTAAAACTTTTTCTGCTTTTAAAATAAAGATGGCAATTTCTTTTGACTGTTGAGCATCAGAAGAACATCGATTGCTTCTCCCGAAGTAAGCGAACTTCAAAGTGCAGAATCAAAGTACTCCTTCTAATCCAGTATGCCTGAATGAAGGGATCAACTGTGTCAGAGACCTTGTTTCGTCTGACATCCTCGGCCGAGTTCTCATCTCTTAAGCCCGATCAACATAGCTCCCAACGGGACTATCTCTCCTAAGCAAGGTGGAATTGCTATTTTGAATCAACGGTACTTCTTCGCCCCGCGATGGCCGAGTATCCAACTGTGTTCATCCATTAGTCTGTATGTCGCGTCTGTTTTGTCAGCATATACATACATACTTCATGCATTTTATTTGCGTTCGTATTTCGTATTGCATCACTATCACTTGAGTCGGTCTTGTCCCCTAGTGATAAACAGTTTTCTCAATCGAGTTTGTCAGTTCTTTCCTCGTCGCGAAGTGTTGCGTCTGCACAATCTCGCCACCAGTGTATCTTTAGACCAGAGTCGGCACTTGGCCACTTTGATAACTTGAACCTCAGAAAAGCCAGAGAAAACTCTCAATAAACATCACTCTTCGCCATTGAAGATGATATCCTTGCTTTCCCGGATTAAGGAAAATCCACAGAGAAAGCCTTGTGATCAGAGATTCGGCAGCACGCCAGTTTTGCTCCGAAAAACCACTGATGAAAAGGTCATTGGCACCTCAAAATTGGACCTCATCATATGGCGTTTCTCCAGGAAGATCCCGAGAAAAGTATGATGAAAGATCCCAAACGAAAACAGTTTCTCAAGAGACTCGCTTTCCCCAGTAGAATCGACAAATGGCGTCTCCAACAGAGAAGTTTGTACAACTCTACAACTCAGACGACTGGGTTCCCCAGCAAGTTTGACGTCAAAACTTTTTCAACTCAAATGGCATCTCCCTAGGAAAATTCAGCGAGAAGTTTGAGGAAAGCCGCTATGAATAACGTCCCTTGTCAAGAAAGTTTATTGACAAAAGAAACTAAGACCAGTTCTTGGTAGGAAACTAGGATCGAGGGGAAGTTTAAATCAGAAACTAAGACCAGTTCCTTGGTAGGAAACCAGGATCGAGGGGAAGTTTAAATCAGAAACTAAGACCAGTTCTTGGTTGGAAACCAGGATCGAGGGGAAGTTTAAATAATAAACTAAGACCAGTTCCTTGGTAGGAAACCAAGAACGAGGGGAGGTTTGTTTCAAAAGAAAACTGAGACCAGTTCCTTGGCTGAAGACCAGGATCGAGGGGAAGTTTACCTTTTCTAAGCATCATCGCTTAGCTAAAGAAAATGATTGCGTAAGCTACCATTCATAACCACCATCAAAATTTCGGATATTCCGATATTTAATCCTCTTGCACCCCGAATGCCCGAATCCCTTCGTCATTCATACCTTCGGGTCCAAGAAGATTAAATAGGGGCATCTGTAATACCCCAAATTTTGACCACTTAGATTTCCCATCATTGTGAAAATCATCATCACAATATGGATGAACCATCATGCTTCATCAGTCTCCCCAAAGATGGGTGAGCATCCAATACAATCAAAATTAGGGTTTCAAGCCCTCTCTGAGTGTTTAGACAAAGGATCAATCAAGAAATGACATGATCTTCAACTTGTCTAATCTCTCAAACATCCACAATGGATCAAAAAGGACTCCCACTTCAAGGATTAAGCACAAGGCTGCTCCCTTCTAGGTGGATCAAGTCTCAAGATCGACAGTGTCACCAAATTAGGGTTTTGGTCGACCAGGGCCTCCAGATGGAAATTTTCATCTGGGCACAAGGCAATGATCCAAAACATGAACTAATATGCTTCATGGAACCTCATGAACCCATGCATCAAGTCAATTTTGCCTCAGGGGATGCATTCATCAAAAATCAAGAATTAGGGTTTCTTGACCTAATTCACCCCTAAGTTGACTTTTGGGACAAACCATGAGCCAAGACCTCAAGAGATGATTTGAGGGTCTCTAATATACCATATTGATCCATTTGGAACAATGGATTGATCCAAGAAGCTTGAGCAACAAGTCTCATTTTCATCTGCACCAGAATTAGGGTTTTAAGGGAAAAGTCAACTGTAACTTTGACTTTTGACCAAGACATGCTCCCAAACCCTAATACATGATTGAATATACCCTATGACACCCATGGAACATGTCCATCAAGTTTGATTTAGGTCAAGGACATGATTTCCTGAAGAATTGCACAGTTTGGAATTCATCTGATAAAATGTCAACTGTGCACAAAAGTCAACTTTGACTTTTTGAGATTTTTCACCAAAATGGATTTTTAACCCTAAAATGATGTTAATGTATGATTTGAATCATAATTCATCAAGAAAAATCAAGAAAAGTGAGATAACTTGTAAAAGGGGTAACCATAAAACTTAGAAATTTTTCTAAGTTAAAAATAAAGTGGCAAAGGTACCAACTTTGGAGGACCATAACTCCTAAACCACAAGGCCATTTTTTCTCATCCAAAGATGGATTTGTAGCCCTCACTATCACCTACAAAAACTTCAACTACAAGTCATTCCAATTCATTAAGGATTTTGAGTTATGGAATGATCAAAGTGGCTGAAAAGTGAAAAAGTCACTTTTTCCAACACTTAGTGAAATTTTCACTAAGTCAGATTTTGCCTCACTTTTTGCCAAATGTAGGGGGATTTTTCACTTGGAATCAAAAGAGATCAAAACCAAACTTGTTCAAATAGTTGTTGTATCATGTAAGAGCATTCCAAAATGGCCAAGAACATTGCCAAATTCAACCTACATCACGAGATACAACATTGGCAAGTTGCCTTGCTGAAATCTGTCAAGGCAAGGCAGAATTTGCATTTTGGCTCGATTTGCCAAAATCAGCCAATTGCAATTGCTCCAATTCACTTGGACACCTCAGAGGATTGAATCCAAAGGGGACAATCACTGAGCCAAGCCTCCAAAGTCCATGGAACAAGAAATAACATGTTGAACCTAGAATGGCCAAAATAGGGACAAGACTTCAAATTTGGAATGAGGCATTCAATGGAACCATCAAGGTGGCATGGACTGAGCCATTCTCATCTGAAATCAGTAAAGACTTATCCAAGACCAAGGGGACCAAAGCTCTGTGCCCTAACCTCTAGTCAATGGCTAGAGGAGACTTTCATTTCCATTGGCCAACATTGAGGAAACCTACTTACCAGCTGCCATGCACTATTACTTGCAAAACAAACTTGCTCTACTATAAATAGAGCTCAATTGTGGTCAGTTTAAGTACACCAAAGCCATCTAACAGATGCTTTCCTCAAAATCTCTTCTTTCACTCCAATTTTGCCTTCTAAGGCAAGTCGCTATCGGGTTTTGAGTTTGAGAGCAATTCTGCACAAACCAATCACTCACACACCTCACATACATCACATATGAGCTGATCAAACACTCACATAACTTCTGAAACATCAATTTCATGAAATCACCAGCTGGTTGCTCAAATTTTCAAACAAGTTGCAGCTGAGATGCCAGAAACTGATCCAGTCCATTTCAATTCAATCCAAGTGTTCAAACACACTCCATATGGTGTAGGGAAGCTGTCCAGATCATCACAACTTGTCTGTAACACCTCCAACTCAAAATCACATCTGCTCTTACTGTCACGACTTGGAGGTAAGCACATACTTGGTCATCTCTCAATCTATGCATATTTCCTCGCACAATAATTTGGCCATATGTTCATAATCATGCATGGAATGTTTTTCCTCAATTAATTGCATTGTTTGAATCGTGTATCAAAAATCCTAGCCTTTATGCAGAAATTAGGGTTCTTGAGGTCTTTTCGTGATTTCTTGTTGTATGTTTAATTTAAATGAAATTAATTGACATAGACATGATCGTGAGGTTGAGACGAGCATAATGATATGTGGATTGCATGTTATAATTACGTATTCAGTGAGATTGGATGGAAAATGCAAATCTGGGCTAACTGAAAAACGCGCGTGTTCTTGGTGTTGTTCTTGGCGCCATTTTCATATAATTTGAATATTTGAATTTTGTGATTTTGTTTAATTGATTCAAAAATTAATTTCTCTTTGAGTTTTAATGATTTTGAGTTGATTCTTTTTTTAATAATTCACAAAAATGTTAAAATATTTTATTTTATCAAAAAATCCCGAAAATATTATTTATTTCATATAATTGATATTTTTGTAAAGAATTAATATTTTCATTGTTTTTGGCATTTTAAATATTTTTTCTACATTGATTTTGCAACTTTTAATGCTTTCTAATTATTTTGTAGGTCAATACTTAATTTTTGAAGCATTAATCCAAGATCAAAATTTGTTTTCCATGTGTTAAACAATTTTTGATCATTTTAATTGAATTTTTATTCAATTAAATACATTTTTGAAAACAAATTAGGGTTTTGGATTAATTCAACCCTCATAAATCATTTTCAAAACACTCTGGGCCTCTATTAAAGTGTAAGACCCAATCCTTTTTTGACCAAATTATCTTTGGGCCTCACTTATTGTATAAGTCCCGATACCGTCAAAAAACAAACGGCGTGATCGTCGCCTTTTCAAAAATCATCCGGGCCTACCCTCGTGTTATAAGCCCCACTCTTTTCTTTAAACCTTTTTGGGCCTCTTGAGAGAGTGTAAGACCCATACCCCCTTGTACAAAAACTTTTTGGGCCTCACTCATTGTATAAGTCCCTTTGTACAAGTAAACGGCGCGATCGTCGCCCGTTTAAAAATAAAAACCATCTGGGCTTACCCTCGAGTAGTAAGACCCATTTATTTTTCTTTAAAACACTTTGGGCCTCTTGAGAGAGTGTAAGACCCATCCCTTTGTACAGAAAACCATTTTGGGCCCCAGTCACTTGTATAAGTCCCTCTGTACAAATTCAAACAGTGCGCTCACTGATAAAACCCTGGGCCTCTCCTTGAGCTGTAAGCCCCAAATATTTCTTTTTCAAAGCACTTTCTCCTTTGATTTTGAATATACTGTTGTTTTCAATCTTTCTTTGTTGAACAACTAACCAAACAGCATGGAAGCACTACAACCGAGTAAGTGGTTATCGCTTTCATTTACTGCTTTCATATTATAAACTGTATTATGGGGCTGCTCACTGTAAGTCTCCTTTCATAAACTCATATCTACTGTGTAATAATAGTATAGATATTTCGAGTTTCCCCGGCAACTACGTCTAGAACTAGGTGACGCCGTTTCATTTATTCGTAGAAATAAACGCCTAGATCCCCAATAGGAGCACCAAATACAGTCTTCTCTGCGGCTGTCCTCCTTAGGAACTGTCAAGAAACTCTACTCCCAAAGATGAATGTATTCTCCGTGAATGGCATCTTTGAGTTTCTTCCCAATTCTCGAACTTTCCCGACTTGATCTATTCCTTGTGGATAGCTTGCCTTGAATGTCTCGGGGTTTGGGTACCCACTACGGTCATAATCTTGGACCTTAACTAAGGAACTCTCTTTAAAAGTTAAAAGTTGCTGGATAGTAAACCTCGCACGTTTACCAGTGGTTTTTATCTTTAAAAGAGTTATCTCTCCTAATGGAAAGGAGATGATAGACCCACGGGCTTCTTAAAAGCATCGGCCTCCTCTTGGGCATTATTCAAGGACACTACGGCTTCTTAGAAGTATTCACAGCCTCCTCTTAGGCTTCGTATAATGATCTCTTTTTTCTGTAATGATAGCCTCCTCTTGGGCTTCGTACAAGGACCTGTCGGCTTCTTAAAAGTTTCCAGCCTCCTCTTGGGCTTCGTACAAATTATCCCGACGACCTTCTAGAGGTATAGGAACAGAACCTAGTCATCCTCATAGAACAGTCCTTTCATAGAGTCTACTACTGTTTCTCGAAGCATAGTACAAAAGATAAAACTCTAGACTCGGACAGTCTAACTTCCTTGAGTCTCAAAGACATTCTCAAGCACCCTTCGTTAAATAGGAAGAAAACCCGCAGACTCGGACAGTCTCAATACCCTTTGGATTTCCCGTTTCCTCAAAGAGAAGGAAATATCCCTGATCCTCAAATTAAATCCCTGAGTGCAGTGTTGCTCATATAAAGACTGATTTTCTCTTTTAAATCAGTATACTGGACCTGTCACTTAACTGACATAGCCTCCATCTCGGGCTTCGTACGAGATACAAAGACTCCCTCGTTGAGTCAGTTACCCCTTTAGCCTCCATCTCGGGCTTCGTACGAGATACCAAAATTCTCCCCAGTGGAGTCAAAACAACCTTTTCGCCTCTCTCTCGGGCTTTGTACGAGACACAAAATAGCCTCCTCTTAGGCTTTGTATAACGATATGCCCCACTGGGTCAAAAACTTTTAGCCTCTCTCTCGGGCTTTGTACGAGACACAAAATAGCCTCCTCTTAGGCTTTGTATAATGATTTTCCTATCGGAAATTAGCCTCCTCTTAGGCTTTGTATAAGAAAACCACTGGTTGATCCAATCGACCTTTTAGCATCAAAGTTGTACCTCGTTCACAGCATACAAACATCAACAACTCTTTCCCCCATCTAATTGCTGTAAGCGACAAGCCTCTGGATCATCTACATCCATGCCACTGTCCCTCTTTTAGCATGAGAAATTCCTAAGGAAAGATGGCATTGCTCTACACTGAGTTAAAGTCTTCTCCTTCAGGTTAAAACCCTTTCTTCGAAAATTATGGCATTGCTCGGATCCACGTATCCCAGTTAGAGTAATTCTCCTTCTCCCCTCTTTAGAGATGACAAATTCTCTCTAAAGTCGAGGTCCTTTCGCTTCACGTCTTGGGCTTTGAACAAGACACAAATAGACCTTTTAGCTTCACATCTTGGGCTATGAACAAGATACAAATCACCTTTCGCTTCACGTCTTGGGCTTTGAACAAGACACCAAAAACACCAATTTCCTCCCATAGAATAGGAGGAACTACGAACGCTCTGATTTCCCTATTTCGGTAAATGGGAATACGTAGGCATAAGATCGAAAGGAAAGATCTTAGCGAGCGCAATCAACAAAAAACCCAAATGCCATATCCCCATCAATCAAAAGCAGTAATTCAAAAGCATCAGTCCTAACATCCTAATTCTTATTCCCCACCAGAAACCCTTTGCCTAGGAAAAAGAAAGAGAACCGTATTGGCGAAATACGAATAACCAGTACAAAAGCCCCCCACATTGATAGCATCCGTAACCTAACAGACCGCTGTTTAAACTCAGTATGCAAGCAGGGTTAATTGGAGACATCTATTTCCCTTCCTTATTCAGCTCACAATAGGATAAAAAATGAATCGACCTGTAGTTTAAAGCTCAAACCGCAGAGAGCGACCAGCGCTTAAGAACCGCGTCCAAAATCGCTCGCTACAGTCAACCAACTTCAAATCAGACTGCTGTCCCACTCTGATTTCTTCCAGAATTTCTTCCAGAATACTACTAGTCAACTTCAACATTCCCAATTTCACATTGTCAAGGCTCGCTTCACACACCAAAATTAAATCTTTGAATTGGTCAATTAGCTCCAACTCTTTCACCATAAGCATTGACATATGCAATGAATTTATGCTCAACGCATCGGCCACTACATTTGCTTTTCCCGGATGATAACTCAAATCAAAATCGAAATCCTTCAACAGCTCTAACCACCTTCTCTGTCTCATATTCAATTCCTTCTGATTAAATAAGTATTTCAGACTTTTATGATCACTGAACACCTCAAATTTTGAGCCAAACAGATAATGTCTCCAAATTTTCAACACAAACACCACCGCGGCCAAATCCAAGTCATGTGTAGGATAATTTCTCTCATGAACTCGCAATTGTCTCGAAGCATAAGCAACAACTTGTCCATTTTGCATCAATACTCCACCAAGACCCATCTTCGACGCATCACAATACACCACAAAAGATTCACTCGGATTAGGCAAAATCAACACTGGAGCAGTCTAACACCCCTAAATTTGCCCTCTTGCTTTCTCAATAAATTGGTCTATGCTTTACTCATTTGCATTCCATAGTAGGTCATAAATTGCATATCATTGGTTGCAATGCATGGTATCTAGTGTTTCAAGGTGTGAACAATTGGAAGCCAAAGAAAATCAAGAGAATAAGAGCCAAGTTCAAACAAGCCTCAAGGGTCTCTTATATCATATATCCTCTCACTTTGATCCCACAAGGCATTGGAAGTTGGAAATTCATCAAGAAGATTGGGCAGTGCACCATCTCCTACACAAGACAGTCTAAGATGGGGATGTGACCCTCAAATGGGCAAGCTCTTTGAGTTTTTATCACCTCCAAGTGTTATATCTCATCTTTGTTAGATAGGATGTACATCATATTCAGGGGAATTTGGATTTGGAAGATATGTTATTTCCTCCTAACTAGAGGGTACCAAAATTAGGGTTTGACATAAAATCAGTTTATTTCTGATTTTTTGGACAAAACTTGATCTCATGGTATTCCTTATGTTCTTAAGTGTGTGGGGATGGAAAATGGCCCATCAATTGGTTTCAGAAGGGTTTCAATTGGTCAGAAGATTCAAAATCAGGAGAATTGGGGAAAAAGTCAACTGTGTAGTGAAAAAGTCAACTCCTGACTTTTTAAGATCAAATTCATGAAATTCAAGTTATATATGTGCATTGGGCAAAATTTGATCAAGAAATGATGGAGGACTCATGAGTAATCAAGAAATGTACAAAGTTTCCATTTTTGGAAATTTAGGGTTTCCAAAAATGGCATGTTTGGACCATTTTGCACCACACTTTGAGGCTCTCTTTCTCTATGATAAAAGTTTCAAACCTCAGGCCCAAGCTGAGCCAATTAAAGTTCATGTTCCAAGCTTCAAATCCATATAAAGAACATCTCCATTGGATCAATATTGAGGGAGATATGGTCAATTAAAGTTTGGCAAAACTAGGTCACAAATCAAGTCATGACCAAGCGTGACCAAGCCCACCGGCCATAATTTTGACAAACACCTGGTGTGCCAAAAGTCAAGCCATTTTTATCAATGATGGAAGCTCTAAATGAAAAAATGTTGAACATCAAAGTTGTTCATCTCAATGTCCTCTTCAACTTTGATGTTGGACTAATTTTCATTTGAGCAAACTATGAGATAGTTATGATGGTCCCAAGTTGGTATGACCATGCTGAATTCCATGCACCATAATGCCATGCCATGACTTGTCTTGCCACGCCCTTCAACCAGTTTCAAACCTTGATGTTCCAAGCCATTTTTCATCAACTTCCAAGCCTCCATTCAATCCAAAATTCACATCAAACTTGTTCTATGATGATACATCTTCCCAATGGCACAAAAAGCTCATCATTTCATGCACCACATTGAGAGAAATTCATTCTTAAATATCCATGGTTGTCACTGATTGTTATGATGTCAAGATTAGAATGTTACCATGTTGTTGTTGTGCATCAGTTAGTCTACACGCACGCATGCTTACACCAGCCACCCTTTGCCATTTTAGAACCAACATGGCCTTACAAACACGTGTTATCCATGATGCTTCATACATGAATAAAGAGAACACAAAGCTTGCACAACAAGCTCCCTTCACTGCTACATCAGAATAACAACATCACCACCACTCTTTTCCATCAACCTCACCATAACCTCATGAATCACACCACACCATAGCCAAACCTCTTCTCACTCGCCCCTAACTAACTTGACTCAGTTAGTTAGGGTGCACTCACTTAACCACACCTATTCAACTCAGTTAACCATGAGTTAACACATCTAACTCAACATATAAATCAAAATATCACTCACAGTTTCATTTTCAACTCTCATTTTCCACACTCACTACAAAATTCTTCTCACTTTTTCTCTCAATTTCTCTCTATTCTCTCTCTGAGTTTACACGAATTCACCATTTTCCATCACTCATCTTCATCAATCATCATCATTGTTTGGCATTGAAGCAAGAACACACTGAATTAATATCATTCTCCAAGTGAAGTTTCATCAACATTTTGATTCTCTCTCTGTTTTCTATATCTCAAGACTCAGCTGCATTTATTTTGCACGAATTAAGCTCAAGATCAAGGGAGGATCTCTGGTTTTCTTTTGCTTCAAGTTTCTGCAAACTTCAGGTTCCAATTCCTCTAACTTTATTGCACAAATCCATATTGTTTTAGCTTGTTTTTTCTGTGGTTTTTAGCTTACTAGAAGTTGTGTGTGTCCTGGCTAGTTGATAGGCTCTTTAGGATCATAGTTGAAAAATTAGGGCAATGTTGTGGCGTTTGATTCTCATTGTATGCGTGTGATGTGTGAAAACTGAACATATATTCTTGATCTATGTGAGTTCCTCTACATTTTGGTGTGCGATTTGCATGTTTCTGGGAGATGTGAGGGTTGCAGGTGACGGAGATGGCCGGAAAAGACGACCGGAGGTCGTTCTCCGGCCGGTGAGCATGCGTCTAGGGTTTCTTGGCCAGATTTGAACACAACCGTTTGATCTCTTGCATCGTGTGGTTGATATGTTACCAACACATTAAAATCCTTTTATAACCTGAACGTTGAGTGCATGTGTTCCATGATTATTATTGTGTGTCATTAATCTGATCCGTTCATCATCTATGATTGATCCTATCAAAACTGATCCAATGGTTGACATGTTGCCAACGTATTAATGAAACCATGTGCATCACGCGTGCAAGTTATCTTAATCTAATTGTTCTTGTGTGTATGCGTGCATGATTACTTTGGTGTGCGTGCGTTATGGATGGTTAGATGTGATTACTTTGATGATCATCGCTGATAGACTTGATCGTGTGATTATGATTAATTACGCATATTGACTGATTGTATACCATGCCACACGCAATCACACGCATATGGACTGGGTTATAATTGATATCTGCACCCCACATTACTGGACCCAAACTATTTTTGAACATGGAAATTACTTTCTCTACACCCCCTTTACATTCTTTCTATTATTTTTGTTTCTTTTCCATATCTGTTTGGTTTTCCATTTTTTAAAAATAGTAAATGAATTCCAAAAATCCTAAATAAATTCATGAGTGTTATTAATGCATTTACATAATTTTATCTTATTTTTAATTCTGACTTTGTGGATTTTGAGCATAATTCCAAATTTGTCCTTTAATTTCTTTTGAATATAGTTCTTCATTGATGATCGAACTTACACATTTTCTTTCTCCCATCTCACACAACATTTCCAACCCATTCTTTTTGCACTGGTTAAAGGACATATTGAACCATATAAAAATATTTTTTTTGCATTTTTAAACTCATTTTCTCATGTGTTTTGATGTGCATATTTGAGGCTTCTTTGGATGGGTTTCAAGGTGACTTTTGTGAGCTCATTTGAGCACATTTCTTGTTGAATTTTGTGCTATGCTTTTTATATGTCATCTCTTTCTGACTTAGTTGGTTTGTGTTTTATGTTAAAGATTTTTACAATTTCATTTTCCATTTGTGTATGCTTGTTAGATTAGAGGAATTTTTGTGAAATCTTGCTAGCATCTAAGCTCTAGTCTTGATGAGGCACTTGTGCCATCCTTTTATGATTGTCTTGTGTGATATCATAGGTCATGTGTATGATATTATAGGTCACCTTTGTTGCATTATAAGCCATTTTGGTTTGCATTTACATTTCGTATGAGTTTGTGCATTCTAATTAGAACTTTGACTTGTTTCTATCTCTCACCTCCTCTTATGCTATATGTGATTCATGTTTGCATTTTTGTGTGCCATTTCACATGTCCCATTTACATCTCAATAATGCTATGCCACTGCCCTATGTATGCATTAATCATTTTAACATGTTATGCATCTTTAATGTGTCAATTTGTGCCCATATTGAAACATGTTTCACTTCTCTTTTCTTCTACTTCTTATCCCTTCTACTTGAATTCTTTTATCCATGATTGGTGTGATATTTCATATGCTTTATAATACATTGGTGACTTGAATATGATTCTGACTTTGAGCTTTCATGAAGCATTATTGCATGATCACCTTGCATGTTCACTCATTCTTCATCTATTTCTTCCATGATTTACTTCTTTAATGATTAGTGCTTTACTTGGACATAGTTAGTATGGGTTTGAAACCTTAACATTAGAGAGCGCCTTTATATATAGGTTCTGAACTTGATTGAGTTCCATCTCTTAGAATCTTTATTCATTAGTTCTTAATGTGTTTGATCATTGTTTGTTATCCATTCCTTATTTCAATACTTGTAAATGTTTTTTTGCACTAACCCTTTTCATGTAGGTGCTAAAGGTAAGAAAGTGTGTGGATATGCTTCCACATACACTTCTCTCTTTCCTCTTCCCTTATTTCTTTTAATAATTCAAATTGTAATTTTGATCAGCATTGACATGTTTTCTTTGTATATCTTATTCTTCATCCTTCTTTAAGATCAACTTAACTTCCATCTTGGAAGTAAGTTGCTTCTTTTGTTCTTCTTCTCCTTTCTTTTAGGATTAGTTTTCTTAAACCACATTAACCATAAGACCTCTATGTATGATAACATTAGGGTGAGTCTTAGTCTCCCTCATTAGTTTTCACCTTTGCTCCTCCATTTGAGTCTTTCTTTCCTCATCTCAAAACAAAAGTAAAAAACACTTAATAAAGGTTAAACGGGTATTGCGCATGAGCCTAAATGTGGGAAGTTAATAGTGGGGGGATTTCCCTTCATTATTCTAGGATATCTAGTGTACGTCCTGTTGGGAACGATACGCGACGTATTCGTTCCTATGTGATAGACTTGCACCGGTGCAATACAAGTTACAAATAACTTAAAAAAAAAACTTCTTTCTAAAAGACAAAAACAAACAATAACGTCTTTCCTTCGGGAATTCTTTTCTCATCTCACTCATTCTTAAAGTACGAACGTGCTTCTCCTCGTTCTCTTGCAAGACGGTAACGCCTAAGTCTCCATACAGCGAGCTGCAACACCTGAGCTAGAACATTAGCCATTCCCTAAAAAACACAAATAGTTTTCCCTAGGTGAGGGAAACTACGTCGCTCTGATTCTCATGTTCCCGATGAGATACGTAGGTAGTGGAGTAGGGCCCATTCGAGCACTTCTTTTATTTTCCCTACATTTGTTTCTCTTTCTCTCTCCTTTCCTTTTTCCAGTTCTCCAACTAGCAGTTCCTTTTCCAGTATCCTCTCCTTACACCCTTTGATCGAGACAGCAAGCGTGGATCCCATCGGGTACGATGGACGCGAGGGGGTGCTAATACCTTCCTCTCGCGTAACCGACTCCCGAACCCAGTCCTCTTGGCCGCAAGACCATGCTCTTTCCTTTCTTCAGGTTTACGCAATGTTTCCTTTCCCTCTCTTGGGATAAATACACATTGCTGGCGACTCTGTTTCAGTACCACTTTCGCGTTTGTACTAGGATGAAAATCTCGGGAGCGACAACTGGCGACTCTGCTGGGGATCGAACCCAGAATCTCTGGTTTCCTTAGCGAGTCAATCCTAGCACTTGTCTGTTTTTCTTTCATTGGGTGTTTACCGTGGTGCTGTGTTTTTGCTGTTTTACTGTATTGTTGTTTATAGTATTACTGCTTTACTATATCTTGTTGTATTACTGTTTTTACTGCATTTACTGTATTAGATATCATTATATGCTGGACTGTGCTGGATTTTTTCTGTTTGGTGGGCAGGGTGTTCTGAGAGATAAGCCCACTACCCAGGCTTGAGCATACACATAGGTATTAGCGTGGGTGGACGTGTCGCTCCCGTGGTGTTTGGCCACGTGTGGATGTTCACGAGACCTACAACCAGACGAGGTTCTATCCGGAGCTATCTGCTACTGTATGTTTGATACAGGCCAGTGGATATTCTCTGGAGGAATTGTCGACTCTGGTGACCATTCCCGAGGACTCAGTTGTGGTACTCCTCCCGAGTTGTGATAGTGGTAGACCACGCTTTTTGGCAAACCCATTGCACATTCTCAATCCGAGGACCCAATGTTGGGAACTTGCTATAGGACATCCTTTTGAGGGGAATCAGTTGAGGCCTCCTCGATTGATGATGATGCCAAACCAGAAATGGTGAACGTATCATCATTTCTCGACCTGAGAGCCCGTGATATTGAGGATCCTCGCCTTTCTAGTACCCACACGTGAGAGGGACGGGTTGTTTGCAGGTTTGCAGGGAACCTTGACTTTCAACCTACCTGGTACACTGGATTTCTTATCAATATGGTTTATCTGTGTGGTCACTCTGTTGTTCTGGAATTCTGGAGAACTTAAGCCCTGAATTTATGCAACTATTACAGTCCAGCACAGACACGTGGCACTGATACCATGCCTTGCATTGCATCGTTTTCTCTAACATTCATATTTTTCATTTTCCAGGTAGTATCTGATTTTGATTCCAGTTAAAGGGCAGTCATAGGGATGGACACCAAGAAGGGTAGGAAGAATATTATTCTGTACAAGTTCCCGAAGCTTATCCTGGGTCAGATTTGTAGATTACAAGAGATGGCCAGTCCGGAAGTGTTAGGAATGTTCGGAGAGAAGTATGGTTGGATCTTATCCTATGTCCGTAACATCAGTGAATATGAATATAATGGCTTGCACACCTTGATACAGTTCTATGATCCATTCCTGAGGTGCTTTGTATTGACAGATTATGTTCTAGTCCCCACTCTGGAGGAGTATTCTAACATCTTGGGAATTTCCATCAAAGAAGGTGTTCCTTTCTGTGGGTCGAAGGCAGATCTTGATTTCCAAGCTGTGGCTGGTGCTCTTTATTTGAGCAAGTCAACTTTGGAAGCTGATATTTCTGGCAAGGGAAAGGTTCGTGGCTATCACCTATCATACTTGGCAAGCAAGGCTCAAGAGGCAGCAAAGGAGGAGAAGTGGAATGTCTTCAATGCAGTGTTGGCTCTCTGTGTGTACGGTATTGTCTTGTTCCCGAATGAGCCTGATTTTGTTGACACGGATGCTATCAAGATATTTGTAACTCAGAATCCGGTGCCAACCTTATTAGGAGATCTCCATTATGATTTATACAATAGGAACGAGAAGAAACGAGGTGGGACAGTTCATTGTTGTGCATCCCTTTTCTATAAGTGGTTTGCCAATCGTTTACCCAGTCAGGTGCTTGCAAGGACACTAAAAATTCTCTGAAGTGGAGCCAACGTCTGATGGCTCTAGGCGCTAAGGATATTGTGTGGGTGAATCACGGAGTGCTGGGTAAAGACATTTTGCACAGTTGTGGTGCGTACCCCAATGTCCGGTTGATAGGGAGAAAAAGGGGTATTAACTATAACCCTTCTTTGGCTATCCGGCAGTTTGGGTATGCCCTGAGAAGTCCTCCAGTTGAAAAGGAGTTGGAAGAGTCTCTGTATTTTCACATGGCTGATGATGGATTAGATGTGGCACAGAAAGCTTCCAAAGCATGGCTCAGTAAACAGAGAAGAGGAAAAACCATTTGGGGTGTGCCTAACAATCAAACTTTCCCTCCATATGAGTAATGGATAAAGAAGAGGGTCGAAGAGTACTATTTGCCTTTTGATTGGGCGCCTCCCTTGTATCCCAAAGTAATAGAGGAAAGAATCACCGTACCAATTGAAGAATTCGATAAGCAGCGAAAAGTGGTGCAAGATTTGAGAGAGGAAAATGCTGGTATGAGCAGTAGGCTTCAGGGCGCTTTACATGACAACTTGGAGTTGAAATGGAAGGTCCAAGATTTGACAGAGCGTTTGGAAAAAAGGGAGAAGGATCTTGATGACAGAGCTCAGCATTGTAGAAAAATCAGTATGACTGCTGAATCATCCGGCAAAGCCTACAGGGAGACCAAAAAGCTCTTGACCAAAACTGAAGACAAGCTTGCCATGTACAAGGAGATGTGGGAAGAGCTCAAGATTGAGAATGGGGAGCTAAAAGAAGAACTTCAAAGAATGAAGGAAGATAAGAAGCACCTCTCTGGTAAGTGGAAAGAAGCTCAGAAAGAAATTGAAGAGCTCAAGCTGCAAGCGGAAATAAAGAAGTTAAAGTGCGAAGACAATGACGTTGAAGAGCAGATTGCTAGGCTGAATCAGGATGTCGAGAAGAGAAACAGACTGATCAAGGGTTTGCTAGAAAGACCTGCTCATCCAGACACTGTGAACCTTCTTGAAGAGATTGAAGCCAATTTATTTGGAATTGATTTGTAGTGCTTCTGTTGTCTGTATTTTACTATGATTACCATCAGGATTGTTGATGGAATCACTTTTGATTGTATCGGACCTATCTGTATGACTTCTTATGATGTGATATTAAAGTATTTGGTTTGGCCATATTTGTCTCTACAGCTCTCAGTTTTTGAAAGGTGTTTTCCTTTGTTTGATTCTGCAATATTTCTGGATTCGGATTTATTTTCCGATGTTGTGTCCAATCCCTTGCCCGATCTCAAAGCTGGAATCAAAGTGGATATGCCCTGGATATGTTTAAATATGATTGTTTGCATTTTGCATTTGCATCCTCATAATCATAAGCATTCTTGCATAACAGGTACTTGCTCCGATCTCTCTAACCTTTATTCGGTTTTCAGGGATAATAGCTGATTCCCACATTCACCGATACGCAACCAGACGAAACCAAGCTAGAGCTATGGATCAGGTACAGACAGAGTTGGCTGAGATAAGGGCGCGCATGGAACAATTTATGAATTTGATGCAGGGCGTTGCCCAGGGGCAGCAGGACCTGAGAGCAGGGCAAGCAAACATGCGAGCTACCATCCAGAGGTTGGAGACAGAGATTCCTACTGGTGATCACGTTAATCCCCCTAGGGTTAACCCTCTTGTGGTCAATCCTCCTGTTGTTACTCCTCCTCCGGTGGGACTTAACATGGGTTTTGTTCCTGGAAACAATGGGCTGGTTGAAGATCGTCAGGATGATCAGTTTTCCGTACTTAATGCTGATATGGGATTCTACCATGATGACACGAAATATGAGGGACTGGCTGAGAGAGTGAAAGCTATAGAAAGTCAAAATCCTTTGGGAATTGATGTTGAGGATATGGGACTAGTACAGGGTGTCAAGATTCCCCCGAAGTTTAAAACACCTACTTTCGACAAGTACAATGGTAGTACTTGTCCCAAAACTCATCTCCAGGCGTATAACCGGAAGATAGCAGCTTATTCTGATGATCAGAAGTTATGGATGTATTTTTTCCAGGACAGCTTGTCTGGAGCCTCACTGGAATGGTACATAAAGTTGGACAGGGCTCGCATCAGAAGCTGGAAAGACTTGTGCTTGGCTTTCTTAAAGCAATACCAGTATAACATCGGCATGGCACCGAATTGCACTCAGTTACAAAGCATGACACAGGACCCTAAGGAAGGTTTTAAGAAGTACGCCCAGAGGTGGCGTGAACTTGCGGCTCAGGTGCAACCGCCGTTGGCAGATAGAGAAATGGCTGACATGTTCATGAATACTTTGCAAGGTCCATATCTCGAACGGTTGGCTGCTTGTCCATCCACTGGTTTTGCTGACATAGTAATTGCTGGAGAGAGAATCGAGAGTTTGCTAAAGCTGGGGAAGATTCAGGACGGAAGTGGTACAAGTTCGGCTCCTGCAAAGAAGTTTTTTGGTAACAATAGCAGAAAGCGTGAAGGTGACGCTAATGCTACGTATGCACAAGGGGGAGAGGTCGAGGACGACAAGGTCCATATCATCAATCAGCATCTATAACTATTCCAACTCCGGATACTGAGGCTCAACCTGCAGCTCAGACGCAGTATCGCCCAAGACAGAGGATGAGTGACCGATATTTTGATGCTTTCCCTATGACATGTTCACAAATGCTACAGAATTTACTTCGTTTGAATTAGGTACAATTGAGGACTTTGGCTCCCCCAGTTGGTAAGTTGCCCTTTGTCGCTCCCGGGATTTTCATCCAAGTACAAACGCGAAAGTGGCACCGAAACAGAGTCGCCAGCAATGTGTATTTATCCCAAGAGAGGGAAAGGAAACACCGCGTAAACCTAAGAGAAAGGAAAAGCATGGTCTTACGACCAAAAGAACTGGGTTCGGGAGTCGGTTACGCGAGAGGAAGGTATTAGCACCCCCTCACGTCCATCGTACCCGATGGGATCCACGCTTGTTGCTTCAATTAAAGGGTGATAGAAAAGAATACTGGAAAGGAACTGCTAAGAAAGAAAGGAGAAAGAATGGAAGAGGAACGAGAAACAAATGTAGGGAAAATAAAAGAAGTGCTCGAATGGGCCCTACCCCACTGCCTACGTATCTCATCGGGAACATGAGAATCAGAGCGACGTAGTTCCCCTCACTAGGGATGGATTGTTTGTGTTTTTTTAGAGAACGGCTTACGTTCTAGCTCAGGTGTTGCAGGCTCGCTGGTCCGAGTGCGTTACCGTCTTGCAAGAGAACGAGTAGAAGCGCGTTCGTGCGTTGAGAATGAATGAGATGAGAAAAGAATTCCCGAAGGAAAGACGTTATTGTTTGTTTTTGTCTTTTAGAAGTTTTTTCCATTTATTTGCATATGACAGTGTATCTGAATCTTAGTCATTGGAATGTGTACATTCTCACATTCCAAGATGGAATGGGTAAGAAAGCACACTAAGAGTGAAGAAGACCCCACACTTAGTTCCAATTGTCAAGGTTCAAACACACTAGCGTACTTGTATTTATTAAGTGTTTTTGTTGATTAAGAAATGAAGAAGTTTTTTTATTATTTGCACCTTCAACAAGTATTGCATTTAAGTCCCTCATACAAGATCAAATGTTTAACACATTGACCCAAGATGGGCTATATGCTACACATTCTAAGATTACAAGAGAAGACCCCTTATAATCTTTTCTTTATATGAAAGGCCTAAATGCAATAAATGCCTACCTTTATTATATGTTTTGAATTTTCTTTGAGATGAGAAGATGAAAGACTCAAGAGAGGGTAAAGGTAAAAATCTATATGGACTAAGACTCAATCCTAATTGATTAGTTAAGGGAGTGATCCTAAAGTTTGTGAGGTTTCAACCTAAAGTCTAAAGAAAGAATGAATTAAACAATTCACTTCTAAAGTAGAAGATGAATTGTAATTCACAAAGGGAAAGTGATGAGTTATTAAAAGAAAGCACATAAGTGCTTAACAAAACATAGAATGGAATTGTAAAAGAGAAAGGATAGAAGTTGAATGTGGATTCCTTATCCACACTCAATTGAAACTTACCAAAGCCCCTACATGGTTAGTAAACATGTATAAGAAGTATAAGAAGTAAAGGAACATGTAATGCATCATAAAACTCAAAAGAATTAAATGAGAAACCAAATCCTAGAGCCACAACCAGAATGTACATCATATGAGAACAAATGTCATTATCAATCAAACTCAAGTGGATAGGCAAAAAACATCCTTCATGACATTAGAACATGATATCATAAGAAAAGGAAGAATGAAAGATGAAAGAGAAAAGAAGAAATATGCACAAATGGAACATGTAATCCATGAATCAGAATTGAAATGAAATGAAAAATGATTCACAAACATCTCACAAGTATTCATGCATGACACATCAAAGCATTTAAGAAGTAATAGAAGAAGTAGAATTGAAATGGAAGTTCAAAAGAAAACACAAGCACAAGCACCACATGTTAAAGGTGCACAAGGTTTAAATGAAAGTCAACATGCAAGGATGACACATAATATGTACCAATAACCTATAATGTCAAGTGAATGGTTCACCAAATATGCAAATGATCATGCCATTATGTACAAAAGAAAACATGCAAACATGCACAAAAGATTACAATGATATAACATGTCATAATGCTTTAAATGGAATGCATCAAGCAAAAATCAAATGGCCTCATGAAAATTATGAAAACATAGTATTGGAGTTCACTAATCAGAGATGAATCACATATCAAAGTAGCATGCAAGGAACCAAGGCAAAATGATGTCAAACAATGCACTTAGGTCACATAGACATATCATACAAAGTAGCACAAAAGTGAACACCAAACATGCCATAAAACTGACCTAAAAAATCAAATAAAAATCACTTAACATACCTCAAGATGATAATGATTCAATGCAAAAAGAAGAGCATCAAAACAATTTTTAATGATCAAGAACAAAATTAAACAAGATCATGTACCACATTAAGAATGCACACCAAAGAAATTCAAAGAAAATTATGGAACATGGGCAAAAAGGTCATAAAATCAAGAAACAAAATCATGAAAAAATTTCTAAATGTTTTAATGATACTCATGAATTTTTGTGGAATTTTATGATGCTATTTAGTATTTTTAAAAATTAAAAAGCAAACGTGTAGAAAAATGGAAAAATAAAATGCAATGAAATGAGGGAAGGGGGTGCATGCCTAGTAATTATTCAGTTCAAAATCATTGGGCCTTGAAAACATGGGGTGTGGATATCAATCTGGCTTAGGTCCAATAAGCGCGCAAAACACCATAACTAGCATGTTCTTCAGTCAACATAGTCAAAGCAATCCAAGCCATCAGATTAAGTCATAGTCAAACAAAAGTCAAAGTACACAAATCCAACACACGCGCATGAGGTCACACACAAATTATCATGTACTGCATCACACAATGCTTAAGTAAAAATCAGAAATTAGGCACATGACTTGCACGTGAATTTTAATGTGCTGTCAACATGGTAGCCACACGATCACACACATCCAACGGTCACGACTTAAAATGCACCAAACCCTAATTCAAACCCTCACCGGCCGGAGAGGGACCTCCGGTCACCCTCTCCGGCCACTCTCCGGCGACTGCAACTTCCAAACCATCCAAAAAAACACGTGGCATACATCAAAATAAAGAGGAAATCACATACATTCCAAATCCATCAATGAAATCATCAAACCATTCACATACAGCAAAAAACAAGCACGAACATATTGCCCTAAGTTTTTGGATCTAGGCTTCTAAGAAGCTCTATCAACTAGACAGTGTTCAAATGGTCCTAGTGAGCTCATATCATCATGAAAATAACAAAATAATCAAGAAAATGCGTATGAAATGTTTGAGTGTTTTGGAACCTGAACTTGCAGTTCCTTGAGATTCTTGAGAAAATCAGAGCAACACTTGGTCTGGAGCTTGATTTGGCCAAATAAAGGCGTATGCTCTTGAAATCGTGCAGAAAACCAAATTGAAGCTTCAACTGAATTGAAGTGAAACTGGATTAATTGAACTTATCCACTCTTGTTCTTGATCAAAACTGAACAATGATGATTGTGGAGATGAAATGTAGAAGGAAAATTTGATGAATTCGTATGAGCTCAAAGAGAGAGAGAGCAGAGAAAAAGTTCAGAGAAGAGAGAGTGTTTGTGAGAGAAAGAGTGAGAATCCAGTTGAAAATGAATTTGTGAAGAGAAGTTTTGTTTTATACTATGAGTTAACCATGGTTTAGTGAGTTGGTTAATTGAGTTAAGGTGGTTAAAGTGAGTCCACCCTAACTAACTGAGTCAAGTTAGTTAGGGGGCGAGTTAGATTGGCAATGATAAGGTGGTGGTGGTTCATGACAGTTATGGTGGAATTGAAAAGGTGAGGGCATGGCTGTTATATCAGAAACTTGCTTAGCAAGTTTGCTTTTTCCAATTTCATGCAAGGCACGTGCTAGTGTGCATAGTGTAGGTGAAATGTGTTTGGTTGAAAGAGGAAATGGTTGGACAGTATGAGCAATGCACGGGTGAGTTCTATGACAATCAACAACAACATTTGTTTTTTTTGGTTTTTCATGACAGTTAAGAACAAATACAGCAGTGGTTGTTTGAAGATGATTTTCTCTCTTGTTAGTGAATGATTCAATGAGGTTTAGGTGCCAAATGAAAGATAGAACATCATAGAACATGATTGATGTTGATTTTGGATTGAATTAAGGCTTGGAAGTTGGTGAAAAATAGCTTGGAACATCAGGGTTTGGAACTGATTTGTGGGCGTGGCAAGCAAGTCATGGCATGGCAACTTGGCACACAAAATTTCAGCACAATCAACATGACCTTGAACCAATATATCTCCACTATAACTTGATCAAATGGAATTTTGTCCAACATGAGTATTGAAGATGACACTACAAGGAACAACTTTGATGTTGAAAAGTTTTCCATTTGAAGCCTCTAATCATGAGTAATTGATCAATACATTTGGCCCACCAAGTGTTTGAGAAAATGACTGCGCGCGTGCCTTGAAAATCTTGGTCATGACCTAGTTTTGGACCTACTTTGCTCAAACTTTGATCAATCATATCTCACTCAATTTTTATCCAATGGAGATGTTCCACATATGGATGTGAAGCTTAAAACAAGATCTTTTGTTGTGGCTGAGTGGAATTTTCATTTGGTGCTTCAATTTTAAATGGCCTTGGTTCAAACTCTGATGCAAAATGGCCAAAACTTGCTCTTTTTAGTAACCCTACTTCACCCAAAAATGGCAACTTTCCACATCTTGATTTTTTCATGATTCCTTTGGAATTTCTTAACCAAATTTTGTACATTGGACATATGTAACATGAATTTCATGATTTTGGGCTCAAAAAGTCAAGAGTTGACCTTTTCCTCTGATTATTTGACTTTGCCCCAATTTCTCTGATTCTTGATCTTTCTTCCAATTGAACCACTTCTAAAACCAATTGAGATGTAATTTTCCACATACATACACTTAGGGACATATGGAATACCATGACATCAAGTTTTGTCTAAAAAATCAGAGATACCCTGATTTAATTGGAAACCCTAATCTTGACCCCCTCTGGTTAGGAGGAAATTGCACATCTTCCAAATCCAAATTCCTCAGAGTATGTTGTGTATCCTCTTAAAGGATGATGAGAAATGCCACTTGAGGATGAGTTTGAATCAATGAGCTATCTCTTTTGAGGATTTTCCTTCAATTTTTGGACTTCTTGCATAGTGAAAGATGTAATGCTTCAATCTCCCATTGTATCTCTTATCCTTAAGGTTGTGGATGATCAATTGAGATGGTATGAGACATGAAAGACCTCTTGGCTTGCTTTAAGGAAACTTGATTGACCTTTTTGTGCTTTGAATGATCCCTTGATTGTCCCCCTTCCACCTGATCACATGCCCTGATGGTAAGAAGGATGCCATGCTTCATTTTTCTATGTTAAATGCAATGTAATGTTAATGAGGTGGATATGATATGATAAATGATAATGCCATGCTATGATGCCAAAAGGGGAGAGCAAATTTTGGGGTATTACAGCTGCCACTATTCAAGCGCTGTAGACCGGAATGCCTGAAAGCAATTGCTTTCGGACTTTCAAGGTATATAGTGATTGAATACCAAATATAACCAAAAATTTGCTCTGGATGATGAAGAATAAAAGGGATATAAACCCAACGAGACTGCTGGATTGAATCTTCGATGAAACGTCAGAGAGATCTGTCTTTTGAATGACGCCAGACGACTACTGGCTTGCCACACTGCTGGTGGACTTTAATAATGTCTTTTATGCAACTCCAGACGACTACTGGCCTGCCACACTACTGGTGGACTTTGATAACGTCTTTTGAATGACGCCAGACGACTACTGGCTTGCCACGCTGCTGGTGGACTTTAATAATGTCTTTTATGCAATTCCAGACGACTACTGGCCTGCCACACTACTGGTGGACTTTGCAGCTTCGTGCCACCCGAAGACGGACTTTTGCCAATCCACTGTTGGACTTTTGGAATATGCCACCCTTAGATGGACCTTTCGCCAATCCACTGTTGGACTTTTGCCACCCGAAGACGGACTTTTGCCAATCCACTGTTGGACTTTTAGCTGCTTTGCCACCCGAAGATGGACTTTTGCCAATCCACTGTTGGACTTTTAGAATATGCCACCCTTAGATGGACCTTTCGCCAATCCACTGTTGGACTTTTGCCACCCGAAGACGGACTTTTGCCAATCCACTGTTGGACTTTTGCCACCCTTAGATGGACCTTTCGCCAATCCACTGTTGGACTTTTGCCACCCGAAGACGGACTTTTGCCAATCCACTGTTGGACTTTTAGAATTTGCAAAATTGTATTACTCTCTGCATCTGTGTCAGACATCTCTGCTGACTCTGCTGAGGAGCAAAGACCAATGATTTGACTTTGGAGACTCCTGAAAGGATAACCTCTCCACTGGAGAATGAATGAATAATCCGTCTGCTTCGAATTGTCAAGCTTGCCAAAAATAAATTGGACTTGAAGAATAATAAATCTGCCAGGAATCACTTCATCTGTTGGGGGAATGAATTCTGGTCACAGCGATTCCGCTGGGGATGAGAATTTCTTTGTATGGCGTCTTTCTAGGGGAGAGAAGTCATAAAAACTCTGCTTGGGGATCTGTCCAAACCAAGACCCTTTGTAGGGGTTATCCACCTTCTGACCCGGCTGGGGAAAGGCTGTACCATCCTTGTTGAGGAATAGATTCTGTCGATCTGATAACCTCTGCGGGAAGAACAACAACTCAGCTGGGAGTTGCTGACAAGATTCGATGCTGACCTCTGTGGGGATACCATGACCAGAGATACGATCTTGCTGGGTATCAGGGCTACTCTGCCAGGGATATGCAAATCCTGGTTAGAACATTCCACTTCAACTTGCTAGGAAAGAGTCCTTAGAGATCTGTTGGGGAAACCCAAAGCAAATCCACAGTATTCTGCTGAAGAATATGACTGTCAAGCTTAGGATAAGTACCACAATGCCCCATGTTAGGCGAGCTTCCCTTTAGACAATTCCGTTAGGGATGACGAGTTTATAACAAACTCTGCTGGCGGAAACTGCTTTAAAACGTCTCGTGCTGGGGAATGCCTTTTGAGAGGATTTTATAGAAGACCAACTGTCCTCAAACTCTACTGGGGATGATCAACACTTCATGCTGGGGAAACAATCATGCCCCATGCTTGGACAAAACAACAATTCGTCCCCGAAGAGGATGTCATAAGAGGATTTTACAGAAGATTTAGCCTCTTCAAACTCTTGTGACTTCGCTGGGGATAATGACCATCAGTTTCGGTGTCGACGAGACCACTCTTTTGGGGAACCTGTGACCATTATCGACACAGAAAAGCTTGTAGCTGTTGGAAGGACTGAATAAGAGAATCGACTTAATAAGATGCAACGGTACCCAGTTGAACTTAATTCACTGATATCGACCCGTTATGAACAATCGTCGACCGAACGGTGAACGTCGATCTCCTTACCCATAATTGCCCCAGTCTTTTGCGTGGGGTGATTTATTGCTGGTCTTGTGCTTAAAATCATCTGCACCTGCTACCTGCAACAAAAGAATATGCCCACATGCCCCGAATATTGCGTGGCTAGAATCCACCATCCGGGAGTATTCAACATTCGAAGTAATTTCAAATGTTTTTTCTGCGCATGTTATTGCAAGGCTGCCATGTTTTCAAATGCAATGTTTTATCAAAAATTAGGACGTTTTTGCAAACAAAGCAATAAAACAAAAATAGAAAGCTTTTTATTGAAATTCAATTTATTGACTGAGAGCCCAGAATAGGCAATTACATCTGGAAGCAATCCCTGGAAAGAGGTGATCGCTGAAAATTGAGAAAAGAAACTATCCTAATGGCAATGTGAAAACGGAATTCCACTGAGTTTCCATTCTGTTATGACCAGTATGTCTTCAAAACTCCCCGACCTTGCCTTCTGAGGAATGATCAGACCGATTCCTATCCTTCAGAACGTCAGTTGTTCAAACGGTAATGGGGGATAGATAACTCAGACCATAGTCATTCGCTTAAATCCCTCTTTTGTGTGGACCGCCCTTTCAGGTTTTCGATCCACCAGGATACCCCTTTTTTGCCTAAGTTGCCCTTTCGGGTTTTCAACTTACCGGGTGTACAAATTTTTTCAATTATATCCCTAATTTTTGCCCGAACCTTATTCTGTTTTTGGTTCGCCGGGATGCCCTTTTTTGCCTGGATTTTTTTTATTTTTTTTTATTTTATTCTTATTATCCAGCGGGTCTATTCATGCGAAGTATTTTTTGACTACGTCCGAGTTGACAGGGGATGAAAAGTCTTCGCCATCCATGGTTGTAAGCAATAAAGCTCCGCCCGAAAAGACCTTTTTAACCACGAATGGACCTTCATAGTTAGGAGTCCACTTGCCCCTGCGATCTGTATTGGGAGGAAGGATCCTTTTGAGTACCACATCTCCGACTTTGTAAACCCGAGGACGCACCTTTTGGTCAAATGCCTGCTTCATTCTGCGCTGATATAGTTGCCCATGACATACAGCCGCCAATCGCTTTTCCTCAATAAGGCTCAGCTGATCAAATCTGGCTCGTACCCATTCAGCCTCATCTAGCTTAACATCCATCATGACTCTGAGGGACGGAATCTCCACTTCAACCGGTAGTACTGCCTCCGTACCATATACAAGTGAGAATGGGGTTGCCCCAGTGGACGTGCGTACCGACGTTCGATACCCATGCAAAGCAAATGGTAACATCTCATGCCAATCTTTGTACGTGACAACCATCTTCTGCACAATCTTCTTGATATTTTTGTTGGCCGCTTCGACCGCGCCATTCATCTTTGGGCGGTACGGAGAAGAATTGTGATGTTCGACTTTGAAGTCCCGGCATAACTCAGCCATCATCTTATTGTTCAAATTAGAACCATTATCAGTAATGATTCTTTCGGGAACTCCATATCGGCAAATGATATCCCGTTTTAAGAAACGAGCGACCACTTGTTTTGTAACATTGGCATAGGATGCGGCTTCAACCCATTTGGTGAAGTAATCAATTGCCACCAAGATGAAACGATGACCATTGGAAGCTGTAGGCTCAATCTTTCCGATCATATCAATGCCCCACATGGCAAACGGCCAAGGTGACGACATGATACTCAACGGATTTGGAGGCACATGCACCTTGTCTGCATAGATCTGGCATTTATGGCATTTGCGGGCATATTTGCAACAATCTGACTCCATAGTCAACCAATAATATCCCGATCTTAACAACTTTTTAGCCATTGCATGCCCTCCGGCATGGGTACCGAAAGAGCCTTCGTGCACTTCAATCATCAACCAGTCTGCTTCATGTCTATCCACACATCTAAGCAGGACCGTGTCAAAATTTCTTTTATACAGCACGCCATCTTTATTCAAGAAGAAACTACCAGCTAACCTTCTCAACGTCTTCCTGTCTTTGGACGATGCCCCGGACGGGTACTCTTGACTTTTCAAGAAACACTTAATGTCATGAAACCATGGCTTGTCATCAGACGTTGCATCGACCGCAAACACAAATTCTGGTCTGTCAAGGCGGGATACCTCAATCTTAGGTACATGGTTCCATCCTTGCACTTTGATCATGGAAGACAAAGTGGCCAAGGCATCAGCGAACCTATTCTCATCTCGAGGAATGTGGTACAGTTTCACTGTTGTGAAAAACGTCAGCAATCTCCTTGTATAATCTCTATACGGCACTAGATTTGTTTGGTGCGTGTACCAACTCCCCTTCACTTGATTGATTACCAAAGCTGAATCACCAAATATATCAAGGGTCTTAATCCGTAGATTAATCGCCTCCTCGATCCCCATTATACAAGCTTCGTACTCTGCTTCATTATTGGTGCATCCGAAAGTTATTCGGGAAGTGAAAGGCACGTGAACACCTTCCGGCGTGATAAGAACCGCTCCAACTCCGCACCCATTCATATTGACAGCCCCATCAAACATCAGACTCCATTTGGATTCAGGGTCTGGCCCCTCCTCCGGAAGTGGTTCCTCGCAGTCTTTAGCTTTGAGAAACATGATGTCCTCATCAGGGAAGTCAAATTTCATGGGTTGGTAATCATCAATCGGCTGTTGCGCAAGATAGTCGGACAAGATACTTCCTTTGATGGCCTTTTGTGAAGTGTACTGAATGTCATACTCTGTCAAGACCATTTGCCACCGTGCAACTCTGCCTGTCAATGCTGGTTTCTCGAAAATGTACTTGATAGGATCCATTTTTGAAATCAACAAGGTCGTGTGCCTAACCATATATTGCCTCAATCGCTTAGCGGCCCATGCAAGCGCACAGCATGTCTTTTCAAGCATTGAGTATCGGGACTCACAATCATTGAACTTTTTGCTCAGGTAGTAAATAGCATGCTCCTTCCTACCTGTCTCGTCATGTTGACCGAGAACACAACCCATGGAACCTTCAAGCACTGTCAGATACATTATCAGTGGTCTCCCTTCAACTGGAGGCATTAGAATCGGAGGTTCCTGCAAGTATTCTTTTATCTTATCGAATGCCAATTGGCAATCGTCATTCCACCTGACCGTTTGATCTTTCCTTAACAATTTAAATATTGGCTCACACGTGGCTGTTAGGTGAGATATGAACCTTGCAATGTAGTTCAATCTACCCAAGAAACCACGAACCTCTTTTTCTGTTCTCGGTTCAGGCATTTCTTGTATTGCTTTCACCTTGGCAGGATCAACCTCGATTCCTCTTTCGCTCACAATGAAACCCAGTAACTTTCCAGAACGCACCCCAAACATGCACTTGTTTGGATTTAATCTCAGACGGAACTTTCTCAACCTTTCAAACAGCTTTTTCAGGTTAATCAGATGTTCCTCTTCTGTTCTCGACTTGGCAATCATATCATCTACATAACATTCGATCTCCTTATGAATCAAGTCATGAAACAATGTCACCATCGCCCGCTGGTACGTTGCCCCTGCGTTTTTCAATCCAAAAGGCATTACTTTATAACAATATGTACCCCACGGAGTAATGAATGTGGTCTTCTCCATATCTTCAGGTGCCATCTTAATCTGGTTGTACCTGGAGAAACCGTCCATAAATGAGAACACTGAAAACTGAGCTGTATTATCGACCAGCACATCAATATGAGGTAGTGGAAAATCATCTTTCGGGCTAGCTTTATTAAGATCTCGATAATCCACACACATTCTCACTTTTCCATCTTTCTTCGGTACTGGCACGATATTGGCTACCCATGGAGGATACTTTGTCACAGCAAGAAAACCAGCATCCCACTGCTTCTGGACTTCCTCCTTAATCTTTAAAGCCATGTCGGGGTGAGTCCGACGAAGTTTCTGCTTGACTGGCGGACATTCTTCTCTCAATGGTAGCCTGTGCACGAAAATATCCGTATCCAACCCCGGCATGTCTTGATACGACCAGGCGAAGATGTCAACATACTCGCGCAACATTTCCGTCAAAGTTTGCTTCACATCTGCTTGCAAGCTGGCACCAATCCTGATCTCTTTCTTGGCGTCCTTGGTACCAATATTGATGATTTCTACAGTCTCCTGATGAGGCTGGATGACCCTTTCCTCTTGTTTCAACAATCTGGCCAGTTCTTCAGAAAGTTCACAATCTTTCTCATCCCCTTCTTCGGCTTGATAAATCGGATTGTCAAAGTCATACATGGCCATATCAAAATCGTTATCAGTGGTATCCGGAGGATCAAGTCTGCATGAACGGGTTCATGCCTTATTTTAGAATTTATTTTTAAGCAAAACAAAAGAAAATGAAACATTGCCATTTTATTATTTTTTTGTGCAAAAATAAAAACTGAAAGACAGAGAACAAAATTTGATTGCAAAACGTCCTTTATTAATGATTAAACATTGCAAATGCAACCATGGTGGCCCTACAAATGAATCTATACGCCTTGGGCAGAGCGCAAGATTTTGACATGCATTATGGTTAGAAAAAACAAAGAAAAATTACTCTGTCTGAAGAGTAACCCGGATGACTTCTTCAACGAACCAGTTCTGCACTTGTTGTCCCGGAACATGAGGGCGTACCCAGTTGTCCAGATCACAATCACTGTCAACACTATCCTCTGTGGCTGCACAAGACTGGTCCGTGTAGATAATTCCCCCACTATTGAAAGTAATGGGTCCCCTGCTCCCCGCATCTGAAGTTGTAGAGGGATGATAACCAATACCAAATTTGTCTTCCTTCATTGGGGTCTCTATCAACCTGCCCCAACCTTGGGCGTTGCCTGCCCTGACGACTTCGACAGCTTGTTTGTAAGATGAAATGGAGGTACCAGCCCCAACCGGTACAGAAGAAGACTCAGGTGCATCGTCAATATTGACTGCTTCAAATGATTGGCACAACATCTCATGAATTTCCCCATCCATTTCAATGTACTTGAACGTGGACAAGTGACTCACAAAGATGTCTTCTTCCCCACACACTGTCACAACCTGCCCTTCAAACTCATACTTCAGCTTTTGATGTAGAGTAGAAGTAACAGCCCCGGCTCCGTGAATCCAAGGGCGTCCCAATAGGCAGCTATATGCAGGTTGTATGTCCATTACATGGAACGTGGATTTGAATACCTGTGGTCCAATTTGTACGGGCAATTCCACCTCACCAAACACAGATCGTCTAGTTCCATCGAATGCTCTGACCACCAATTCACTAGGCCTTAAGATCAAACCATCAACTTCCAGCTTCATTAATGCCTTCTTGGGCAAGACATTGAGTGATGAACCAGTGTCTACCAGTACATGAGATAACACTGCGCCCTTACACTCCATCGTGATATGCAAAGCCTTATTATGGTTTCTTCCTTCAACAGTCAGATCTCTACTTGTAAAGCCCAAGCCATGGCTAACATTAACATTGGAGATTACGCCCTCGAGCTGATTAACAGTAATTTCCTGTGGCACATATGCACTCTTCAACACTTTCAACAATGCCTGCCGATGCGCATCAGAGCACATCAATAGTGACAAGATTGAAATCTTTGAAGGGGTCTGATTCAGTTGGTCCACAATCTTATAATCGCTTTTCTTGATTATCTTCATAAATTCTTCCATTTCCTTATCAAAAGTAATCTTTGTCTCTGCTTCAGGTGTAGGCGCATTTTCAACCACCTGTTTACCCTAAGCCTTTGCTGCAGCTTCTACCTCCTTATCACTTCTCAAGGTTTGGGGAGCGAACAACCTTCCACTCCTTGTAAAGCTCCCTACACCCCCTACGTTATCAATATTTGGGCTGACTGATGACTCAACTTCCTGCTTTTTACCTTCGTAATATACATCTGCCCCATAGTGCCATGGGATAGCTTTCGTAGATGTGAACGGAATTGGTCCTGGCACCGTGATAGTGACAGGACTGGGCCTTTCCGGCGCAACACTCGCCACGGGAACTGCATTGACCGGCATTTGAATCTCAGCGGGAGTGTAATAGATGGTCACGGTTGATATCTCATCAGTGTCTTTCACGACTCTGTCGAACTGTAGACATCCTTCATCGATCAGATTCTGTAAACCCATCTTCAACTTATCACAGCCGTTCTCCTGATTCATACACTCAGAGCAATCTTGATTACAGCCCGGGAACACCTGTCCCTTCAATAAACGATCTTTTACCAACAACAAAGAAGTTCTCACCTGATGTATGTCTACCACCAAATTCAATCCCCTCCCATCTTTAATAGCATATACATTGGCTGCACTATGATCAGGCATGGGATGCTGAGTAATATTAGGAGCGGGAGAGAAATTGATGGCTTTAGCGTCAATCAAATCTTGTACTTTATGATGGAAAGCCCAGCATTTTTCAATGGAGTGCCCCTGAGCACCTGAGTGGAACTCACAACGAGCATTAGCATCGAAGTTAGGCGGCAGGTTTCCAGCAACCGGAGCTTTCATAGTACGGAGTTCTACCAACTTTAACTCGAGTAGCCGGGGCAACAGCGCGGCATAAGTCATAGGGAGAGGATCCATCTTACGATCCCTCTGTCTAGACCTTTGCTGGAAAAAAGGTTGTTGCTGTTGAACTTGTTGTTGGGGTTGTTGTTTCTGAACAGACGGTGTGGGGATTGTTACAGCATCTACCTGATAATAAGCTTGAGAACGCCCTCTGCCTCGTCCTCTAAACACAGCATTCGTATCACCTTCTCTTCTTTTCTGGTTACTAGCAAACGGTTTCTTCGTCCCCGAAGAGCCAGCCCCACTCACATCCTGGATCTTTCCAAGCTTTAACAGACTTTCTATTCTTTCTCCCGCAATCACAATATCAGCAAATCCAGTTGACGGACAAGCAGCTAATCTATCAAGATAGGCCCCTTGCAAGGTGCCCATGAACATATCTGCCATTTCTCTGTCTGACAAGGGAGGTTGAACCTGGGCAGCCATTTCCCTCCACCTCTGTGCATATTCTTTGAAACTCTCCTTGGCATTTTGTGACAACCCCTGCAATTGAGTGCGGTTGGGCGCCATGTCAATATTATACTGGTATTGCTTCAGGAACGCTTCTGCCAGATCTTTCCAACTCTTCACAGCAGCTCTATTCAACTTCATATACCAGGTCAAAGACGCCCCAGCCAAACTGTCCTGAAAATAGTGCATCCATAGCTTCTCGTCATCCGTATGGGCTGAAATCTTCCCAAAGTAAGCTTGAAGATGCGTTTGGGGACACGCATTGCCGTGATACTTATCAAAAGTGGGAGGCTTGAATTTAGGGGGAATTCTGACTCCTGAGACCAGCCCCAAGCTGGTAACATCAATACCCATAGAGTTCTTGCATTCTATGGCCCTGATCTTTTCTGCTAACTCCTCATACCTTCGATCACCTTGATTACCCACATCAGCATCCAGCAGAGTAAATTGGTCTTCCAGGGTATCTTCAAGAGTGACACCAGCATGCCTACCATTTCCATTACCCCGATTATTACCACCAAGAGGAGGGTTGCCACCGGGAGGAGGAATGCCATGTCCCTGTGAATTGTCATGCTGATCACCTTCGGGCCCATTGTCTGGACGCTCGACCAGAAGCCTCAATCTCTCCTGATTTTGCGCCATGCCAGTCATGAGGGTCATGAACTGGTCCATACGCGCCCTCATTTCAGCCAAATCACTTTGCACTTGATCCATGATTCTTACTTGATTCCTTCGCGTCGAATATCGGTGAATATGACTCTCCGCTATACTGCCTGAAACCAAATAAAGGTTAGAGTCCCTGCAACGAGTACCTGAAAAGCAAGTAACAAAAAATGCAAAATGATATGCAATGCCATGTTTGTCATTTCCGAGGTGCTTTATACCCTGATTCCAATCCAACCACAGAAATCTGAAGACCAGAATTTGTGATATAAAGAGACGTGTCGTGGTCATGTGCTTGTGTGCAGCTATCTGACAAGGAATAATTCTGAATAAAACTGCTCATACTCATTCAACGAAGTATTCAAGTACATTTAAGAAAGGTTCAACCGCAAATGCAATACAAGGAAAAATGGATCCATCAACAAGCCTGATGGTAACCATTAACAACAAAATATAAGGAAAAGAACATCAGTCTGACAATTCCACATCCTTCAGCTTATCACTTGAGTATTTGATCTCCTCAAAAAGTATACGGGTACGCTGGTGATTCGGCTTTTCAATCATTTCTTTGATCAAGACATCCCTTTTCTCAAGAGCTTCAGTTAAAGAACCCATATGCAGCATCAGAGCCTCGTCATCACACACTCCTTTGTGTCTCTTTATGCCAGCTTGCGTCTTGAGTATCTCCCTTTCTATCATGACTTCTTCAAGCTCTTTCTTGGTATTCCTCAGCTCACCTCTAGCTTCTTCTAGCTGTTCTTGACTCTTACCGAGGCTTTCCCGATACTTTCTCCTCTGCTCATGCGCCTTTTCAAGCTCTTCGTCCTTAATCTGCAACTGTTCCTGTAATTCAGCATTCTCTATCCTAACTTCGTCCCAAGCGTGCTGAAACTTTGTTAACTTTTCTTTGGTCTGTGCTAACGCCTGTTTGGTTTGCTTGTGGGCTTGAGTAGCATCATCAGCACCTTTACTAATCTTCTGGAAATGTTGGGCTCTTCCAGCAAAGTCTTTTTCTTTTGCAGTTAGGATTTGTTCAGCATCTTGGGCTTTCCGCTCCAGCTCTTTGTTGGCATGTAGAGCATTCTGAAGACGGCTACTCAACTCGGAATTCTCTCCTTGGAGCTTTTTCACCAAGGCTTGCAACTTGTCAACTTCTTCCACAGTAGCAGTGCTTCTTGCTTTCTCATTCTCCGGATACAAAAGGGGTGCCTTACCAAAAGGCAAGAGAAAATCTTCAACTCTTTTCTTCACCCACTCTTCATATGCTGGATAAACCCGGTTGTTAGGCTTGCCTAGAGTAACTTTCCCCTTTTTCAGTATGCTACCCCAGCTTTCAGAAGCTTTCTGTGCTGCTTCCCAACCATCTGATGTATGAAAATAGAGGGACTCCTCCACATCTCTCTTAATAGGCGGACCTGTCAGGGCATACCCAAATTGTCGAATGGCCAAAGAAGGATTGTAGTTAATCCCACCCATTCTTCCTATCAGTGGAACGTTAGGGAACTTACCACAGCTGTGGATAATATTCTTGCCAATCAGCCCATGATCTACCCATACGATGTCCTTGGCCACCAATCCCATTAAACGCTGTTTCCACTCTAGAGAATCTTTGGAATCCACAAAAGCCCCTGATTGTGGTAAACGGCCTGTAAACCACTTATAGAACAAGGGTGCACAACAACGAATTATCCCTCCTCTTTTCTTTTCGTTTCGGTTGTACAACGAGTAATGAAGATCTCCCAGTAGCGTTGGCACCGGGTTCTTCATCATGAATATTCGTATAGCGTCCGTATCAATGAAATCCGGCTCGTTGGGAAACAACACTATGCCGTATATACAAAGGGCTAGCAAAGCATTAAAAGCAAGCCAATTCTCGCCCTTAGCTGCTTCCTGGGCCTTCTTAATCAGATATTCCAGCTTGTAACCACGAATCTTTCCTTTGTTGGAGACATTGGCGCCTAACTCTGATTTGCTCAAATAAAGAGCACCAGCCACCTTTCCAAAGTCAAGATCCCCCACCGATCCAAAGAAAGGTGGCTCCTCCTTGATAGCAATCCCCAACATGTTGGAATACTCCTCCAGGGTAGGAACCAACACATAGTCTGGAAATACAAAACACCTTAGAGGCGGATCATAGAACTGCATCAACGTATGGAGACCTCTGGCTTCATAATCACTGACATTACGGACCATAGATAAAATCCACCCATATTTCTCTTCAAAAGCTTCTCGTACTGCAGGGCTCGCCATTCCCTTCAGCATAACAATAGGGCCTAAAGTAGGCGTAAGGAACTTATAGCTGATGATATTCTTCCTCTCTTTAGTGTTCATCTTTGCAGGGACCTGATGACTGGAATCAAGGGTAATATATGCACCTGGAAATGAATAAACATGTATGTTAGGATATGATAATGCAATGCAAAGGGCAATGTGATCAGGTAATCAGGTGTCTGTGCTGAACTGTGAACGGTGTCAGTTTAGCTCTGAGACTAATATAGAACCATAGATAAGAACCATCTGAATACAATAGGATGAAACTTCCTTTTTGTGCAATGATGATAGAAAACCGGGTATGTAGGAGGTCATGGTTACCTGCAAACCTGTAAACAACCCGCCCTTCTCACATGTGGGTACTAGGATGTTCAGTATCCCGGGCTCTCAGGTCAAGAAATGATGATACGTTCACCATTTCTGGTTTGGCATCATTATCAATCGAGGAGGCCTCAACTGATTCTCCAAAACAAAAAGGTCCTCAGCTTCTGGCACTGAGGTCGAGAAGCAATAGTACATTCATCCCTCAGGGTACAGTACTATCGCCAATCGAGAAGTGCCTCCGCTGATTCTCTTTTAAAAAGGGATGTCCTATAGCAAGTTCTCAGCATTGGGTCCTCGAATCGAGAATGTGCAATGGGTTTGCCACGGAATGTGGTCTGCCACTGTCACAACTCGGGAGGAGTACCGCAACTGAGTCCTCGGGAATGGTCACCAGAGTCGACAGTTCCCCAAGAGAATAACCACTGGCCTGCATAACATGCAGTAGCAGAAAGCTCCTGATAGAACCTCGTCTGGTTGTGGGTCTCATGAACAACAATACGTGGTCACCACCACGCAAGCGTCACGACTATCCACTCTAATACCTATGTGTGTACTCAAGCCTTGGTAGTGGGCTTATCTCTCAGAACGTCCCGCCCGCCAAACAGAAAACAACAGCACAGTCCAGCACAATAATGATATGTAATGCCGTAAATGCGATAAATACAGTAAAGTACAGTAAAGCAACAATACGGTAAATAATAATACCATACAACAGTAAATACCGCAAACAAAATACACCCAATGAAAGAAAAGCAAACAAGCGCTAGGATTGACTCGCTAAGGAAACCAGAGATTCTGGGTTCGTTCCCCAGCAGAGTCGCCAGCTGTCGCTCCCGGGATTTTCATCCAAGTACAAACGCGAAAGTGGCACCGAAACAGAGTCGCCAGCAATGTGTATTATCCCAAGAGAGGGAAAGGAAACACCGCGTAAACCTAAGAGAAAGGAAAAGCATGGTCTAACGACCAAAAGAACTGGGTTCGGGAGTCGGTTACGCGAGAGGAAGGTATTAGCACCCCCTCACGTCCATCGTACCCGATGGGATCCACGCTTGCTGCTTCAATTAAAGGGTGATAGAAAAGAATACTGGAAAGGAACTGCTAAGAAAGAAAGGAGAAAGAATGGAAGAGGAACGAGAAACAAATGTAGGGAAAATAAAAGAAGTGCTCGAATGGGCCCTACCCCACTGCCTACGTATCTCATCGGGAACATGAGAATCAGAGCGACGTAGTTCCCCTCACTAGGGATGGATTGTTTGTGTTTTTTTAGAGAACGGCTTACGTTCTAGCTCAGGTGTTGCAGGCTCGCTGGTCCGAGTACGTTACCGTCTTGCAAGAGAACGAGTAGAAGCGCGTTCGTGCGTTGAGAATGAATGAGATGAGAAAAGAATTCCCGAAGGAAAGACATTATTGTTTGTTTTTGTCTTTTAGAAGTTTTTTCCATTTATTTGCATATGACAGTGTATCTGAATCTTAGTCATTGGAATGTGTACATTCTCACATTCCAAGATGGAATGGGTAAGAAAGCACACTAAGAGTGAAGAAGACCCCACACTTAGTTCCAATTGTCAAGGTTCAAACACACTAGCGTACTTGTATTTATTAAGTGTTTTTGTTGATTAAGAAATGAAGAAGTTTTTTTATTATTTGCACCTTCAACAAGTATTGCATTTAAGTCCCTCATACAAGATCAAATGTTTAACACATTGACCCAAGATGGGCTATATGCTACACATTCTAAGATTACAAGAGAAGACCCCTTATAATCTTTTCTTTATATGAAAGGCCTAAATGCAATAAATGCCTACCTTTATTATATGTTTTGAATTTTCTTTGAGATGAGAAGATGAAAGACTCAAGAGAGGGTAAAGGTAAAAATCTATATGGACTAAGACTCAATCCTAATTGATTAGTTAAGGGAGTGATCCTAAAGTTTGTGAGGTTTCAACCTAAAGTCTAAAGAAAGAATGAATTAAACAATTCACTTCTAAAGTAGAAGATGAATTATAATTCACAAAGGGAAAGTGATGAGTTATTAAAAGAAAGCACATAAGTGCTTAACAAAACATAGAATGGAATTGTAAAAGAGAAAGGATAGAAGTTGAATGTGGATTCCTTATCCACACTCAATTGAAACTTACCAAAGCCCCTACATGGTTAGTAAACATGTATAAGAAGTATAAGAAGTAAAGGAACATGTAATGCATCATAAAACTCAAAAGAATTAAATGAGAAACCAAATCCTAGAGCCACAACCAGAATGTACATCATATGAGAACAAATGTCATTATCAATCAAACTCAAGTGGATAGGCAACAAACATCCTCCATGACATTAGAACATGATATCATAAGAAAAGGAAGAATGAAAGATGAAAGAGAAAAGAAGAAATATGCACAAATGGAACATGTAATCCATGAATCAGAATTGAAATGAAATGAAAAATGATTCACAAACATCTCACAAGTATTCATGCATGACACATCAAAGCATTTAAGAAGTAATAGAAGAAGTAGAATTGAAATGGAAGTTCAAAAGAAAACACAAGCACAAGCACCACATGTTAAAGGTGCACAAGGTTTAAATGAAAGTCAACATGCAAGGATGACACATAATATGTACCAATAACCTATAATGTCAAGTGAATGGTTCACCAAATATGCAAATGATCATGCCATTATGTACAAAAGAAAACATGCAAACATGCACAAAAGATTACAATGATATAACATGTCATAATGCTTTAAATGGAATGCATCAAGCAAAAATCAAATGGCCTCATGAAAATTATGAAAACATAGTATTGGAGTTCACTAATCAGAGATGAATCACATATCAAAGTAGCATGCAAGGAACCAAGGCAAAATGATGTCAAACAATGCACTTAGGTCACATAGACATATCATACAAAGTAGCACAAAAGTGAACACCAAACATGCCATAAAACTGACCTAAAAAATCAAATAAAAATCACTTAACATACCTCAAGATGATAATGATTCAATGCAAAAAGAAGAGCATCAAAACAATTTTTAATGATCAAGAACAAAATTAAACAAGATCATGTACCACATTAAGAATGCACACCAAAGAAATTCAAAGAAAATTATGGAACAGGGGCAAAAAGGTCATAAAATCAAGAAACAAAATCATGAAAAAATTTCTAAATGTTTTAATGATACTCATGAATTTTTGTGGAATTTTATGATGCTATTTAGTATTTTTAAAAATTAAAAAGCAAACGTGTAGAAAAATGGAAAAATAAAATGCAATGAAATGAGGGAAGGGGGTGCATGCCTAGTAATTATTCAGTTCAAAATCATTGGGCCTTGAAAACATGGGGTGTGGATATCAATCTGGCTTAGGTCCAATAAGCGCGCAAAACACCATAACTAGCATGTTCTTCAGTCAACATAGTCAAAGCAATCCAAGCCATCAGATTAAGTCATAGTCAAACAAAAGTCAAAGTACACAAATCCAACACACGCGCATGAGGTCACACACAAATTATCATGTACTGCATCACACAATGCTTAAGTAAAAATCAGAAATTAGGCACATGACTTGCACGTGAATTTTAATGTGCTGTCAACATGGTAGCCACACGATCACACACATCCAACGGTCACGACTTAAAATGCACTAAACCCTAATTCAAACCATCACCGGCCGGAGAGGGACCTCCGGTCACCCTCTCCGGCCACTCTCCGGCGACTGCAACTTCCAAACCATCCAAAAAAACACGTGGCATACATCAAAATAAAGAGGAAATCACATACATTCCAAATCCATCAATGAAATCATCAAACCATTCACATACAGCAAAAAACAAGCACGAACATATTGCCCTAAGTTTTTGGATCTAGGCTTCTAAGAAGCTCTATCAACTAGACAGTGTTCAAATGCTCCTAGTGAGCTCATATCATCATGAAAATAACAAAATAATCAAGAAAATGCGTATGAAATATTTGAGTGTTTTGGAACCTGAACTTGCAGTTCCTTGAGATTCTTGAGAAAATCAGAGCAACACTTGGTCTGGAGCTTGATTTGGCCAAATAAAGGCGTATGCTCTTGAAATCGTGCAGAAAACCAAATTGAAGCTTCAACTGAATTGAAGTGAAACTGGATTAATTGAACTTATCCACTCTTGTTCTTGATCAAAACTGAACAATGATGATTGTGGAGATGAAATGTAGAAGGAAAATTTGATGAATTCGTATGAGCTCAAAGAGAGAGAGAGCAGAGAAAAAGTTCAGAGAAGAGAGAGTGTTTGTGAGAGAAAGAGTGAGAATCCAGTTGAAAATGAATTTGTGAAGAGAAGTTTTGTTTTATACTATGAGTTAACCATGGTTTAGTGAGTTGGTTAATTGAGTTAAGGTGGTTAAAGTGAGTCCACCCTAACTAACTGAGTCAAGTTAGTTAGGGGGCGAGTTAGATTGGCAATGATAAGGTGGTGGTGGTTCATGACAGTTATGGTGGAATTGAAAAGGTGAGGGCATGGCTGTTATATCAGAAACTTGCTTAGCAAGTTTGCTTTTTCCAATTTCATGCAAGGCACGTGCTAGTGTGCATAGTGTAGGTGAAATGTGTTTGGTTGAAAGAGGAAATGGTTGGACAGTATGAGCAATGCACGGGTGAGTTCTATGACAATCAACAACAACATTTGTTTTTTTTGGTTTTTCATGACAGTTAAGAACAAATACAGCAGTGGTTGTTTGAAGATGATTTTCTCTCTTGTTAGTGAATGATTCAATGAGGTTTAGGTGCCAAATGAAAGATAGAACATCATAGAACATGATTGATGTTGATTTTGGATTGAATTAAGGCTTGGAAGTTGGTGAAAAATAGCTTGGAACATCAGGGTTTGGAACTGATTTGTGGGCGTGGCAAGCAAGTCATGGCATGGCAACTTGGCACACAAAATTTCAGCACAATCAACATGACCTTGAACCAATATATCTCCACTATAACTTGATCAAATGGAATTTTGTCCAACATGAGTATTGAAGATGACACTACAAGGAACAACTTTGATGTTGAAAAGTTTTCCATTTGAAGCCTCTAATCATGAGTAATTGATCAATACATTTGGCCCACCAAGTGTTTGAGAAAATGACTGCGCGCGTGCCTTGAAAATCTTGGTCATGACCTAGTTTTGGACCTACTTTGCTCAAACTTTGATCAATCATATCTCACTCAATTTTTATCCAATGGAGATGTTCCACATATGGATGTGAAGCTTAAAACAAGATCTTTTGTTGTGGCTGAGTGGAATTTTCATTTGGTGCTTCAATTTTAAATGGCCTTGGTTCAAACTCTGATGCAAAATGGCCAAAACGTGCTCTTTTTAGTAACCCTACTTCACCCAAAAATGGCAACTTTCCACATCTTGATTTTTTCATGATTCCTTTGGAATTTCTTAACCAAATTTTGTACATTGGACATATGTAACATGAATTTCATGATTTTGGGCTCAAAAAGTCAAGAGTTGACTTTTTCCTCTGATTATTTGACTTTGCCCCAATTTCTCTGATTCTTGATCTTTCTTCCAATTGAACCACTTCTAAAACCAATTGAGATGTAATTTTCCACATACATACACTTAGGGACATATGGAATACCATGACATCAAGTTTTGTCCAAAAAATCAGAGATACCCTGATTTAATTGGAAACCCTAATCTTGACCCCCTCTGGTTAGGAGGAAATTGCACATCTTCCAAATCCAAATTCCTCAGAGTATGTTGTGTATCCTCTTAAAGGATGATGAGAAATGCCACTTGAGGATGAGTTTGAATCAATGAGCTATCTCTTTTGAGGATTTTCCTTCAATTTTTGGACTTCTTGCATAGTGAAAGATGTAATGCTTCAATCTCCCATTGTATCTCTTATCCTTAAGGTTGTGGATGATCAATTGAGATGGTATGAGACATGAAAGACCTCTTGGCTTGCTTTAAGGAAACTTGATTGACCTTTTTGTGCTTTGAATGATCCCTTGATTGTCCCCCTTCCACCTGATCACATGCCCTGATGGTAAGAAGGATGCCATGCTTCATTTTTCTATGTTAAATGCAATGTAATGTTAATGAGGTGGATATGATATGATAAATGATAATGCCATGCTATGATGCCAAAAGGGGAGAGCAAATTTTGGGGTATTACACCCTTTGGGTATGATGCAAATGAAAAGTGTGAATTTCACTCAAACGCGTTAGGTCACAATGTGGAAAATTGCAAGGCTTTCAAACATGTGGTTCAAGATCTTGTTGATTCAAAGGCTATTAATTTGGCTCCGAGGCCTAATGTAATTCAAAATCCCATGCCTTCGCATGGTGGACCGGGGGTGAATGCCATTGAAGAAGATAGAGGTCTGAATCTGGTGAGGAACATTGATGATGTCAAGACTCCATTGAAAGTTGTGAAGGATCGCCTGCTGAAAGGGGTTGTATTTCCTGGGTGTTCAGAAAGTTGTGAAGATTGTTTGATTGCTGATAATGGTTGTGTGAAATTGAGAAATAGACTTTAGAGCATGATGGATGAGGGATGTTTACAATTTGATCATTTGAAAAAGAGTGATGATGAAGTTTCTACTATTAACATCTATTTTGATCCTATGGAAATTCCGGTGCCTGCTCCTGTACAGACATCTGCGCCTGAACGAGTAGCTCCTATAACTATAACGGTTCCCAGTCATGTCCCAAATGAGAACAAGGTTGCTATCCCGTGGTACTATGGAACTAATAGTCAAGGACAGAGGCAAGAGATACAAACTCCTAAAGAAAGTGGTTCAAGTATCAGAAATGTTGGAGGGTTAGGAGGTTTTACCCGCAGCGGAAGGCTTTTTGCTCCTCAGACATTCAGGAAAGACGATTCTGAAGCCTTAGCAAGGGCAAAAGGAAAGCAGGTAATAGGTGATGAATCAACTCCAGGGGTTGAACCAGTGCCAGGGGCTGAATCTGATAAGTCATTGGAGAGAGATGTTGAGGAATTCATGAGAATAATCAGGAAGAGCGATTATAAGATCGTTGACCACCTACATCAAACTCCTTCTAAGATCTCCATATTGTCATTGTTGCTATGTTCCGAAGCACATTGGAATGATTTGCTCAAAATTTTGAATATGGCTTACGTGCCATAAGAAATATCAGTGAACCAGCTTGAAAGTGTGATTTCCAATGTTAATGCCGGAAACGGTCTGGGGTTCACAGATTTTGACTTAACGCCAGAAGGAAGGAACCACAATAAGGCTCTCCACATATCAATGGAATGTAAAGGTGCTATGTTATCCCATGTATTGGTGGACACTGGCTCATCCCTCAATGTGTTACCTAAGAAGGCATTAGCAAAGCTGGATGTGGAAGGGGTTGTACTGAGGCCTTGTGATCTAATGGTGAAAGCATTTGATGGTTCAAAAAGATCAGTGTTTGGAGAGGTAGAGTTGCCTGTCTAGATAGGAACCCAGGTGTTCAATACAGTGTTTTATGTGATGGACATCCAACCGGCCTATAGTTGTCTATTGGGTCGTCCATGGATCCACGCTGCTGGGCCGTATCTTCAACCTTGCATCAGAAGATAAAATTTGTAGTTGACGGTCAGGTTGTTACGGTATGCGGAGAAGAAGATATTTTTGTTAGTCATCTGTCATCCTTCAAGTACGTGGAGATGGACAGAGAAATCCATGAAACTCTCTGTCAGGCATTTGAAACTATGAATATGGTGAGAGATTCTCCGTCTGGTGAGGCAAGGGTGGGAACCTCTATGACTTCGTATAAACAGGCTTTGGAAGTGGTGCAGTTCGGTCATACCGAAGGTTGGGGACAAATGACTGAGATACCTTTCAAGGATGATAAGAGCGGAATTGGTTATAAACCTTCTCAAGTTCCACTTCTACAGGGTCAAGAGTGCCAAGGGCCAGTGATTTTCTCAAGTGGAGGAGTCGTATATCCAAGCCAGACCTGTGCAGCAATTGAAGACGGTGAAGATAGTGACTGTGACCTAGACAATTGGGTGCGCCCATGTGCCCCAGAAGTGAAGCTGAACAATTGGTTTTCGGAGGATCTCATCCAAGTTACTCTGCCAAATAAATAAATTTTCTATGTTTTCTTTCATTAAGCATGCAAAGGTCCTATGCTCTGCCCAAGGCATAGCGACTTCATTGTAGGGCCCCCATTTGTTCTCATGCAAATTTTTATCATTAATAAAAGGACGTTTTGTATTCAAAATTATGTTCCATGTATTTCATTTTTTTTTTATATCAGATAAAATAAAAATGGTAATGTTTTCTTCACAGTTTTCTTGCATTTTTCCTTTTCCTTAAAAAAAAAACCAATTTCTAAAAGCATGAATTATCATTCATGCAAAAATAATTCTCTGGATCTTGTTGATGACGACCCTGCTATGGTTTATTATGACTTCGATAATCCAATATACCAAGCTGAAGAGGGGGACGAGGAAGATTGTGAACTTCCTGAGGAGTTGGCTAGATTATTAAAACAGGAAGAAAGAGCCATTCAGCCTCACCAGGAATTTATAGAAGTTGTCAATCTCGGCACTGAAGAGGTAAAGAAAGAGCTGATTGAGATGTTGCGAGAGTATGTCGACATCTTCGCCTGGTCTTATCAAGATATGCCAGGGTTGGATACAGACATCGTTGTGCACAGATTGCCGTTGAAAGAGGGTTGTTTTCCTGTCAAGCAGAAGCTTCGGAGAACCAAACCTGAAATGGCCATCAAGATCAAAGAGGAGGTGCAAAAGCAGTTGGATGCGGGGTTTCTAGCTGTTACTAGTTATCCACCATAGGTCGCTAATATTGTACCTCTGCAGAAGAAGGATGGCAAAGTCAGAATGTGCGTGGATTATCGAGATTTGAACAGGGAGAGTCCAAAAGATGATTTTCCGTTACCACACATTGATGTGTTGGTAGACAATACGACTCAATTCTCTATGTTTTCTTTCATGGATGGGTTTTCGGGGTATAACCAGATCAAGATGGCGCCCGAGGATATGGAGAAAACTACATTTATTACCCTGTGGGGCACATTCTGTTATAAGGTGATGCCGTTTGGTTTGAAGAATGCTGGGGCAACATATCAGCGTGCCATGGTGACGCTCTTCCATGATATGATTCACAAAGAAATTGAAGTCTATGTGGATGATATGATTGCCAAATCACAAACGGAAGAAGAGCACTTGATACATTTAAAAAAGTTGTTTGAACGGTTGAGACATTTTAGACTGAGGCTGAACCGGAATAAGTGTACTTTCGGGGTAAGATCTGGTAAGCTTCTGGGCTTCATCGTCAGTGAAAAGGGAATCGAGGTGGATCCAGCAAAGGTAAAAGCCATTCAAGAAATGCCGAAGCCAAGAACAGAGAAACAAGTTCGTGGATTTTTGGGAAGACTGAATTATATTGCAAGATTTATATCTCATCTTACCACGACTTGTGAGCCAATATTCAAGTTATTGAGAAAAGATCAATCAATCCGGTGGAACAATGACTGTCAAAAGGCCTTTGATAAAATAAAAGAATATTTGCAAAATCCTCCGATTCTCATGCCTCCAGTTCCTGGGAGGCCATTGATTATGTATCTCTCTGTACGTGATGGATCAAAGGGTTGTGTTCTCGGTCAACAAGACGAGACATGTAGGAAAGAGCACGCTATATACTACCTGAGCAAAAAATTCACCGATTGTGAGTCCAGGTACTCGATGCTTGAGAAGACATGTTGCGCACTAGGATGGGCTGCTAAGCGATTGAGACAATACATGCTGACTCATATAACCCTACTGATTTCAAAAATGGATCCAATCAAGTACATTTTTGAGAAGCCAACTCTTAATGGAAGGGTCGCTCGGTGGAAGATGGTTTTGACTGAGTATGATATACAATACACTTCCCAGAAAGCTATCAAGGGGAGTGTGTTGTCTGATTATCTTGCCGAGTCACCTATTAATGATTATCAGCCAATGAGGTTTGACTTTCCTGATGAAGACATTATGTTTCTCAAGGCTAAAGATTGTGAAGAGCCTCTGGTTGACGAAGGATCGGATCCTGATGACAAATGGAAACTGATGTTTGATGGGGCCGTTAACATGAATGGAAGTGGTGTTGGGGCAGTCCTTATCACTCTGAAGGGATCTCATATACCTTTCACTGCCAGGTTAACGTTTGATGTCACCAATAATGAAGCGGAATATGAGGCCTGTATCATGGGTATTGAAGAGGTCATTGATTTGAGGATCAAGACTTTTGAGATATTTGGGGACTCTGCTCTGGTGATCAACTAGATCAAGGGTGATTGGCATACCAACCAGCAGAACTTGATTCCTTACAGAGACTACGCGAGAAGGCTGTTGACTTTCTTTACAACAGTAAAATTGTACCATATACCTCGTGACCAGAATCAAATGGCTGATGCTTTAGCAATGTTATCTTCCATGATTCAAGTGAATTGGTGGAACCATATCCCAAAGATTGATGTGATGAGGCTAGACAGACCCGCTCATGTGTTTGCAACTGATACGACGACTGATGATAAACCCTGGTATTTTGATATCAAGCGTTTCTTGAAGAGTCAAGAGTATCCGGCTGGGGCATCAAACAATGACAAAAAGACACTGAGGAGGTTAGCAGGAAGCTTCTTTTTGAATGAGGATGTGCTTTACAAGTGTAATTTTGACATGGTCTTGCTCAGATGCGTGGATAGACACGAAGCAGACCTGTTAATGCAGGAAGTACATGAAGGATCTTTCGGTACCCATGCTGGTGGGCATGCTATGGCAAAGAAATTATTGCGAGCAGGGTATTACTAGTTAACTATGGGGGCTGATTGCTTTAAGTATGCCTGAAAATGCCACAAATGCCAAATCTATGCTGACAAGGTGTATGTGCCACCAAATCCCCTGAATGTGATGAGTTCTCCATAGCCCTTTGCTATGTGGGGCATTGACATGATTGGGAAGATTGAGCCTACTGCTTCCAACGGACATCGTTTCATTCTGGTGGCTATTGATTACTTTACTAAGTGGGTGGAAGCTGCCTCTTTTGCAAATGTCACCAGGCAGGTGGTGGCCCGATTCATTAAGAAGGAGATTGTTTGCAGATATGGGGTGCCTGAAAGGATCATTACTGACAATGGTTCTAATCTCACCAATAAGATGATGAAAGAACTATGCCAGAGCTTCAAAATTGAACATCATAATTCTTCTCCTTATCGCCCGAAGATGAATTGTGCCGTCGAGGCAGCCAACAAAAATATTAAGAAAATTGTGTAAAAGATGGTAGTGACGTATAAGGATTGGCATGAAATGTTGCCTTTTGCTTTACATGGGTACCGTACTTCTGTTCGTACATCTACTGGGGCAACCCCGTTTTCTCTTGTATACGGTATGGAAGCAGTGCTACCGGTGGAAGTTGAGATCCCTTCTTTAAGGGTCGTGATGGATGTTAAACTTGACGAGGCTGAATGGGTTCGAGCGAGGTTCAACGAGTTGAGTCTCATCGAAGAAAGACGATTGGCTGCAGTATGTCATGGACAACCGTATTAGAGGAGAATGAAACGGGCATTTGACCAGAAAGTGCGTCCTCAGACTTACCAGACGGGCGACTTGGTATTGAAAAGGATTCTTCCTCCGAATACAGATCACAGGGGCAAATGGACTCCTAATTATGAAGGTCCATATGTTGTTAAGAAGGTTTTCTCGGGCGGAGCCTTGATGCTTACAACAATGGACAGTGAGGATTTTCTGTCACCTGTGAACTCAGTCGCAGTTAAAAAATACTTCGCATAAAGAGACCCGCTGGACAGTAAAAAGAGAGTCCAGGAAAAAATGGGCATCCCGGCGAACCTAAAAAAAAAGAGAAAAAAAGAAAAGGTTCGGGCAAAAATTAGGGATAAAAAAATAAAAAGAAAGTACACCCGGTAAGTTGAAAACCCGCAAGGGCAACTTAGGCAAAAAAGGGTATCTCGGTGGATTGAAAACCCGTAAAGGGCGATCCAGGCAAAAGAGAGATTTAGCGAAAACTGCGATCTGAGTAATCTGTATTGCTTCGTCTCAATAAACAAGTACTCCGAAGGATAGGAATCAGTTCAATCGTCCCCCTTTGAAGGCAAAGCAATTGGAGAATCTTGAAGATATATGAACCATAGCAGGGTTGAAACTCAACGAAGTTCCATTTTTACATTGCCATTAGGACAGTTTCTTTTCTATTGTGGCAATTACCTCTTTCCAGGAATTGCTTCTTGATGTAAATGCCTATTTTCAGGCTCTTCAATCAATAAAGCGGTCGTTATTCAGAATAATTCCATCTGTTTGTTTTGTTTTTATGATCTGTTTTGTTTACACAAACGTCCCAAATTTTTTATAAACATTTGCATGTGAAAACATTGGGGTTCTGCAATGACATGCCTAAAAGGAAAACATTTAAAATTACTTTAAACGACAGGTGTGCTTGGGTGAATCCTACCAAAACTCGTGTTATTCTGGGGCATATGTGCACATTCTTTTATTTGCAGGTGTTGAGAGTTCACTGGATAGCTGTGCAAAGATGTATGAAGGCTTTAAGCCAAAATCTTTTACGAAGCGCAAATGATCGTTTCTCCCCAGGCAGAGACGGTTCCTCAGCATGGAGGTTCTTCTTGGAGGTGGTCATCTCCAACGTATTTACAGAGCTTCATGATCTCTAGTAACATTGTCAAATGGTAGTACCGAAGTCATATTCAGAAAATGGTTCACATGTCACCTTTTTGTCACAACGTTTACTGATTGAGTCCACCGTTCAGCAGACGGTCGCGAACGAAGATTCGATATTGACAAGTCAAGTGCAAATGGGTAGCGTTGTATCTTATTAAGTCGATTCTCCTATTCAGTACTTCCAACAGCTACAAGCTTTTCTGTGTCGATAACGGTTGCAAACTCCCCAGCGGAATGGTCTCGCAGCTAATGTTCAAGACTCAGTAAGTGTCCAGGAGTTTGGAGATGTTGAATCCTCTGTAAAATCCTCTTGGGACGTTTTCTCCAGATCAGACGTGTATCTTGAGGCAAAAGTAAGTGGTTGACCATCCCAAGCATGAAGCATCATGAAAATTCCCCGGCAGGGGGTGTTCCAGATTTATTATCCCCAGTAGAGTGGCCTCCCAATTACTGCATTTTGGCTCCAGTCTCGGTGTTTGTCCGAGAGTTTGAGTATGTTTGGTCTTCTGTAAAATCCTCTCAAGGGACTTTTCCAGCACAAGACACCCTGAAGTGTTTCTCCCCAGCGGAGTTTGCTGTCAACTCATTATTCCCCAGCAGAGTTACCTTCCTTTCCTCGGCATATATTCTGCTGAGGACCTCTTTGCATTTTGCATATAGTATGCATAGCATCCTCAAAACGCATAGCATTTCCATCTGGGATGGAGCATTACGCCATGGAAATATTCAAGCATATGCATGTGAAGCATAGGCCAGTTTGGCAACTCGTGCGAGAGTCCAAAACTTTACTCCTTATATCATTGACAAAGACAGAACGAATGCCTCTTTCATTCCTCAACAGACATTTCAAAGCAGTACCGGGGTTCACTATTTTCCTCCCCACAGAGTCATATCTCTCAGCTCACAAGTTTCTTGGAACCATTCTCGATAGGATTCCTGTAGCCGTTCCCGACAGGCGACCATTGAGTTTTTAAACCTAGTCGTTCCCGACTGGCCCATTTACCATTCCCGATAGGTAACCACAGGTTTTAAACTTTAGCCGTTCCCGACAGGCGATCTTTGAGTTTTTAAACCTAGTCGTTCCCGACTGGCCCATTTACCATTCCCGATAGGTAACCACAGGTTTTAAACTTTAGCCATTCCCGACAGGCGACCTTTGAGTTTTTAAACCTAGCCGTTCCCGACTGGCCCATTTACCATTCCTGATAGGTAACCACAGGTTTTAAACTTTAGCCGTTCCCGAAAGGCGACCTTTGAGTTTTTAAACCTAGTCGTTCCCGACTGGCCCATTTACCATTCCCGATAGGTAACCACAGGTTTTAAACTTTAGCCGTTCCCGACAGGCGACCTTTGAGTTTTTAAACCTAGCCATTCCCGACTGGCCCATTTACCATTCCCGATAGGTAACCACAGGTTTTAAACTTTAACCATTCCCGACAGGCGACCTTTGAGTTTTTAAACCTAGCCGTTCCCAACTGGCCCATTTACCATTCACGATAGGTAACCATAGGTTTTAAACTTTAGCCCTTCCCGACAGGCGCACCTTAACCGTTCCCGACAGGCTTACATTGACTGTTCTCGACAGGTAGTTCACCAGTTCCCGACAGGTTTCCTATGGGGTCCAATGGTTCCAAATTCTTTCTCACAAACTTTTCTTCCGTACCATTGCTTCATTTACAACATTTTCTTTTTACCCACAGCGTGCAAATTTTCTGGTTTTTGTATTCAATCCCTATGTATCTTGAATTCCTGATAGCCGTTGCTTTCATCCATTCAGATTCACAGTTGATTGAATAGGGGCAGCTTTAACACCCCAAAATTTTCCCTCTTCTTTTCTCAATAAATTGGTCTATGCTCTACTCATTTGCATTCCATAGTAGGTCATAAATTGCATATCATTGGTTGCAAGGCATGGTATCTAGTGTTTCAAGGTGTGAACAATTGGAAGCCAAAGAAAAGCAAGAGAATAAGAGCCAAGGGTCTTCAAACAAGCCTCAAGGGTCTCCTATATCATATATCCTCTCACTTTGATCCCACAAGGCATTGGAAGTTGGAAATTCATCAAGAAGATTGGGCAGTGCACCATCTTCTACACAAGGCAGTCCAAGATGGGGATGTGACCCTCAAATGGGCAAGCTCTTTGAGTTTTTATCACCTCTAAGTGTTATATCTCATCTTTGTTAGATAGGATGTACATCATATTCAGGGGAATTTGGATTTGGAGGATGTGTTATTTCCTCCTAACCAGCGGGTACCAAAATTAGGGTTTGAGATAAAATCAGTTTATTTATGATTTTTTGGACAAAAATTGATCTCATGGTGTTCCTTATGTTCTTAAGTATGTGGGGATGGAAAATGGCCCATCAATTGGTTTCAGAAGGGTTTCAATTGGTCAGAAGATTCAAAATCAGGAGAATTGGGGAAAAAGTCTACTGTGCAGTGAAAAAGTCAACTCTTGACTTTTTAAGATCAAATTCATGAAATTCAAGTTATATATGTGTAATGGGCAAAATTTGATCAAGAAATGATGGAGGAATCATGAAAAATCAAGAAATGTACAAAGTTTCCATTTTTGGAATTTAGGGTTTCCAAAAATGGCAAGTTTGGACCATTTGGCACCACACTTTGAGGCTCTCTTTCTCTATGATAAAAGTTCCAAACCTCAGGCCCAAGCTGATCCAATTAAAGTTCATGTTCCAAGCTTCAAATCCATATAAAGAACATCTGCATTGGATCAATATTGAGGGATATATGATCAATCAAAGTTTGGCAAAACTAGGTCACAAATCAAGTTATGACCAAGCCCACCGGCCATAATTTTGACAAACACCTGGTGTGCCAAAATTCAACCCATTTCTCTCAATGATGGAAGCTCCAAATGAAAAAATGTTGAACATCAAAGTTTTTCATCTAAATGTCCTCTTCAACTTTTATGTTGGACAAATTTTCATTTGAGCAAGTTATGATATAGTTATGATGGTCCCAAATTGGTATGATCATGCTGAATTCCATGCACCGCATTGCCATGCCATGACTTGTCTTGCCACCCCCTTCAACCAGTTTCAAACCTTGATGTTCCAAGCCATTTTTCATCAACTTCCAAGCCTCCATTCAATCCAAAATTCACATCAAACTTGTTATATGATGATACATCTTCCCAATGGCACAAAAAGCTCATCATTTCATGCACCACATTGAGAGAAATTCATTCTTAAATATCCATGGTTATCACTGATTGTTATGATGTCAAGATTAGAATGTTACCATGTTGTTGTTATGCATCAGTTAGTCTACACGCACGCATGCTTACACCAGCCACCCTTTGCCATTTTAGAACCAACATGTCCTTACAAACACGTGTTATCCATGATGCTTCATACATGAATAAAGAAAAAACAAAGCTTGCACAACAAGCTCCCTTTGCTGCTACATCAGAATGACAACATCACCACCACTCTTTTCCATCAACCTCACCATAACCTCATGAAACACACCACACCATAGCCAAACCTCTTCTCACTCGCCCCTAACTAACTTGACTCAGTTAGTTAGGGTGCACTCACTTAACCACACCTGTTCAACTAAGTTAACCATGAGTTAACACATCTAACTCAACATATAAATCAAAATATCACTCACAGTTTCATTTTCAACTCTCATTTTCCACACTCACTGCAAAATTCTTCTCACTTTTTCTCTCAATTTCTCTCTATTCTCTCTTTGAGTTTACACGAATTCACCATTTTCCATCACTCATCTTCATCAATCATCATCATTGTTTGGCATTGAAGCAAGAACACACTGAATTAATATCATTCTCCAAGTGAAGTTTCATCAACATTTTGATTCTCTCTCTGTTTTCGATATCTCAAGACTCAGCTGCATTTATTTTGCACGAATTAAGCTCAAGATCAAGGGAGGATCTCTGGTTTTCTTTTGCTTCAAGTTTCTGCAACCTTCAGGTTCCAATTCCTCTAACTTTATTGCACAAATCCATATTGTTTTAGCTTGTTTTTTCTGTGGTTTTTAGCTTACTAGAAGCTGTGTGTGTCCTGGCTAGTTGATAGGCTCTTTAGGAGCATAGTTGAAAAATTAGGGCAATGTTGTGGCATTTGATTCTCATTGTATGCGTGTGATGTGTGAAAACTGAACCTATATTCTTGATCTATGTGAGTTCCTCTACATTTTGGTGTGGGATTTGCATGTTTCTGGGAGATGTGAGGGTTGCAGGTGACGGAGATGGCCGGAGAAGACGACCGGAGGTCATTCTCCGGCCGGTGAGCATGCGTCTAGGGTTTCTTGGCCAGATTTGAACACAACCGTTTGATCTCTTACATCGTGTGGTTGATATGTTTCCAACACATTAAAATCCTTTTATAACCTAAACGTTGAGTGCATGTGTTCCATGATTATTATTGTGTGTCATTAATCTGATCCGTTCATCATGTATGATTGATCCTATCAAAACTGATCCAATGGTTGACATGTTGCCAACGCATTAATGAAACCATGTGCATCACGCATGCAAGTTATCTTAATCTGAGTGTTCTTGTGTGTATACGTGCATGAATACTTTGGTGTGCGTGCGTTGTGGATGGTTAGATGTGATTACTTTGATGATCATCGCTGATAGACTTGATCGTGTGATTATGATTAATTACGCATATTGACTGATTGTATACCATGCCACACGCAATCACACGCATATGGACTGGGTTATAATTGATATCTGCACCCCACATTACTGGGCCTAAACTATTTTTGAACATGGAAATTACTTTCTCTACACCCCCTTTACATTCTTTCTATTATTTTTGTTTCTTTTCCATATCTGTTTGGTTTTCCATTTTTTAAAAATAGTAAATAAATTCCAAAAATCCTAAATAAATTCATGAGTGTTATTAATGCATTTACATAATTTTATCTTATTTTTAATTCTGACTTTGTGGAATTTTGAGCATAATTCCAAATTTGTCCTTTAATTTCTTTTGAATATAGTTCTTCATTGATGATCCAACTTACACATTTTCTTTCTCCCATCTCACACAACATTTCCAACCCATTCTTTGTTCACTGGTTAAAGTACATATTGAAGCATATAAAAATATTTCTTTTGAATTTTTAAACTCATTTTCTCATGTGTTTTGATGTGCATATTTGAGGCTTCTTTGGATGGGTTTCAAGGTGACTTTTGTGAGCTCATTTGAGCACATTTCTTGTTGAATTTTGTACTATGCTTTTTATATGTCATCTCTTTCTGACTTAGTTGTTTTGTGTTTTATTTTAAAGATTTTAACAATTTCATTTGCCATTTGTGTATGCTTGTTAGATTAGAGGAATTTTTGTGAAATCTTGCTAGCATCTAAGCTCTAGTCTTGATGAGGCACTTGTGCCATCCTTTTATGATTGTCTTGTGTGATATCATAGGTCATGTGTATGATATTATAGGTCACCTTTGTTACATTATAAGCCATTTTGGTTTGCATTTACATTTGGTATGAGTTTGTGCATTCTAATTTGAACTTTGACTTGTTTCTATCTCTCACCTCCTCTTATGCTATATGTGATTCATGTTTGCATTTTTGTGTGCCATTTCACATGTCCCATTTACATCTCAATAATGCTATGCCACTGCCCTATGTATGCATTAATCATTTTAACATGTTATGCATCTTTAATGTGTCAATTTGTGCCCATATTGAAACATGTTTCACTTCTCTTTTCTTCTACTTCTTATCCCTTCTACTTGAATTCTTTTATCCATGATTGGTGTGACATTTCATATGCTTTATAAGACATTGGTGACTTGAATATGATTCTGACTTTGAGCTTTCATCAAGCATTATTGCATGATCACCTTGCATGTTCACTCATTCTTCATCTATTTCTTCCATGATTTACTTCTTTAATGATTAGTGCTTTACTTGGACATAGTTAGTATGGGTTTGAAACCTTAACATTAGAGAGCACATTTACATATAGGTTCTGACCTTGATTGATTTCCATCTCTTAGAATATTTATTCATTAGTTCTTAATGTGTTTGATCATTGTTTGTTATCCATTCCTTATTTCAATACTTGTAAATGTTTTTTTGCACTAACCATTTTCATGTTGGTGCTAAAGGTAAGAAAGTGTGTGGATATGCTTCCACATAAACTTCTCTCTTTCCTCTTACCTTATTTCTTTTAATAATTAAAATTATGATTTTGATAAGCATTGACATGTTTTCTTTGTATATCTTCTTCTTCATCCTTCTTTAAGATCAACTTAACTTCCATATTGGAAGTAAGTTGCTTCTTTTGTTCTTCTTCTCCTTTATTTTAGGATTAGTTTTCTTAAACCACATTAACCATAGGACCTCTATGTATGATAACATTAGGGTGAGTCTTAGTCTCCCTCATTAGTTTTCACCTTTGCTTCTCCATTTGAGTCTTTCTTTCCTCATCTCAAAACAAAAGTAAAAAACACTTAATAAAGGTTAAACGGGTATTGCGCATGAGCCTAAATGTGGGAAGTGAATAATGGGGGGATTTACCTTTATTATTCTAGGATATCTAGTGTACGTCCTGTTGGGGACGATACGCAGCGTATTCGTTCCTATGTGATAGACTTGGGTGCAATACAAGTTACAAATAACTTCAAAAAAAACACTTCTTTCTAAAAGACAAAAACAAACAATAACGTCTTTCCTTTGGGAATTCTTTTCTCATCTCGCTCATTCTCAAAGTACGAACGTGCTTCTCCTCGTTCTCTGGTAAGACGGTAACGCCTAAGTCTCCATACAGCGAGCTGCAACACCTGAGCTAGAACATTAGCCGTTCCCTAAAAAACACAAACAGTTTTCCCTAGGTGAGGGGAACTACGTCGCTCTGATTCTCATGTTCCCGATGAGATACGTAGGCAGTGGGGTAGGGCCCATTCGAGCACTTCTTTTATTTTCCCTACATTTGTTTCTCTTTCTCTCTCCTTTCCTTTTTCCAGTTCTCCAACTAGCAGTTCCTTTTCCAGTATCCTCTCCTTACACCCTTTGATCGAGACAGCAAGCGTGGATCCCATTGGGTACGATGGACGTGAGGGGGTGCTAATACCTTCCTCTCGTGTAACTGACTCCCGAACCCAGTCCTCTTGGTCGCAAGACCATGCTCTTTCCTTTCTTCAGGTTTACGCAGTGTTTCCTTTCTCTCTCTTGGGATAAATACACATTGCTGGTGACTCTGTTTCGGTGCCACTTTCGTGTTTGTACTAGGATGAAAATCCCGGGAGCGACAAGCAGTAGTCAATCTCTTCTTCAATTCCACAAAACTCTCTTCACAATCTACATCCCACACAAAAGTCTGACCCTTTCGAGTCAACTGAGTCAAAGGTAATGCCAAATTCGAAAAGGCTTCAATAAACTTGCGGTAATAACTCGCTAACCCAAGAAAACTTTGTATCTCAGTAGCAGACTTCGGAGTCTCCCACTGTAATACCGCATCAATCTTAGAAGGATCAACTGCAATCCCTCCACTCGAAATCACATGGCCAAGGAAACTCACTTCCTTCAACCAGAACTCACATTTCGACAGCTTTGCATACAAATTCTTCTCCTTCAAGACTTGCAACACAGTTCTCAAATGCTCGGCATGCTCTTCTTCAGATCTAGAATATATCAAGATATCATCGATAAACACCACCACAAACTTGTCCAAATATTCATGGAAAATCCGATTCATATACTCCATGAACACACCAAGTGCGTTGGATACACCAAATGACATCACAGTGTATTCATAGTGTCCATATCTCGTTTCTGAAAGCCGTCTTTGGAATATCATCAGGCTTCACTCGAATCTGATGATAACCCAACCTCAAATCAATCTTCCTGAACACACAAGCACCTACTAGCTGATCCATCAAATCGTTGATTCTCGGAAGTGGATACTTATTCTTGATCGTCACTTTATTCAACTGCCGATAATCAACGCATAACCTCATACTTCCATCTTTCTTCTTTACTAACAACACAGGAGCACCCCACGGAGAAACACTTGGTCGAACAAACCTCTTCTCAAGCAATTCTTCCAACTGTTTCTTCAATTCACTTAACTCAGAAGCTGACATCCGATAAGGAGCCATCGACACTGGACTCGTACCTGGTATTAAGTCCACTGCAAACTCCACTTCACGCTCTGGAGGCAAATCACTGATGTCATCTGGAAACACATCTGGGAATTTACAGACAACTGGCAACTCCACACTCGCAAAGCTTCGTCTTCCACTAGTTCGTCTACTTGCTTAGCAGATAAGAACATCAACTCCCCACTATCACCAACCTCAGGAAACTCTACATTCTTGCTATAACAATTGATATGAACACGGTTGAACTCCAACCAGTTCATTCCAAAGATCACGTCAATTTGGTGCAAGGGTAGGCACACCAAATCCATCACAAAGCTCTTCTCAAAAATCATCACAGGACATCTCAAACACACAAGGGTAGTAGTAACAGAACCATTAGCTGGAGTTTCTATTACCATATTCCCATTCATATCAGATAACTTCAAACCCAATCTATTAGCACATTCAAGAGAGATAAAAGAATGAGTAGCACCAGTATCAATAATAGCAACCAACTCGATATTATTAATAAAAACAAGTACCTCGAATCAGGTTGTCCTTCTCTGGCGCCTCCGCACCACTCAAAGCAAACACTCTGCCACTGGTCTGGGCAGCAGTAGCAGTCTTCTTCGGGTTCTGGCATTGAGTACTGATATGACCTTTCTCACCACAATTGAAATAGGTCGGGCCCTCATCCTTGCAATCAGTAGCTCGATGACCTTTCTTACCGCATCTATAGCACCTCAGCACATTATTGGTACACGCATCAGCACGGTGACCTTGCTCGCCACACTTATGACACTTTCCAGAAGTGGGAGCTGCTCCCCCACTTGCCTTTTTCCCATCTGAAGCCTTCTGCTTCCATTTGTCAGCTAAAGTTGTATAAGGCTTACCCCTATACTGCCCTTTCTTCTCACTCAACTGCTTGTAGTGAGCAGGTCGAGCTCGACTGTCCTCATCGTAGATTCTGCTCTTGTCCACCAACTTAGCATACCTGCAGAACTGCTGATACCCAATACCCTGCTTAATCTCTAGTCTCAGCCCATTCTCGAATTTGAGACACTTAGACATCTCAGCATCAGCACGATTGTAATGCGGACAGAACTTCACTAGCTTCTTAAACTTCGCAGCATACTCTGCCACAGTCATGTCTCCTTGCTTTAGCTCAAGGAATTCCACTTCTCTCTTGCCACGAGCATCCTCTGGAAAATACTTCCCCAGAAACTCCTGCTTAAACACAGCCCAAGTTATCACAGTGCCAACATCCGTAAGTCTCTGACGGGTGTTATCCCACCAGACCTCAGCTTCCTCTTCTAGTATATGCGTTCCGAACTGAACCTGTTGCTCATCAGAACACCCCATCACTCGGAAAATCTTCTCGATCACCTTCAGCCACTTGTGTGCACTTGCTGGATCATGCGTACCCACAAAAGTCGGTGGATTGTTCCTTTGAAACTTCCCCAAAGCACGAAACTCATCAGGAGCTCCACCATTTGGATTCAGCTACGCCACCACATTAGCAACCGATTCCAACGCATCAGCAATCGCACGATCATTTCTTCCAGCCATCCTGCACACCACCAACAAGGTTAGAAGAACTACAACATCGATAGTGTACATACACTCGTCGACTGACAGGGACAGACATCAAGTAAAAACCTGGCCGGACGGACCGACTTGCTCTGATACCACTAATGTAACACCCTTTTCTACCCCCAATAATATTGCAGCAAAAACAACTTTTAAAATCAGAGTAAGGCATAAAAATTCCCTCAAAGGGTGCACATTTCACATTTAAATCAAAATAATACACTTGCCCTGTAAACAAAGGGATTTTCCTCAAAATAACTCAAAAGCCTTCACATGGCAGCGGAACACAAAATTCTCAATTAAAAGGTTTTCAACAAACATCATCATAATAAAAATAAAACCATATCGTCAAATGACAACGAAAATAAGGAAACAACATAGTTCGACCCAAAGGACCCCAACCCGATGTTACACTATCAGAGCAAGACCCTCTAAATTGACCAAAAGCAAATAATTCAAGTCCTCGAAAGCATCCACAACTAAACCTGATCACCTGCACGTTACCCACGTGGAGGCAACATTCAAACATGCAGGGTGAGTAATCACAATTCATAATAATCATTATAAAACAATATATACATAAAATGGCATTATCTTCATAAACGACATCATCAAGGTCATCATCAAGGAAAACATCAGGAAACACTAAAGCACAATTCATCAATGTCACGTAAAATTCAATGCACAACAAGATTCATGCATGTAGTACCAATCGTCACAAAGGATGGACACCAGGCCATCAACCCTCCAAAGATCCCCGTCAATAGGATCGATCCCGAAATCGGAATAGGAGCACGTCATAATCACCTCATATCCGCACAATGGGAATGAAGCGTCGTCACAGAGTATGCATATGAATGTATGATACACAAACGTCAATAATTCATCATCGTCAAGTAAACATCATAATGTGCATCATCATTCCTCAATTCTCATATACGTCATGTCATCACATATTCATCAAAACATCACAGCTCATCATCTCAATATCATCAAGAACATCATAGTAAAACATCAGAAGTATCACAGCACCAAAATCTCAGAACATCACAACATCATAAACAAATTTCACAAACAGCAGCAGTTCGCTGTGCGAACACCTTCACTGGGACCTTCGCTTTGCGAAGCTCCAGCGAATTCCAGAATCTCAAAACATCCCACATTCTGCCTCTCCTCGCCTCTACCTTCGCTGTGCGAAGCCTTTCGCTGGGACCTTCGCTTTGCGAACCCACGACCCCACACCTCAGAAAAACCTTCAGCATCATCACAGATATCGCGCATTCGCTGCGCTACTCGCTTTGCGAGTCCAGGAGAACATTCGCCTTGCGAGTGTTTCGTTCTCTTTGCGAACTAGCGATTTCAGGGAATCGCTGCTATGCTTCAGTAGCTCCCAAACCTCCAAGGTATCTGCGATTATAGTCCCAATCGACCCAAAAACATCCCTATAACAGTTCTAATATATCACAAAATTTAAAGGCCTAAAACCTACGTCTGTTAGGTCGATCCAGTACCCTACAGGAAACCTTAATTTCTCTTAAACCTTCAAAACTCTCAAGCTTCATATAAACTCATAAATCCTTCACCACAGGGTTAAAACTACGTCAACGGGGAAGTCTGCCCCAAAGGTCTATTTTACCGTTTAAATTTGACTCTTATCAATCATTCTCACAGAATGCCCTCAAAGTCATCAGTTTACCTCAAAACCCCAATATCCCCAACATCCACTTTAATCAATCGAATCCTATAATGAAAACAATGAAAGGCAATTGCTCCCCATACCTTAGATTGTCGATCCGATGAGTTCTCTCTTGAGCCTTTGGAAACCTTCACGAAAATCCTCGTCTTCTCCCTTTTTCCTCAGAGCTCAGCATTTTCTCCTTATTTTCACGATCTCCACAAATGAATCCTAATTCTCCTCAATTCCTCCTTTTTGGTTAATTTAATTCTTGGGCCTCAAAATTGGGCTTTCTCCATCATACCCTCACTAATACTCCTAAAATGTCCATCTTACCCTTAATTCCTCTACTATTATTTTAAATTAATAGTAATACTAATATATTCATATTATATACTATTATTTAATTAAAATAATCAAACTTCACCAAAAATACCGACATCGACACCAACCACCAAAAATTCACAGAAAACCACGAATATAATATTTAAATGTATTAAATAACTATTCTTACGAAAATCGGGATGTTACATGTAATACTAGTATAGTTATTTAGAGTTTTTCCCGGCAGCTACGTCTAGCACTAGGTAAAGCCCCGTTGATCGCTCTTAAATACAGTCAAAACTATATCCCCGTAGGATTACCAGACACAGTCTTCCCTCCTCTTGGGGTTAAACAATATGGAGATGTGAAAGGTAGATTCTTTTTGAACCCTTTCTCAGACTGTCACCCTTAGAAGTTGTCAAAGAGACTCTACTCCCCAGAGATGATCTTTTCTCCGTGAATGGCATCTCTTGAGTTTCTTCCAAATTCTCGGACTTTCGTGGCTTGATCTATTCTCAGTGAATAGCATGTCTTAAACATTTTGGGGTTTGGGGACCCACAGGCTTCTTAAAAGCACCCTTAGAAACTGTCAAAGGAGCTCTAACTCCCCAGAGATGATCTTTTCTCTGTGAATGGCATCTCTTGAGCTTCTTCCAAATTCTCGGACTTTCCTGGCTTGATCTATTTTCAGTGAATAGCATGTCTTGAATTTCTCGGGGTTTGGGGACCCACGGGCTTCCTAAAAGCATCCCCGCCTCCTCTTGGGCGTTGTACAATGTCCCTTCGGCATCTTAAAAGCTCTCATGCCTTCTCTTGGGCTTAGTACAAGGACCCAGAGACCTCTACAGGTATAGGAACATAACCTAGTCATCAATTTGCTAGAGCTGTCTTTCTGAGTCAAATGACAGACCAGTTAATGGGTTGACCTTCATCCCTTAACATACCAGCCTTCTCTTGGGCATTATACAAAGATTATTCACTATCCGAGAATCGATTTCTCAAAACACATGTAGACTTGGACAGTCTCAATACCCTTTGGATTTCCCATTTCCTTAAAGAACAGGAAATAACCCTGATCCTCTGATCAATCCTTAAGCACAACATTACCCATATAAGAACTGATTTTCTCTTTATTTGACATACTGGACCTGTCGCTAGACTAAAACAGTTACAATAACCTCCTCTTAGGCTTTGTATAATGATCATTTCCTCAGGAAAGTTAGCCTCCTCTTGGGCTTTGTACAAATGATTCTCCTCTGGGGAGCTAACCTTTTCAGACTCTCTTGATGAGTCAGACCTTTTAGCCTCCATCTCGGGCTTCGAACGAGATAGAAAATCACTCTCTTGTTGAGTATAAAAGACTCTCTTGTTGAGTCAACCCCTTTAGCCTCTATCTCGGGCTTCGTACGAGATACAAAAACACTCTCTTGTTGAGTATAAAAGACTCTCTTGTTGAGTCAACTCCTTTATCCTCTCTCTCGAGCTTCATACGAGACATATAAAAGACTCTCTTGTTGAGTCAATCCCTTTTAGCCTCTCTCTCGGGCTTTATACGAGACAAATAAAAGACTCTCTTGTTGAGGCAATCACCCTTTAGCCTCTATCTCGGGCTTCATACAAGATACAAAAACACTCTCTTGTTGAGTATAAAAGACTCCCTTGTTGAGTCAACTCCTTTAGCCTTTCTCTCGGGCTTCATACGAGACAAATAAAAGACTCTCTTGTTGAGTCAAACCCTTTTAGCCTCTCTCTCAGGCTTTGTACGAGACACATAAAAATACCCTCTTGTTGGGTCAATAGCCTCCTCTTAGGCTTTGTATAAAGAAAACCCCAGTTGAGTCAATCAACCTTTTAGTATCAAAGTTGTGCCTTGTCCATAGCATACAAACATCAATAATTCCCCTTTAGAGGTGATAAATTCTTTCTAAAGTTAAATAGACCCTTCAGCTTCACATCTTGGGCTTTGAACAAGATATAAACCACCTTTAGCTTTACGTCTTGGGCTTTGAACAAGACACCAAAACAATCTTTTTCCTCCCATAGAATAGGAGGAACTACGATCGCTATGATTTCCCTGTTTCATTAAACGGGAATACGTAGGCATAAGATTGAAAAAATCTTAGTGAGCACACTAATCAAAAAACCCAAAATCCCATACCTCCATCAATCAATCGAAAAGCATCGGTCTTAAACCTCCCACCAATCGCCCAGGCACTATTTTAACAAAATAACTTAAGAGAGACCCACAATCTCAATAGCATCTATAAACCAACAGTCATCTGTTTAAAATCAGTATGTAAGTAGGGTTAATTGGAGACATCTATTTCCCTTCCGTAATCAGCTTCAATAGGATAAAAAATGAATCGAATTGTAGTACCCCAAAGCGATAATGCTTCGCAACCACGCAAAAATTTGCACTATAGAGAAATGGTGACTCCACTGGGGACAACGAGATCTTGTTCTCTTCCCATCTCTTAGGTAGAAACCTTAAAAAGGTGTCACAGAAAAAATGGCGCCCACCATGGGGCCCAATTCTCTTTCCTACAATCCTTACGGTGGAAACCTTGAGCTCACAAAATGTCACAGAAATGACGACTCTGCTGGGGAGTCATTGTCTGTATAGAATCATAAGACTAGAGGTCTAGGATGATTAAGACAAATATATACATACTGCTTTTCCTAATTGATATCTGTGTTTATTTTTCTGCTAATGGGAATGCGTGTGATGCCGCATGTGGAAAGATTGAGTATACACCTAAGATAGGTGATGGAAATGCGGGTAATCTTACTGGGAGTGAATTCCAGTTAAGAGCCCCTAATCGACCATCAAACACAGTGGAGACTCCCTTTGCAGATACATTGCCTATACGACTTCGGTTGTTGAAAGTAGTGTGGTCGACTGGGTTATCTGAGAAGCTGAGGTTTTTAGCAGACTGCAGCCATTTTGTAGTGCGGAAGCTATCGGAAATAGTTGTCATGCGATACTACCCTCATCTGAGATCTCTCCAGGATACATCAGGTCGCTGGCGATCCGCTTGCTATTGTTATCCCAGAGGGGTCAATGATTTTGTGGACAGGTACAAAAAATCACCAGTATAAACCCTTGGGGGGGGGGGGGGGTAGAGCCTTGACTTCATGACACCGACCCTTTGACCCCATGTTTTTTCTATGTTTTTGTGTGTTGCATTCATGCATTCATTTAAAAAACATTAAAACAAAAAAAAATCTTCTCTTCTAGTCTCTCTCTTTTTCAAATTAAACTGAGACAATGATTGTAAATGTCAGAGAAGGAGATTGCGCTAATGGATTTCGGTAGAAGGAAAACTCATAAGTACACCTTCAAGATTCCAAAGATAGAGGATTTGAGAGGTTTGGCGAGAATGATCACTAACCACAAGGCTTTCAGAGCCAAGTATGGAGGACTGCTGTCCTTATTAAGGGTCTATGTAATTGAAGGAATCCTGTCCACGCTAATCCAGTTCTACGATTTGGTCTATCACTGTTTCACATTCTCGGATTATCAACTAGCACGAACGCTGGAGGAGTACTCTTACCTGACTGATTTACGCATTACTGATCAAGCTCCCTTTTCTGGACTGGAAGAAATTCCAAAGGATCAGACCATTGCAAGAGCAATTTATTTGGACGAGTCAGAAGTTAGGACTCACATGACCACTAAGGGTGGCATCCAAGGTTTGCCAGCCCAGTTCTTGACAAAGAAAGCCCTGTAGTTTGCAAGTATAGGGAACGTGTCGCTTTTGAGAGCGTATTTGTTTTGCTCACCTACGGGTTATTTTTGTTTCCCAACATTGATAACTTCGTAGACATCAATGCCATTAAGATTTTCCTGATTGGAAACCCCGTACCGACCTTACTCGCAGATGTGTATCATTCGGTACATTTAAGGAATTTATATAGCGGAGGAATGATCACATGTTGTGTACCCCTGCTATACAAATGATTCACTTCCCATTTGCCCAAGTCTGCTGCATTGTGGGATCAAAAGAATACTTTACGTTGGTCGTAGAGAGTCATGTCTCTTACCAACTCTGACATCGATTGGTACAATCGAATCTACGACGGGATCAGAATTATTGACCGTTGTGGAAATTTCCCAAATGTACCCCTTATAGGAACTAAGGGAGGAATCAACTATCATCCGGTGTTGGTTCATCGTCAATTTGGATACCCGATGAGGCATGTCCCGCGCAGTGCTCATCTGGAAGGTCTTTTCTTCAAAGAAGGAGAAAATGACAGGGCACTAAAAACAGAAATAGTGCACGCTTGGAAACACATTCATAGGAAAGGACGAGAGTCTCTAAGAAAACCAGACTGTGTCTCGGTGGAGCCTTAACTCCACTAGGTACAAACTAGAGCTCTCAAGCTGAGGATACCTTACCCTCGTCAAGAAGTTCTTCCATTAAGGGACTCTGCCCTTTACTTCATGTCTTAGATGGAAAAACTTCAAGTTACTCTCAGCAAAGTTCAACATGAGAAGAGGTCTTGGAGGAACAAGTATCGTATTCTATCTGTGGAATAAAAGAAAATACAGCAGTTATTAAGAGAAAAAGATGCTCTGATTGAGATTTTAGAGCAACATGCTGTAGAAAATCAGGATGACCAAAGGAGTTTGCTCACGCCTTTGACTTGGCAAAGGAATGACAACCCAACAACGGCCCAGGAGCCCCGGTCAAAGAAGAGGAAAGCACCAGAACCAGCACTTGAGCTCTCTTCAGAGAGGACTCAGGATCCATTAGTTTAGATTTCCTTTTTCAGCACTTTGTAATCTACTGTATTTCCATTTCTGCAATCCTTTGAATTCAATAAAACGGGGTTTCCCCACTGTTTGATATTTGCAATCTAATTGTCAAAGTTTACTTTGAATAATAAAAATAATTAATATAATCATTGCATTGCATTCATCATTCTCGCATCATGCATTCTTCTTACCTACGAATCTCACGTTTGCGTCTCTATTCTAGAGTCAAATTGTCTCATTCGTACAATACTCGGGCCAATCGTCAGAAAAAGATGGATGATCTCGAGGAAGAGAACAGAGAGTTGAGAGAAGAGATCGACACTCTGAAAGAGGATCTGAGAAAGCTTCATAACGACATGCAAGCTCAGATGCAACAAAGGACTGTGATCTCAGAGATCACATCGACGTCCATAGTGGAGAAGTCTGATCCTAGGTACAAAATGCCGAAAGATCGTCCCTGGGGCATGCCTACCAACTATATCCCAGAAGGATATGTTCCACCGATCAATGAGGATCAGGGAACCGCAGCAGGAACTGCTGGGCCTGAAGGTTACAAACTTCGGGAAAGCGAAGATGCCAGGGGCATGACAACAACTCCTGAAGGTTACAAACTTCGGGAGGCACTGAGAGTCTCGGCCATAACGAATATACCACCGCCCGTGGTACACACTGTCTCGGAAGGACAGATTCTCCAGATACCTTCTGGTGGAAATAACAGCATGTTCGATAGAATGAATGAATTCCAGGAACAGTTCCTGGAAATGCAGAAAGAACTGCAAGCCATTCGCGGTCAGGATCTATTTGGAAAGGACGTCGCGAACCTCTGCTTGGTCCCTAATGTGAAAGTTCCACACAAGTTCCAAGTGCCCGACTTTGAAAAGTACAAGGGTAACTCTTGCCCTCAGAGCCATTTAGTAATGTACGCTCGACGAATGTCAGCTCAGACCAAGAACCAAGAGCTGCTCATTCATTACTTTCAGGATAGTTTAACCGGTGCCGCCTTAAAGTGGTACATGGGGTTAAACCGCACCACGATCGACACATTCAGAGATCTTGGCGTTGCTTTCGTCCAACAATAAAAATATAATTTGGACATGGCACCGGACAGAGATCAACTCAGATCGATGTCCCAAAAGGACAAGGAAACCTTTAAGGAATACGCTCAGAGATGGCGTGAAATTTCTGCTCAGATTTGTCCACCTCTAGAGGAAAAGGAGATGACAAAGATCTTCTTAAAGACCTTGAGCTCATTTTACTATGACAGAATGGTCACCAGTGCGCCTAGTGACTTCACCGAGATGGTGGGCATGGGAGTTCGTCTTGAGGAAGCGGTCCGGGAAGGACGTTTAGTAAAAGACGCTGGATCTTCAAGTAGTACAAAGCGATACGGTAGTGCTCTCCCTAAGAAAAAAGAGCAGGATATTGGGAATATCTCCCTTGGAAAGCAAAGGCGACGTTATCAACCAGTAGCAACTGTAACTCCTGCTATCAATTCCGCTCCTATTCCTACGTATCAACCTCAGGTTGCACAAATCCAACCGAATCAACAACAATATCAGCAAAGGACACAACAGCCTTTTCAGCAGGCTCGTCCTCCATATAACAACAATCGTGCAACACGACTACCAGGGTCGACCCTATAACAATGTTGTACACAGAGATATTTCCGTTACTAATGGTCAAGGGGCATGTCCAAACCAGGTCTCCTCTTACAGTACCGGAAAATCCTCCTTTCTGGTTCAAAGTAGATCAGACTTGTCCTTACCATCAAGGAGGAATAGGGCATAACATAGAAAACTGTCTCAGTTTCAAATCTGATGTGCAAAAGCTTGTTAGGAGCGGGGTCTTATCTTTCAAAGATACAAATTCGAATGTTCTCACGAACCCGCTGCCTCAACACGAGAAAGCTGCAGTCAATTTGATAGAGGGAGAGTCTAACAATACCTATCAAATTCACGATGTAGTCTTGTTAAGGGTCAACTTGGTCAAGATGCATTATAGACAGAGTAGATATGGTCATGTGCCACCTCATAATTATCACCAGTGTGATATTTGCTCTAAAAACAATCAGGGATGTTTTGTGGTGCAATCAGCTCTACAGGAACAATTGGATCTCGGATGGATCCAAGAGCATCGAGTTCGTGGAGTAAACATGACGTATACGAATTCCAACATTATTCAGAATCACGACATCCGTGAAATGAATGTCAACTTGGTGGCGATACACTTAAGGCAAAGCCAGTATCATAATCTGCCGCAGCACGATTACAATTCCTGTCTGACTTGCTCGGTATACAAACAGGGATGCTCTTTTGTACAAGAGGCCCTCTAGCGTCAGATGGATCTTGGATGGATCCAGGACTACCATGATATAAATCCTTATCAGATCAACATGATTCAAATCTTTGATATTCTTCTGATGAATACCAGCTTGGTGGAGTTACATGCCAAGCAAGTCCAATTTGGTTTTCTCACTTCTCACGATTATCTGAACTGTAAAGTATGCAGTGAGAGTAACCAAGGGTGCGCTCTCGTGCAAAGAAATTTACAACACTTATTAAACCACTGTTGGCTTCCAATCTATCTGGACGAAGACATGCAACAAATCAGTGTGCTTAATGGAAACCCTACTCGGCGTCAAAATCAGGATGTCCGATCTATGGAAACAAACCTGGTAAGGTTGCACTGCATTCAAAGCAGGCGTGGCCAGGTGCCACCACACAACTATGAATGTTGTAGAGTTTGTTCAGAGAATAATCAAGGATCCTACCTTGTGCGAGCAGCTCTTCAGGGTCAGGTGGTTCGTAGAGAAATTCTCCTATGTCCGGGTTCCGAACCAATCAATTGGACGCTGGACTACTTCCCTGATCAGATCAGAGACGTGGTTGTAATCTCTAACCCTGAGAGGAACAAGGATGTTTGTACCATCATCCCTCTAATGGACGAATAAAAGGTTCTTCGCCAAAAACTGATTGAAGTTACCTACGACGGTCAGAAAAATCAGAAGGCTCCTGTAGTTATCTATCTGCCAGAACCATTACGGTATGAATCAGCTAAGGCAATCCCTTACAAATACGGTGCAACAATAATTGAGAATGGAAAGGAAATTCCATTACCCTCCGTCGTGAATATTGCAGACATCAGTCGAGTAACACGGAGCGGTCGAATCTTCAATCGAGGAGTTGGAGAACCTAACAAAGAAAAGGAACTTCAAACAGAAGCTCCTTATCCACGAGTCGGTCAATCCAGTAATCCCGACCTTTCAAAAAACAATGATGAGATGCTGAAGCTCATCCAAAGGAGTGAATACAACATTGTTGATCAACTGTTACAGGCTCCTTCAAAGATCTCAGTGCTATCACTTTTACTCAGTTCCGAAGCCCACAGGGAGGGTCTACAGAAAGTCTTAGAGCAGGCCTTTGTGGAACAGGATGTGTCAATACGACAGTTCGATAACATCATCTCTAACATCACTTCCTGCAACAACGTAGGATTCAGTGATGAGGACTTGCCAGAGGGGGGCAAAAGTCACAACATGGCGCTCAATATCACAGTTAACTGCCAGGACGATGCTTTAGCCAGCGTACTGGTAGACACAGGATCAACCATCAATGTTATGCCAAAGTCCACTCTAATGAGACTATCATTCAAAGGATCCCCGATGAGAGGCAGCGAGGTCATCGTTAAAGCTTTTGACGGATCTCGGAAAGCAGTTATTGGCGAAGTCGACCTTCCCCTAACTATTGGCCCTCACACTTTCTTAATCACTTTCCAGGTCATGGACGTCCGGGCAGCATACAGTTGTTTATTAGGAAGACCTTGGGTACACCAGGCTGGGGCAGTCACTTCGACGCTGCACTAGAAACTGAAGTTCGTCAAGAACGGTCAACTCATCACGGTCAGTGGTGAGCAAGCCTTGCTCATGAGTAACCTGTCATTATCTACTTGTGTAAAACCCGAGGAGGGTGTTGGGACTCAGTTCCAAGCACTTTCATTTAGCCATGAAAATCGATCAGAGAAAGGAACCTCGATTTCCTCGTACGGAGATGCTCTCAAAGCGATCAAAAGCAACAATAGAAAAGGGTGGGGACAACTTGTCATTCCTCCCGATAACAAAACAAAGAAGGGTCTAGGTTTTTCCGCAACCTGTACCCAGACAGCTGCTAACGATGAAAGTCTTAATCCAATTCAGGACTTCTTCCACAGTGGAGGTTTCCTTCACCCAGTGCCTCAAACAGTCCATACTATCAACGAGGAGGATTCCTCCGATATGGATGAGGAATGAAAGTCCTATCTTAACGAGGACGGTTATATGTCTCAGGAAGAGGTGCCTATGCCATTTTTCTATCCCGCACAGAGTCCGAGATTTATACCGAGGTCAAACGTCAAAATGATATATGGAGATTGTGATCCGGAAGGATGCCGTGCTCCACCAAACTCATTATAGGAGGACACTCTGACGAAAGACAACTTTGACCATGACTATTATGGCCCAATGGATGGCCTGCCTAACTGGCAGCCGTACCCAGGAAACTCAGGGCAAGAAAATCAGCCGAACAATGAAAATAAGCTGAGCATCATTGAACAGAGTACTTGTGTCCCCACCATGTCATGGGATCAACACTTAGGTTATTCGGAACCTATCATGTACAACGATGAATTGGCAAAGCTTGCCAGACTAGAATTCATCAACTATGCTTTTCCTGAGGTCAACGTCATCGAGAGAGATGACTCCTTCAGTTCCAAAGAAGTGTGGGACACCTTGGGACAACCGAGTGGTAAATACGACTTCTTGGTCAAGTACACCACTCCCGAAAGCTCTCGTATTAGGCTCGAAAACATCCAGCCAACTGGATGGAGAGATTTACCCGAGAGCACAAATACTATGCAAAATACAACCGAGGAATCCTCCTACGACAATTCTGCCTGGGAGACAGATTCCAATGATCCAGCTCTGCCAGAAATCAGCGTTATTTCTGAGGAGAAGCCGAGAAAGAAGGTACCAGACTTTGTGATTCACCGAGGAGTTCGCCGCTAATGGGTTGCTGTTGATGTTCCGAAGATTGTTCATAAGTCAAAGTAATTGCCATCTTTAACCTTTCACCCTGCCCAGGTGAAACGGATGTTTTGATAGGGCTCGCTTTCTGTAAATATCCCTCTTCGGTTCGCCCAAAGCGATAGAGTTTTGTTTTATAGGGCTGTAATTTCAAGAATCGAATTGTTCATTAATAAAATAACGTCGTTCTGTAATTTCCGCATTAATTGATGTTTTCGCTTTTCGCTTTTCTCAGAAAATGGTAATCCTAAAAAAACAATTCAAAATAAACAAGCAGTTTTTAAAAAAAAAAATACACTGCACACACTTGCATTCTCTCTATCTCTTCTAAACACAAATCATACCGTCATGCAGATTTCTTGTTTTAAACCCCGTTGAAACATACGATCCGATGCCTTCTCCTAACTTTGAATTCCCGGTATTTGGGGCCGAAGAAGAAGTTGACAACGATATTCTAGAAGAGATCTCCCGACTACTCAAAAAGGAGGAAAGGTCCATTGAACCTCCCAAAGAGTCGTTGGAAAGGATCAACGTGGGTTCAGAAAAAGAGAGAAAAGAAATCAGGGTTGGGGCATTGCTCAGTCCAACTGCCAAAGACAGTCTGACAAAGCTTCTCCAAGAATTCCCCGATGTGTTTGCTTGGTCCTATCAGGATATGCCAAGGTTGGATACCAGCATCGTGGAGCATCATTTACCGTTAAAATCGGATTGTCCGCCAGTAAAATAGAGGTTGAGACGGACTCACCCGGACATGGCCATCAAAATCAAAGAGGAGGTACAAAAACAGATTGACGCGGGTTTCCTCGCCACGTCAGAATATCCTCAATAGTTAACCACCATCGTACCCGTAGTAAAAAAGGACGGAAAAGTCAGAATGTGTGTTGATTACAGAGATCTAAACAAGGCTAGTCCAAAGGATGACTTTCCTTTACCACACATTGACATGCTGGTAGACAGTACAACAAAGTTTAATGATTTCTGAAATTCTGGTATCAGATATGTGATGTTAAGGTGCGATGTCACAACAACACACTCAGCAAATGGACAGCAATAACAGTAACACAATAACACAAGGAATTGTTCACCCAGTTCGGTCTAACTACCTACGTCTGGGGGCTACCAAGCCAGGGATGATATTCACTACTTGTAGAATTAATTTACAGACTTAACAACCCAGTTGACAATCTCCTAAACTTAATTCCTACTAGTGACTTTCTACCTAAGAACCCACTTAGATATGAGAACACTACTCAATCCCTAAAACACTTCAAAGATCACACACTTTGAATACCACTACTTGATTCTGCTTCACAGCTTTGATCAAGAACAACTCAAAATCACAATACCAATTCACTCTCGAATGGTTTACAAAAACATGCACGAAGACACAAAACGACTCTCAATCTTTGGCTCACTTTCTTCGTTACTTTTCTCTAGTACTGGTGCGCTTTATATAGCTCCTTGAATTGGTCTTGGACCTGCTCCAAAATCTCGCCAGATTTGTTATTTAAAACTGAATATTTAAAACAAATTTTTTCCTAAAATCTTTTTAAATCTTCAACCTTTTAAATCTCCTACAAATCTGCACCAGATCTCCTTTGCAGCAGAAAATATCTATCCCAAGATATTCGCATCCAATGAGACAACTTGCTCTCCACAATTCCAGCTAACACGCAACCCTAACAACATCACAACCCGATGTTATTAATTCTGTAGATCTAATGTCACAACATCGCCATGTGACATCATACATCCAACTTCACCAATTTAAGTACTTAACACAGCCCAGTGTTAAGACTCAATGTTGCAACATCACCACCTTGACATCAACATTGAACATACTTTGTTTTACCAAAATTCCAGCCAATCCAAGAACTAACAATCTCCCCCTTTGGCTAATTTTGGCTAAAACAATCTCTGCACCTTGAGAGACTTCAGCAGCGGAAAAAAACTTCAATAAATTTTGAAAACATCAAGCAGCAACAAAACATCAAGCAGCATCTTTAATAAAAACTTCAAAACTCTGCTGCAGCAACAAACAAAACAGCTACATTCTTCAAACATTCAAACAGCTGCACATATTTCATTATTAGCAGCAACTTCAATTCACTTCAGCATCCACCAGCAGCATCATAAAAACTTCATTATGGACTTTGCTGCACAAAAACTCTGCTGCACATATTTCAACATCTTCAACAGCTACAGCAACAATTTTCAACAACGTTGCTCCCCCTCAATCATGAACCAGCAATAAGCACTCCCCCTTAAAATCTGCATATTCTTTTGACAGCACAATAACTCTTTTGGCAGCATTTGAAACATTTGGCTTTCTTTCCTTCTTTGGCTACTTCTCCCCCTTTTTAGCCACAATTTGACAACCTTTACCTGGAAGTTGACTAAATATTAAAAAAAACTCCAACTGCTCACAACCCTTTCTAGCACATTTAGTCTTCATAGATGCAGATTCCCAATTTTCTTCTTAACCTTTCAAATTGGTTTGCGTCTAAGGCTTTAGTGAATATGTCAGCCAACTGTTTATCTGTTGCTACATGCTCCAAGGTAACAATTTTGTCTTCAACCAATTCCCTTATGAAGTGATGCCTTATGTCTATGTGCTTTGTCCTACTATGTTGTATAGGATTTTTAGATATATTAATGGCACTCAGATTATCACAGTATAGTGTCATAACATCTTGTTTGACATTGTATTCACTCAACATCTGCTTCATCCAAACCAGCTGAGAGCAACTACTTCCTGCTGCTATATACTCAGCTTCAGCAGTTGAGAGAGATACACAATTCTGCTTCTTGCTGAACCAGGAAATCAGATTGTTCCCTAGAAAGAAACAGCCTCCTGAAGTGCTTTTCCTATCATCTGCACTTCCAGCCCAATCAGCATCACAGTATCCTCTTAACTCCGTCCCAGAATCATGACTATACAGCATCCCATAGTCACTTGTGCCATTCACGTATTTCAAACTTCTCTTCACTTGATTTAAGTGACTCACCTTAGGATCAGATTGATATCTAGCACACACTCCAACAACAAAGGAAATGTCAGGTCTGCTTGATGTAAGATATAGTAGACTCCTAATCATACTTCTGTATAAGCTTTGGTCCACACTCACTCCATTTTCATCCTTGGATAGCTTCAAATGGGTAGGAGCAGGTGTCCTTTTATGATTGGCATTATCCAGGCCAAATTTCTTTACTATGCTCTTAGCATATTTGCTTTGCGAAATAAAGGTGGAATCCTCCATTTGTCTGACTTGTAGTCCAAGAAAGTAGCTGAGTTCTCCAACCAAACTCATTTCAAATTCAGATTGCATTTGTTGTTCAAACTGCTTCACCATAGCATCTGACATTCCCCCAAATACAATGTCATCCACATAGATTTGGGCTACCATTAACTTTCCGCCTTCTTCCTTGACAAACAAAGTTTTATCAATCCCTCCTTTTCTATATCCATTTGCTGCTAAGAATTCTGTCAGCCTCTCATACTAGGCCCTTGGAGCTTGTTTCAAGCCATACAGAGCTTTCTTCAGTTTGAACACATGATTGGGGAAGTTTGGATCAATGAATCCTTTAGGTTGGTCTACATAGACTTCTTCATTCAGATAGCCATTCAGAAAAGCACTCTTCACGTCCATTTGGAACAGCTTGAATCTTAGGTTACAAGCCACACCCAAGAGTAGTCTGATGGATTCTAATCTAGCCACTGAAGCAAACGTCTCATCAAAGTCAACTCCCTCAACTTGAGTATAGCCTTGTGCAACAAGTCTAGCTTTGTTTCTTGTGACCACTCCAAGCTCGTCAGACTTGTTTTTGTAGATCCACTTTGTTCCAATAACATTAACTCCATCAGGCCTAGGGACAAGCTCCCATACTTCATGCCTCTTAAACTGCTCCAGCTCTTCATGCATTGCATTTATCCAAAACTCATCAGCCAATGCTTCCTTGAAATTTTTTGGCTCAATTTTGGAGACAAAGCATGAGCTTGCTATAACATCTCTAGACCTAGTCCTTACTCCAGAGTTTGGATCACCTATAATGAGCTCCTTTGGGTGGTCCTTCTGTACTCTGATGGAGGGATCCTTATGGGGTTGATCAGCTTCAGGCTCAGCAGCAGCAACACTAGGAGTTTGGCTTCCGTCTTCAGCTTCTGGTGCAACTTCACCAACTGATGTCTCAACAGCATCTGGAACATCATCATCTTCCTGCTTGTCACTGTCATCAATCACCACATTGATGGACTCCATCATTACCTTGGTTCTAGAGTTGAACACCCTATATGCTCTGCTGTTAGTCGAGTATCCCAAGAATATTCCTTCATCATTTTTGGAATCCAATTTTCTTCTCTGCTCTCTATCAGCCAGAATGTAGCATCTACTTCCAAAAACATGGAAGTACTTAACATTAGGTTTCCTTCCCTTCCATAATTCATACAGAGTGGATAAAGTGCCTCTTCTTAGGGTAACCCTATTGTGAATGTAGCAGGCAGTGTTCATGGCTTCAGCCCAGAAATGATAAGGAAGTTTCTTAGCATGAATCATTGCTCTAGCCGACTCTTGTATAGTTCTGTGCTTTCTCTCCACAACTCCATTTTGCTGAGGGGTGATAGGCGATGAGAATTCATGACTTATACCTTCAGCCGAGCAAAATTCTTCAAACTTGCTATTCTCAAACTCTCTTCCATGATCACTTCTTATTCTGATAACCTTACTCTCCTTTTCTATTTGGAGTCTTTGACAGAGCTCTTTAAAGACATCAAACACCTCTGATTTGTCTTTGTTAAAGTTCACCCAGGTGTATCTTGAATAATCATCCACAACTACATAAGCATATTTCTTCCCACCCAGACTTTCAACTTGCATAGGTCCCATCAAGTCCATATGAAGAAGTTCCAATACCTTGGAGGTGGTGTCATGTTGAAGCTTCGGATGAGACATTTTTGTCTGCTTTCCTTTTTTACAGTCTCCACACACCTTTCCTTCCTCAATACTAACTTTGGGAATCCCTCTGACTGCTTCTTAGGAGATAATTCTCTTCATTCCCTTTAGGTGAAGGTGTCCCAACTTCTGATGCCAGATTTTGACATCATCTTCTTTAGCAAGCACACACGTGGAGGAATCTGAGTTTTGAGGCACCCAAAGATAACAATTGTCCTTAGACCTGGTTCCCTTCATAATGACCTCTCCTTTGTCATCTTTGACCATACATTCGGACTTTGTGAAGTCTACTTTGAATCCTTGATCACAAAGTTGACTAATACTAATCAAATTTGCTGGTAGTCCTTTAACAAGAAGAACATTCTCCAGTCTGGGAGCACTACCACAGTTTAACTTACTAATCCCCTTTATCTCTCCTTTGATCCCATCACCAAATGTAACATAGCCAGACGACTGAGGTTTCACATTTACAAGTAGATTCTTTACACCAGTCATGTGTCTTGAACACCCACTGTCAAAATACCAGTCATCTTTTGTAGAAACCCTTAAGGAGGTGTGAGCTATCAAGCTGGTAACTTTAGGAACCCATTGCTTCACCACCTTAGGCCTGACCTCTTTCTGTCTAGGTTGAGAAGCAGAATTTAGATAACCGTGAAGCTTGAAGCACGAGGAGTGCATATGTCCAAACTTGCCACAATAGAAGCATCTGACTTTGTCATTTCTAAAGTGGTTAGATCTTCTTCCACTTTGATGATAATGATGTGACTGCCACCCATAATGTTGTCTCCTTATTTCATAGTTGGATTGCCTTCTTCTGTACTGAGGATGCTGTCTCTTAGGTTGTCTTCTATGGTGATGAGGCTTTCTTCTTCCATAGTAATAAGGCACAACATGGTTTTATTCATTTCCATGCCAAATTTCTTGATGTTGAGACACCTGATGAGACATGTCCTGTTTGAACCTTGCAGCTTGCATGCTCTTGTGATATTGGAGAGGCATATACTGACTAGTTCCTTGAGGCTGCATCTTGCTCTGATGGGGAGCATTCTTTTTCTCAACATTCTGGGGCTGAACAACCTTCTTAGGAGTAGGATTCGGTCTCTTAGGTTGATGTTGAGACAATGGATGAAACATCTCCTTCTTTGTTCCTGAAGTGCTTGCCACATATCCTATGCCTGATTTATCTCCAGAAGCTTTCTCTGACTGAAGAATCTTATCAAGAGTAGCTGTACCACTGTTCATCATCCTAACAAATTTTGTCATCTGATCCAGTTGAGACTTAACTAGTACAACTTCATTTTCCCGATCAGCTTTTTCATTTTCAAGCTGAGCAATCTGTTGCTTGTGGCACTTGTTTTCTTGACAAATCTCAGGAATTTTTAAACACAGCTCTCGATAAGTAGATGCTAACTCCTCATAAGTTATTTCTCCATCACTATCATCATCAGACACAAAAGTTCCTGTTAGGGCTCTAACATGCCTTGCTGACTCACCTTCGCTTTCACTATCAGATTCAGACCAAGAAACTGACATGCCCTTCTTCTGCTTCTTCAAGAATGTGGGACACTCTTTATTGACATGTCCATACCCTTCACATTCAAAGCACTGAACACCTCTATCCTGGGCAGTCTTCTCTTCATCTTTCTCTTTTGGCTTGCTGATGTCAGAAGAGATGTTCTTGACATTAGGCTTGTAGTTATTATTCCACCTTTTTAACACTTTATTGATATGCCTTCCCAACATAGCAATGGCTTGAGACAAATCTTCCTGAGAATCATCATCTTTGACTTCCTTAGCTTCTGCAGGAGTGGAGACCAGAGCAATAACCTTGGGCTTCTTTTCAGGTTCTTCTTCACTCAAACCAAGCTCAAAAGTTTGAAGAGATCCAATGAGTTCATCAACTCTCATCTTGCTGATGTCTTGGGCTTCTTCAATAGCAGTCACCTTCATCTTGTACCTCTTAGGAAGGGACCTAAGAATCTTTCTTACAAGCTTTTCTTCAGACATTTTCTCTCCAAGAGCACTAGATGCATTGGCCAGCTCAAGAACACTCATGTGGATGTCATGAATAGTCTCATCTTCCTTCATCTTCAGACTTTCAAACTTTGATGTTAGAAGCTGAAGTCTAGACATCTTCACTCTAGACGTTCCTTCATGAGTAGCCTTCAAATATCCCACGCTTCCTTAGCAACTTCACAGGAATTGATTAACCTGAAGATATTCTTATCCACTCCATTGAAAATAGCATTTAGAGCTTTGGAATTTCCAAGGGCAAGCTCATCTTCTTCCTTGGTCCATTCTACTTCAGGCTTTGGCTTTGAGGTGCCTTCTTTATCTTTGCCAGTATCATCTTTCTCACACACAACAGGTGCTTTCCACTCTGTAACAATAACCTTCCAAGCCCTGCTGTCCAAGGATTTTAAGAAAGTGGTCATCCTTGGCTTCCAATAGTCATAATTGGATCCATCCAAAATAGGGGGTCTGTTGACGAATCCTCCAACTTCTTTGTCCATCTTTACACCAGAAAGTAACTTCCCTAGATCTCACCCAGAGACAGACAGGATGCCTGCTCTGATATCAATTGAAATTCTGGTATCAGATGTGTGATGTTAAGGTTCGATGTCACAACAACACACTCTGCAAATGGACAACAATAACAGTAACACAATAACACAAGGAATTGTTCACCCAGTTCGGTCTAACTACCTACGTCTAGGGGCTACCAAGTCAGGGATGAAATTCACTACTTGTAGAATTAATTTACAGACTCAATAACCCAGTTGACAATCTCCTAAACTTAATTCCTACTAGTGACTTTCTACCTAAGAACCCACTTAGATATGAGAACACTACTCAATCCCTAAAACACTTCAAAGATCACACACTTTGAATACCACTACTTGATTCTGCTTCACAGCTTTAATCAAGAACAATTCAAAATCACAATACCAATTCACTCTCAAATGGTTTACAAAAACATGCACGAAGACACAAAACGACTCTAAGTCTTTGGCTCACTTTCTTCGTTACTTTTCTCTAGTACTGGTGCACTTTATATAGCTCCTTGAATTGGTCTTGGACCTGCTCCAAAATCTCGCCAGATTTGTTATTTAAAACTGAATATTTAAAACAGATTTTCTCCTAAAATCTTTTTAAATCTTCAACCTTTTAAATCTCCTACAAATCTGCACCAGATCTCCTTTGCAGCAGAAAATATCTATCCCAAGATATTCGCATCCAATGAGACAGCTTGCTCTCCACAATTCCAGCTAACACGCAACCCTAACAACATCACAACCTGATGTTATTAATTCTGCAGATATAATGTCACAACATCGCCATGTGACATCAGACATCCAACTTCAGCAATTTAAATACTTAACACAACCCAGTGTTAAGACTCAATGTTGCAACATCACCACCTTGACATCAACATTGAACATACTTTGTTTTACCAAAATTCCAGCCAATCCAAGAACTAACAATTTCTCCTTCATGGATGGATTCTCGGGCTATAATCAGATTAGAATGGCGCTGAAATTCATGGAGAAAACTTCGTTCATTACCCCATGGGGTACCTTTTGTTACAAGGTAATGTCGTTCGGTTTTAAGAACGTCGGGGCAACCTATCAAAGGGCCATGACTACTCTCTTTCATGACATGATACACAAAGAAATTGAGGTATATGTCGATGATATGATTGCCAAATCTAAGAAAGAAGAGGAGCATGTGACCCACCTGTCAAAGCTATTTGAGCGGTTGAGAAAGTACAAACTCCGCTTGAATCCCAACAAATGCACCTACGGTGTCCGTTCAAGGAAACTTCTAGGGTTTGTAACGCCCCGTTTTGTCCGATTTATTTAATCGAGTCGATTTAATTATTTTTGTTTTTATATTATTTTATTCTTGACTTTTATTTGGAAATATATTATTTTTCATCGTTATTATGTTTTATCGCATTTTGAGAGCGTTTGCGAGATATTTGAGCTGAGGGGTAAAATGGTCATTTTGAGAGGTTAGATATTTTAGAAAAATTAGATATTTTTAATAAATAGAAAGTGGAGAGAAAAAGAAAGAAAAGAAAGGGAAAGGAAAGAAAGAGAGAAAGAAGGAAAAGGAGAGGAAAGAAATGGAGAAGAGGAAAAGAGGTGGAAATCGACATAGATCCGTTTCAAGCGCGATTAATCGGGTAAGGGTGAGAAGTTTCGATTATATCTTTCTTGTGTATGTATATGTGTTGTTTGTTGTAATTGTTTTGGTTGTTTCACAACTTTTTCTCATTGATAATTTGTGAACAATTAGATAGAAATCGATGTTTTCACGGATGAGTTTCAATATAAACTGCATAGAATACTTGTTGATTATGTTGGAACATGTTATGGTTGAAATATTGTGATTTGGAAGTGTTTGGGTGGAAGAAATGATGAATTTGGGTCCCATATGACCTATATTAACGCTGCTGTGAATTTCCAGGTTCGTAGGTTCACGTTGCGAACCCCAGCGAAGGGGAAAGCGAAAGTTCGCTGGAAGTTCGCCTTGCAAACTTTATGCTGTTTTTTCTCTGCCATGGTTCGCTGGGGGTTCGCATTGCGAATAGGAAAGTGAACGTGACAGATTTTCCATTTTGGTTTTCTTTATAACTTTTGATCTGTAACTCGGATTGAGGCACGGTCGGATGCGTTGGAAAGCTATTAATGCTCTTTATGATAGTGGAATAGGAACATATGTTTATGCCATGGATTGATATGGTAGAGTTAAATATTGTAATGAATGTGATCAGTGTAGTTTATGTTTCCACCAAAATTCATGGATCGGGAATCCGATTGATATGGGTCTTGAAGCCTTGGAAAGAGAACCCAACGTGCTAGTAAATGGTTATGTGATACCATGTGTTAACTAAGAATATTTGGTAGAGGATGATTAGTGGTTTGTAGGTTATGTTGTGTTTGTTGGTGTTCGATGCGATATGCTATCGTCATATAAATGTGGGGCTTTTGTGCTATTTATATGATGTTGATGCATGTGATAATGACGTTGTTGTGTGGTAAAATACATTGTTTGATTGAATATCAATGTATGTTGTTATGATGTTTTGTTGGATTGTTGTGGTTGATGGTGAGTAATTCTTGATATGAATTGATATGAGTGTATATGCTAAAATGCTAATTGTTGTGGTTTGTGGATTATGATGAAATGCACTATTTATGTGAAATTCAATGTGTGTTAATTGGTGGCCTTATGGCAAGTAAATGCATTGTTTGAATTGATTTCCAATGCATGAATAATAACGATGAGATAATTCATATTGTTGATTTGTGAAGATGCATTTGATTGTCATGACTCATTGTATGCCAAGCATCATGATATGCATCTTGTGATGTCGTGTGCCCTTGTGGGGTGTGAGCGATGAAACGATTCCAGAGGGAATCTGCTGTAACGGTCGTGTGCCTTATACAAATAGGACCTAAAACGATCAGATCGTGTGCCTTATACAAAGAGGACCTAAAGCGACGGGGAACATCGTTTGCCCGACGGGGAGTTACACTAAGTAACAAGCGATGATTCCAATAATTCCTGAGTGAATTAATGATGATGAGAATGATGGATGGATTGGAACCGCATTTGCATAGAGTCGTTGTGTCGGTCTCTCTGCATTTGCATAAATCATGAATGGATTGATTATGTGTGGGAAATTGTGAATGGATGCATTATGTGTGGAAAATTGTGAATTGAATGATTATGTGTTCAGCTCGTGATAGCATTGGTTAATTGATATGCATTTGTGATAAATGTATTGGTTATGGATGATATGTTTTATGTACAAACATATGCTATGTTTTGTGGGGATGTTGTACATTACAATGATTGTATTAATGATCTATGATATGCTATATATGAATATATGTGATGAGGTGGTGTGTTTCCATATGTCATAACTTGGTATCCATTATGTGTGAATATGTTATTATGTTGGTATAATTGATATATGCTATGTGGTTGGATTATTAGAAATATGTTATGTGTCTGTGGCATGCTATATGTATTAGTATGTGATGCTTGTGGTGAGAATAATTATGCATGTGAATTTATATGTGTTTGCATATTATTATGCAATCTTGATTTAGTTGTTATTTCTCACCCTTCTGCTATGGTTTGTTGCTCTATGAGGCAATTGCAGATTAGTAGTCTTGGAGGCTTTTGTGAAGATTATTTCTCCATCCGTTTGTCAGTCTGTCTGCTCTGATACGTAACACGAGAGTCGGGGAACACTTTTGTTATATATGTATACATTTGTGGATCTATTTTGTATTACCTTTGTATGAATATTTTGATGTTATAAAATAATTTATTTTGTAAAACAAGTCGGTTATGGATCTTTCTGCTTTATTCCATAATTGAACTTTCCTTTTGTTGGAAAAAGTTTCCCTTTTAGGTTTATTCCATTTTGTGTTATGTATCAAATTTATGAGCAGGGATTGTGTTTTCTTCCTTTAAATGTGGCATCCTTGTTTCTATCTAAAGATAAAAAAAATTTATTCACTCTGATTTATTTATGTATTATTTATCCGCGATGGGAATTGGGGTGTTACATTAGTGGTATCAGAGTAGGTCGGTCCGTCCGGCCAAGTTGTTGAGTCAGTTGGTGTGACAGTTGAATACTGTCGATGTTGTTTGTTCCTTGGTACGTGATATGTGTGTGAAACACTGTCAGTACTTTCTAGTTTCCTAATCCTGTGTCTGCGGGATTTCGAATGAGATAAGTGGGGGAGAAGCTGGTGCTTCTCTAAGTTGCTTTGGTTGTGGAGCGGTGGTTGCAAGATTGTAAGTGTTGTTTGGACAGTGTTGTTCCCGGTTCCGGAGGGAATGCGGAGGTAAGGGTTATTTCGACTAAGGATTTGTGCCTTAGGTAGTTTTGTGCACAAGATGCAAGAAATGCTGTTATAGTTTGGTAAAGACGGTTTATGCCCCATCATGATTGTCGGATGTCTATTGACAAATTAAGGAACTGATCACCCTTAATCTCTTGTTGATAGTAGACGAAATTATGTTGGATGGAATAGACGTGTCTTTCCGGCTTTGATAGTGTGTGCAATGACTTGTTTGGAATTAAGAAAATGATTACGGATTTTTTTGTTGAGTCGATGAAGATTCTAATATCGGAAGAAGAGACGGATTAAAGGTTTGGTATGTTGGTCCAGTTGGGAAGTCATTGAAAGAGAATGATTAGGTGTCATTAATGGTTGTTCTCAGAGAGTAGAGTGTGAACTAAAATTTGACGAAGGTGAGGATTTGAGGTTTGGATCTGCTAAGTAAGTAGAAGAACTTTTAGGAAGTGAAACTCAGATGTTTGTCATGTTTGTGATGATAGTGTTCTGGAAATTGGCAGGAACCCATATGGATAGGTCGTCAGTTGTACATGGTTTTCAGTTGTGTTTTTGGATGATATTCTGATTTATTTTAAATCAAAGGATGAGTATGTAGTGTATTTGAGGATTGAGTTACAAGGGTTGGAAGAGAGGGAGCTTTCTGCTAAATTATCGCAGTGAGAATTTTGATTGAAAGAGGTTAGTTTTCTTGGTTATGTTATTTCCGATGATGGTATTGTTGTGTATCTATCCAAAATAGATGCAGTTCTACATTGAGAGACTCCAAAGTCGGTTAAGGCGATTAGAAACTTTTGGGCTTAGTTGGTTGTTACTGCAGGTTATGGAAGACCTTGCTAAGTTCGTACTTCTGTTATCTCAGTTGACTTGCAAAGGGTGAGTCGTTTGTTTTGGATGTTCGTTGTGAGTAAGTTTTGGTGAGCTGAAGTAGAGATTGACTACGGCTCCAATTTTGATTCTGCCTGATCCTAATAAACTATTTATGGAATATTGTGATGTGTCTTTGATGAGTGCAGTTAGTGTGCTAATGCGAAAGGGTAAAGTCATTTCTTATGCTTTACGACAATTGGGGATTCATGATTTCAAGATGGCTGCGGTTACTTTTGTGTTGAGAATCTAGAGGAATTATTTTGAGGGTTTTAGGTTCAAGGTGTTTGGTAATCACAAGAATATTGAGTACCTATTTGGTCGGAAGGAATATAGTATGAGACAACGAGGATGGTTGGAATTCCTGATTAGTTATGACCTTAGCTCGAATTATCCTATTGGTAAAGTTAATGTCGTGCATGATGAGTTAAGTCGAAAGTTTTTACATATGTCTGCTTTGATGGTTAAAGAGTGGGAACTTTTGGAAGAATTTAGAGATTTGAGTTGGTGTGTGAATTGACATCTGATAGCGTGAGGTTGGGTATATTAAAAGTGAACAGTGATTTTTGGCGAATATGAGAAAGAGTTAGACTTTGGACGTGAAATTGGTAGATTTTATGGTTACGAGTCATCAGAGTGCGCAACGGAAGCGTGATGCGGCACAATTCGTATATGCGTGTGTGACTTGTAAGAGTTCATAGGTTAAACATTGTAAACATGTAGGAATGTTGAGACCATTGGACGTTTCAGAATGGAAGTGTTAGGTGAAAGGTTTAAATATTATTCATGGGCTACTATGTAGATGGATGTATTAGTTACATGTTTGATGGGTAAATCACAACGTTGTTGTATTGATGTTATGTTTGGTATTCTGGTTTTGCTGTTGTTGTTGAGACGATGTTGTGTCGTAGGACTTTAGGTTCTTGTCTTTGTTGTTGCCTCATTTCCATGGCGCTGGTTCGAGTGCGTGTTGTTAATCCCTATGTGGGAGATTAGGGGAGTGTTACCTGGGTGTTGGTAACATGGTTTTCTTTGAGTCGTGAGTTAGTCGTCAAGTGCATTGTATGGGCTTTGCATCTTGTCGTTGTAGTTGTCGTTGTTGTCGTGTCGTTGTTGTAGTTGTGGTTAGCGAGGTGGTTTGTCAGTTTGTGTTATTCGCGGTGTTGCCTTTAATGGCATGAGAGTGGGTTAGTCGGATACGAGAGTCGTATCCAGAGTTGTTTGCACCAAGTACATTTTCGAGGACGAAAATGTCTAAGTGGGGGAGAGTTGTAATGCCCCGTTTTGTCCGATTTATTTAATCGAGTCGATTTAATTATTTTCGTTTTTATATTATTTTATTCTTGACTTTTATTTGGCAATGTATTATTTTTCATCGTTATTATGTTTTATTGCATTTTGAGAGCGTTTGCGAGATATTTGAGCTGAGGGGTAAAATGGTCATTTTGAGAGGTTAGATATTTTAGAAAAATTAGATATTTTTAATAAATAGAAAGTGGAGAGAAAAAGAGAAAAAAGAAAGGGAAAGGAAAGAAAGAGAGAAAGAAGGAAAAGGAGAGGAAATAAATGGAGAAGAGGAAAAGAGGTGGAAATCGACATAGATCCGTTTCAAGCGCGATTAATCGGATTAGGGTGAGAAGTTTCGATTATATCTTGCTTGTGTATGTATATGTGTTGTTTGTTGTAATTGTTTTGGTTGTTTCACAACTTTTTCTCATTGATAATTTGTGATCAATTAGATAGAAATCGATGTTTTCACGGATGAATTTCGATATAAACTATGTAGAATACTTGTTGATTATGTTGGAACATGTTTTGGTGGATATATTGTGATTTGGAAGTGTTTGGGTGGAAGAAATGATGAATTTTGGTCCCATATGACCTATATTGACGCTGCTGTGAATTTCTGGGTTCGCAGGTTCGCTTTGCGAACCCCAGCGAAGGGGAAAGCGAAGGTTTGCTGGAAGTTCGCCTTGCGAACTTTATGCTGTTTTTTCTCTGCCATGGTTCGCTGGGGGTTCGCATTGCGAATAGGAAAGCGAACGTGACAGATTTTCCATTTTTGTTTTCTTCATAACTTTTGATCCGTAACACGGATTAAGGCACGGTCGGATGCGTTGGAAAACTATTTGAATGCTCTTTATGATAGTGGAATAGGAACATATGTTTATGCCATGGATTGATATGGTAAAGTTAAATATTGTGATGAATGTGATAAGTGTAGTTTATGTTTCCACCAACGTGCTAGTAAATGGTTATGTGATATCATGTGTTAATTAAGAATATTTGGTAGAGGATGATTAGTGGTTTGTAGGTTTTGTTGGGTTTGTTGGTGTTCGATGCGATATGCTATCGTCGTATAAATGTGGGGATTTTATGCTATTTATATGATGTTGATGCATGTGATAATGATGTTGTTGTGTGGTAAAATACATTGTGTTGATTGAATATTAATGTATGTTGTTATGATGTTTTGTGGGATTGTTATGGTTGATGGTGAGTAATTCTTGATGTGAATTGATATAAGTGTATATGCTAAAATGCTAATTGTTGTGGTTTGTGGATTATAATGAAATGCATTGTTTATGTGAAATTCAATGTGTGTTAATTGGTGGCCTTATGGCAAGTAAATGCATTGTTTGAATTGATTTCCAATGCATGAATAATGACGATGAGATAATTCATATTTTTGATTTGTGAAGATGCATTTGATTGTTATGAGTCATTGTATGCCAAGCATCATGATATGCATCTTGTGATGTTGTGTGCCCTTGTGGGGTGTGAGCGACGAAACGATTCCAGAGGGAATCTGCTATAACGGTCGTGTGCCTTATACAAAGAGGACCTAAAGCGACATTATAGACGATCGTGTGCCTTATACAAAGAGGACCTAAAGTGATCGGATCGTGTGCCTTATATAAAGAGGACCTAAAGCGATCCATAAACGCCGTGTGCCTTATACAAAGAGGACCTAAAGCGACGGGGAACGTCGTTTTCCCGACGGGGAGTTACACTAAGTAACAAGCCATGATTCCAATAATTCCTGAGTGAATTAATGATGATGAGAATGATGGATGGATTGGTACCGCATTTGCATAGAGTCGTTGTGTCGGTCTCTCTGCATTGGCATAAATCATGAATGGATTGATTATGTGTGGGAAATTGTGAATGGATGCATTATGTGTGGAAAATTGTGAATGAATGATTATGTGTTGAGGTCGTGATAGCATTGGTGAATTGATATGCATTTGTGATATATGTATTAGTTATGGATGATATGTTTTATGTACAAACATATGCTATGTTTTGTGGGGATGTTGTACATTACAATGATTGTATTAATGATCTATGATATGTTATATATGAATATATGTGATGTGGTGGTGTGTTTCCATATGTCATAACTTGGTATACATTATGTGTGAATATGTTATTATGTTGGTATAATTGATATATGCTATGTGGTCGGATTATTAGAAATATGTTATGTGTCTGTGGCATGCTATATGTATTAGTATGTGATGCTTGTGGTGAGAATAATTATGCATGTGAATTTATATGTGTTTGCATATTATTATGCAATGTTGATTTAGTTGTTATTTCTCACCCTTCTGCTGTGGTTTGTTGCTCTATGAGGCAATTGCAGATTAGTAGTCTTGGAGGCTTTTGTGAAGATTATTTCTCCATCCGTTTGTCAGTCTGTCTGCTCTGATACGTAACATGAGAGTCGGGGAACACTTTTGTTATATATGTATACATTTGTTGGATCTATTTTGTATTACCTTTGTATGAATATTTTGATGTTATAAAATAATTTATTTTGTAAAACAAGTCGGTTATGGATCTTTCCGCTTTATTCCATAATTGAACTTTCCTTTTGTTGGAAAAAGTTTCCCTTTTAGGTTTATTCCATTTTGTGTTATGTGTCGAATTTATGACCAGGGATTGTGTTTTCTTCCTTTAAATGTGGCATCCTTGTTTCTATCTAAAGATAAAATTTTTTATTCACTCTGATTTATTTATGTATTATTTATCCGCGATGGGAATTGGGGTGTTACAGGGTTCATCGTCAGCCAGAAAGGAATTAAGGTTGATCCTGACAAGGTCAAAGCCATTCAAGAAATGCCTTCTCCGAAAACTGAAAAATAAGTCAGAGGATTCCTGGGGCGTTTGAACTACATCTCCAGATTCATATTCCTTATGACCGCGACATGCGCGCCGATTTTTCAAACTACTCAAAAAGAACCAGGAGTGCGTTTGGACAGAAGATTGCCAAACCGCCTTCAACAATATCAAGGAATACCTGTTGAATCCGCCGATTCTATCACCTCCAGTGGAAGGAAGACCACTGATCATCTACCTGACAGTCTTGGAAGACCCGATGGGTTGTGTACTTGGTCAACAGGATGAAAGAAAAAGGAAAGAGTCTGCCATCTACTATCTAAGCAAGAAATTCACCGACTGCGAGACTCGATACACTATGCTTGAGAAAACTTGTTGTGCTCTGGGTTGGGAAGCCAAACGTCTTCGCCAGTATATGATTCGTCACACTACTTGGTTAATCTCAGAAATGGATCCAATCAAGTATGTCTTTGAAAAGCATGCTCTCACAGGAAGAATTGCCCGTTAGCAGATGTTGTTATCAAAATATGACATAGAATACCACGCTCAAAAAGCCGTCAAATGGAGTATTTTAGCCGATCATTTGGCTCATCAACTGATTGACGATCAAGAATCATTCAGAGTTGACTTCCTAGACGAAGAAGTCATGTATCTAAAAATGAAAGATTGCGATGAACCGCTACCCAGTGAAGGGCCAGAACCAGGTTCCCAATGGGGACTAATCTTTGACAGAGCTGTCAATCATTATGGAAACATAATTGGGGCAATCATCATAACACCTCAGGGTACCCACATTCCTTTCACCGCCAGACTTACGTTCAAGTGTACAAACAACGAGGCCGAATACGAAGCCTGTATTATGGGTCTCGAAGAAGCGATTGACTTAAGGATCAAGAACTTGGACGTATATGGCGACTCAGCCCTGGTCGTCAATCAGATCAAAGGATATTGGAACACATACCAATCAGGACTGATTCCTTACAAAGATTATGCAAGAAGGTTGTTACCCTTCTTCAACAGAATCGAGTTTCATCACATCCTCCGTGATGAGAATCACATGGCTGATGCATTAGCTACTCTCTCTTCCATTATTAGTGTAGGTCAATGGAACGACGTACCTAAGATCGACATAATACGCCTTGAACGACCCGCTTACATCTTCACAATTGAAGCAGTCATAGACGACAAACCTTGGTATCACGATATCAAATGCTTCCTTCAGAAACAAGAATACCCACCCGGGGCATCCAGGAAAGAAAGAAAAACCCTCAGAAGACTAGCTGGAAACTTCTTCCTGAGCGGTGTTACACTCTATAAGAGAAATTTCGACATGGTCTTGCTTTGATGCATAAACATACCAGAAGCAAACATGCTGATAAAAGAAATTCATGAAGGATCCTTTGGCACTCATGCCAACGGACACACAATGGCTAGAAAAATTCTAAGAGCAGGGTACTACTGGTTGACCATGGAATCCGACTGCTACAAGTACATGAGGAGGTGTCACAAGTGTCAGATATACTCCGACAAAATTCATGTATCGCGAACGCAGGTCAAAGTTCTCTGCTCCCCGTGGCCTTTTTCCATATGGTGAATCAACATGATTGGCATGATTGAACCCAAGGCTTCGAACGGACACCGGTTCATTCTGGTCGCCATTGACTACTTTACCAAGTGGGTCGAAGCAGCGTCGTACGCTAATGTAACCCGACAGGTCGTGTTCCGCTTTATAAAAAACAATCTCATCTACCGTTATGGTGTTCCGAGCCAGATCATTACAGATAATGGATCTAACTTGAACAATAAGATGATGAAAGAGTTGTGCACAGAGTTCAAGATCGAACACCATAATTCATCTCCCTACCGACCCAAGATGAACGGAGCGGTAGAAGCGGCTAATAAGAACATCAAGAAGATCGTTCAAAAGATGGTTATAACCTATAAAGACTGGCATGAAATGCTACCCTTTGCTCTTCACGGTTATCGCACATCTGTCTGCACTTCAACAGGGGCAACCCCTTTCTCTCTAGTGTATGGCATGGAGGCAGTACTCCCCATCGAAGTAAATATCCCATCAATCCGTGTATTGATGGAAGCTAAGCTTACAGAAGCTGAATGGTGTCAAAATCGACACGTCGAGTTGAACCTGATCGAAGAGAAGCGAAGCACGACACTATGTCACGGTCATTTGTATCAACAAAGGATGAAGAAGGCGTTTGACAAAAAGTTCCGACCTCGCGTCTTTAGGAAAGGAGACCTTGTGCTCAAAAAGATACAATCATTTCTCACTGACTCTCGGGGAAAATGGACCCCGAATTATGACGGCCCCTATGTGGTCAAGAAAGCTTTCTCAGGCGGCGCCTTGAGACTTGCAACGATGGATGAAGAAGAATTTGCCTACCCTACGAATGTTGATGTAGACAAGAAATACTTCGCCTACATAATAAAAAAAAATGTCTCGGTGGTTTGAAAGCCCGAAAGGGCGGTCCATGCAAAAATTAGAGACATAAACAAAAATCATCCCGGTGGATTGGAAATCTCAAAGTACAATCCAGGCAAAAGTTAGGGATTAATGGCAAGTAACTACGTCCGACAAGGTGAAATTCCCCAGCGGTAACACTATTTGTCAAAAAACTTCCAGTCAAGGTCATCTTCGACAGAAGCTCAGGATGTCCAGAATTCAAAGTTGGTAGAAGGATAGTGGTCGTTATGTTTCAATGTAGCCCTCTTCCCGTAAATTACCATTTTCTAAACTTTGTAAATACTCAATGGAATCACGCGCTTGGCTGATCTCAATCCTATCAATAAAATTTGAGCCCTTGTGCTTTTTGTTTATAATTCTCATTTGTTTTAGCTTTATAAGAACGACATTTTAATATGATCGACGATTCTTGAAACGAAACAAAAATGAATTTACTTGTAAAACTTTTCTGCTTCAAAATAAAGATTGCAATTTCTTTTGACTGTTGAACATCAGAAGAATGTCGCCCGCTTCTCCAGAAGTAATCGAGCTTCAAAGTGCATAATCAAAGTACTTCTTCTAAGCCAATGCGCCTTAATGAAGGATCAGCTGTATCAGATGCGGCATTCCCATCTGACACCCTCGACCGAGTTCTTACCTCCTAAGCCCGACCAACATAGCTCCCCACGGGGACTATCCCTCCTAAGCAAGGCAGAATTGCTATCTTGAACCAGCGGTACCTCTTCGTCCCCCACAGTGGTCGAGTGTCCCGTCGTGTTCATCCACCAGTTTGTATGTCGTGTCAGTTTTGTCTGCATAAACATACATACATCATGCATTGTTGATTTACATTCGCATTCATAATTGCATCACTATCACTCTAGTCGGTCTTGTTCCTAGGTGATAAAAGTCCTCTCAATCGAGTTGACAGTTCTTTCCTTGTCAAGAAATGTTGTGTCTGAACAATCTCTCCTCCAGTTTATTTCTGGAAAGGAGTGGGCCCTGGAACACTTTGGCAACTTGAACCTCTAAAAAACAAGAAAACGTTTGACAAACACCACTCTTCGCCAGTGAAGATGATATCTCCGCTTTCCCAGATTAAGGAAAATCTCCAGAGAAAGCCTCTCAATCGGAGATTCGACAATGCAGCAGTTTTTCTCTGAAAAAATCCGTTGACGAAAAGGTCATCAGCACCTCAAAATTAGATTACATCATATGGCATTTCTCTGGGAAGGTCCCGCAAAAAGTATGATGTAAGACCCCAAGCGTAAACAGTCTCTCAAGAGACTCGTTTTCCCCAGTAGAGTCGACAAATGGCGTCTCCAACAGAGAAGTTTGTACACCTCTACAACTCAGATGACTGGGTTCCCCAGCAAGTCTGACATCAAAACCTTTTCTGTCAAATGGCATCTCCCTTGGAAAATTCGGCGAGAAGTTTGAAGGAAAACCGCTACGAATAGCGTCCCTTGTCAAGAAAGTTTATTGACAAAAGAAACTAAGACCAGTTCCTTGGTAGGAAACCAGGATCGAGGGGAAGTTTATTTCAGAAACTGAGACCAGTTCCTTAGTAAGAAACCAGGATCGAGGGGAAGTTTATTTCAGAAAATTAGACCAGTTCCTTGGTAGGAAACCAGGATAGAGGGGAGGTTTACATCAGAAACTTAGACCAGTTCCTTGGTAGGAAACCAGGATCGAGGGGAAGTTTATTTCAAAAGAAAACTGAGACCAGTTCCTTGGCTGAAGACCAGGATCGAGGGGAAGTTTAACTTTTCTAAGCATCATTGCTTAGCAAAAGAAGAAGGATGCGTGAACTACCATTCATAACCACCATCAAAATTTCGGGTATTCCGATATTTAATCCTCTTGCACCCCGAATGCCCGAATACGTTCGCCATTCACACCTTCGGGTCCAAGAAGATTAAATAGGGGCATCTATCATACCCTAAATTTTTCCCACTAAGATTTCCCATCATTGTGCAAATCATCAGCACAATATGGATGTACCTTTGTGCCTCATCCATCTCCTCAAGGGTTGTCGAGCACTCATTACAATCATACTTAGGGTTTCAAGCCCTCTCTGAGCCTTAGGCAAAAGATCAATCAAGGAATGACATGATCTTCAACTTGTCTAACCTCTCAAACATTCACAAAGGATCAAGAGGACTCCACTTCAAGGATTAAGCACAAGGCTGCTCCCTTCTAGGTGGATCAAGCCTCCAAAATCAACAGTGTCACCAAATTAGGGTTTTGGTCGACTAGGGCCTCCAGATGGAAATTTTTCTTTGGGCATGATCCAATGCTTCAAAGCATGACCTAATATACTCCATGGAACATTATGAACCCAATCAGCAAGTCAATTTAATCTCAGGGGATGCACTCATAAAAAATCAGGAATTAGGGTTTCTTGACCTAATTCACCCCTAAGTTGACTTTTGAGACAAAACATGAGCTAAGATCTCAAGAGAGGATTTGAGTGTCTCTAACATACTACATTGATCCATTTGCAACAATGGATTGATCAAAGAAGCTTGATTCCCAAGTTTCAAGTTCATCTGAACCACAGTTAGGGTTTCGCGGGAAAAGTCAACTGTAGAATTGACTTTTGACCAAGACATGCTCCAAAACCTTGGGACATGATTCAATACACCCTATGACACCTATGGAACATGTCCATCAAGTTTGATTTAGGTCAAGGACTTGATTTCATATAGTATCGCACAGTTTGGAATTCATCTGACAAAAAGTCAACTGTGCACAAAAGTCAACTTTGATTTTTTGAGATTTTTCACAAATATGGCTCTTTGACCCTAAAATGATGTTAATGTGTGATTTGAATTATCATTCATCAAGAAAAATCAAGAAAAGTGGGATAACTTGTAAAAGGGGTAACTATAAAAACTTAGAAATTTTTCTAAGTTATGGAATAAAGTGGCTAGGGTACCAACTTTGGAGGATCATAACTCCTAAGCTGGATTTGTAGCCCTCATGGCACTCTACAAAAGCTTCAACTACACCTCATTCCAATTCATTATGGATTTTGAGTTATAGAATGATCAAAGTGGCTGAAAACATGAAATGCCACTTTTTCCAACACTTAGTGAAATTTTCACTAAGTCAGAATCTGCCTTCACTTTTTCCCAAATGTGGGGGCATTTTTCACTTGGATCCAAAAAGTATCAAAACCAACTATGATCAAACAGTTGTTGTATCATATGAGGGCTTTCCAAAATTACCAAGAACATCACCAAACTCAACTTGAGCCATGAGATATGACAATGGCAACATGCCTTGCTGAAAACTGCCAAGGCTAGGCAGAATTTTACACTTTGGCTCGATTTGGCAAAATCAGATAATTCCAAGCCTTTTCATCACTTTGGACACATCTGAGGATCAAATCTAAAGGGGACAAACACTGATCCAAGCCTCCAAAGTCCTTGGAACAAGAAGTAGCATGCCAAACCTAGAATTGCCTAAAAGAGGGACAAGACTCCAATTTTGGATTGGAACATTCAATGTATACACCAAGGTGGCATGGACTGAGCTATTTGCAACTCAATTCAGTCAAGACATATCCAAGACCAAGGGGACCAGTAGCCTGTGCCCTAACCTCTAGTCAATGGCTAGAGGAGACTTGGATTCTCATTGATCAACATTGGCCAAACCTATGCAGCAGTTGCCATTCACCATTCCTTGCAAAAAAAACTTGCTCTACTATAAATAGAGCTCAATTGTGATCAGTTTGAGTACACCAAAGCCATCAAATAGATGCTTTCCTCAAAATCTCCTTCTTTGCTCAAATTTTGCCTTCTAAGGCAAGTCACTATCGGGTTTTGAGTTTGAGAGCACCTCCAATCAAACCAATCACACACACACACACCTCATAAACATCATATAGAAGTGATCCAAACACTCACATAACATCTGGAATACCAAAATCACAAAATCATCAGCCAATTTCTCAAGTTCTTGGCATATTTACAGTTGGGGTACCATCTCAAGTTCCAGATCATTTCAATCCACTCCAAGCATCCAGACACACTCCATAGCACCTAGGGAAGTTGTCCACATCATTGGAACCTAGCTATAACACCTCTAACACAAAACACGATCACCAGCTGCAAGAGGTCAAAACTTGATTTTTGAAACATTAATCCAAGAACACAATTTGTTTTCCACATGTTAAACAATTTTGATCATTTAATTGAATTTTTTTATTCAATTAAAATACATTTTGAAAACAAATTAGGGTTTTTGATTTAGTCAACCCTCATCAAACTTTTTCAAACACTTTGGGCCTCTAATAGAGTCTAAGACCCAACCCCCTTTGAAAACCAAAATATTTTGGGCCTCAGTGTATTGTATAACTCCCGATACCGTCAAAAAGTTCGGCGCGATCATCACCTTTTTAACAAAAACCCATGGGCCTCTCCTTGAGCTGTAAGCCCCATCACTTGTACAAAAATGAATTCTTGGGCCTCTAATTGAGTGTAAGACCCAATCCTCTTTTAACCAAAACAATTTTTGGGCTTCAGACATTGTATAAGCCCCTCTGCGTTAAAAGAAAATCTCGGCGCGATCGCCAATTCAAAAATCAAACCCTGGGCCTCTCCTTGAGCTGTAAGCCCCACCACTTATATAAAAATAAACCTTTGGGCCTATTGAGAGAGTGTAAGACCTATCCCTTTGTATAGAAAACCTTTTGGGCCTCAGTCACTTGTATAAGTCCCTCTGTACAAATTCAAAACAACGGTGCAATCATCGTTAAAACCTTGGGCCTCTCCTTGAGCTATAAGCCCCAACAATCTTTTCAAAGCACTTTCTCCTTTGATTTTGAATATAATATTGTTATCAAAGTTTTCTTTGTTGAACAATTAACCAGACAGCATGGAAGCTCTACAACCGAGTAAGTGTTTACCTACTTTCTTTACCCGCTTTCATATATATATATATATATATATATATAACTGTATTGTGGGGCTGCTCACTGTAAGTCTTCTTTCACAAACTTTTATATACCTGTCAAATATCAACTGTGTAATACTAGTATAGTTATTTAGAGTTTTCCCCGATAACTACGTCTAGCACTAGGTAAAGCCCCGTTGATCGCTCTTAAATATAGTCAATACTAGATCCTCGTAGGATTACCAGACACAATCTTCCCTCCTCTTGGGGTTAAACAATATGGAGATGTGAAAGGCAGATTCTTGTTGAACCCTTTCTCAGACTGTCACCTTTAGAAGTTGTCAAAGAGACTCTACTCCCCAGAGATTATCTTTTCTCCGTGAATGGCATCTCTTGAGTTTCTTCCAAATTCTCGGACTTTCCTGGCTTGATCTATTCTCAGTGAATAACATGTCTTGAATTTTTCGGGGTTTAGGGACCCACAGGCTTCTTAAAAGCACCCTTAGAAATTGTCAAAGGAGCTCTAACTCCCCAGAGATGATCTTTTTTCCGTGAATAGCATCTCTTGAGTTTCTTCCAAATTCTTGGACTTTCCTGGCTTGATCTATTCTCAGTGAATAGCATGTCTTGAACTTTTCGGGGTTTGGGGACCCAAAGGCTTCTTAAAAGCACCCTTAGAAATTGTCAAAGGAGATCTAACTCCCCAGAGATGATCTTTTCTCCGTGAATGGCATCTCTTGAGCTTCTTCCAAATTCTCGGACTTTTCTGGCTTGATCTATTCTCGGTGAATAGCATGTCTTAAACTTTTCAGGGTTTGGGGACCCACAGGCTTCCTAAAAGCATCCCCGCCTCCTCTTGGGCATTTTACAAGGACCCTTAGGCTTCTTAAAAGCTCTCATGCCTTCTCTTGGGCTTAGTACAAGGACCCAGAGACCTCTACAGGTATAGGAACAGAACCTAGTCATCAATTTGCTAGAGCTGTCTTTCTGAGTCAAATGTCATACTAGTTAATGGGTTGACCTTCATCCCTTAACATACCAGCCTTCTCTTGGGCATTATACAAAGATTATTCACTATCCGAGAATCGATTTCTCAAAACACCCGTAGACTTGGACAGTCTCAATACCTTTTGGATTTCCTATTTCCTTAAAGAACAGGAAATAACCCTGATCCTCTGATAAATCCCTAAGCACAACATTACCCATATAAGAACTGATTTTCTCTTTATCCGACATACTGGACCTGTCGCTAGACTAAAACAGTTACAATAGCCTCCTCTTAGGCTTTGTATAATGATCCTTTCCTCAGGAAAGTTAGCCTCCTCTTGGGCTTCGTAGAAATGATTCTCCTCTGCTGAGCTAACCTTTTCAGACTCTCTTGATGAGTTAGACCTTTTAGCCTCCATCTCGGGCTTCGAACGAGATAGAAAATCACTCTCTTATTGAGTATAAAAGACTCTCTTGTTGAGTCAGCCCCTTTAGCCTCTATCTCGGGCTTTATACGAGATACAAAAACACTCTCTTGTTGAGTATAAAAGACTCTCTTGTTGTGTCAACTCCTTTAGCCTCTCTCTCGAGCTTCATACGAGACATATAAAAGACTCTCTTGTTGAGTCAATCCCTTTTAGCCTCTCTCTCGGGCTTCATACGAGACATATAAAAGACTCTCTTGTTGAGTCAATAACCCTTTAGCCTCTATCTCGGGCTTCGTACGAGATACAAAAACACTCTCTTGTTGAGTATAAAAAACTCTCTTGTTGAGTCAACTCCTTTAGCCTCTCTCTCGGGCTTCATACGAGACATATAAAAGACTCTATTGTTGAGTCAATCCCTTTTAGCCTCTCTCTCAGGTTTTGTACGAGACACATAAAAACACCCTCTTGTTGGGTCAATAGCCTCCTCTTAGGCTTTGTATAAAGAAAACCCCGGTTGAGTCAATCAACCTTTTAGCATCAAAGCTGTGCCTTGTCCATAGCATAAAAACATCAACAACTCCACTTTAGAGATGACAAATTTTTTCTAAAGTCAAATAGACCCTTCAGCTTCACATCTTGGGCTTTGAACAAGATACAAACCACCTTTAGCTTCACGTCTTGGGCTTTGAACAAGACACCAAAACAACCTTTTTCCTCCCATAGAATAGGAGGAACTACGATCGCTCTGATTTCCCTGTTTCATTAAACGGGAATACGCAGACATAAGATTGAAAAAATCTTAGCGAGCACACTAATCAAAAAACCCAAAATCCCATACCTCCATCAATCAATCGAAAAGCATCAGTCTTAAACCTCCCACCAATCGCCCTATTTTAATAAAATAACTTAAGAGAGACCCACAATCTCAATAGCATCTGTAAACCAACAGTCATCTGTTTAAACTCAGTATGCAAGCAGGGTTAATTGGAGACATTTATTTCCCTTCCTTAATCAGCTTCAATAGGACAAAAAATGGATCAAACTGTAGTACCCCAAAGCGATAGTGCTTCGCAACCACGCAAAAATTCGTGCTACAACAAGTACCTTCCCTTTGTATAACCAATCTCGATTCCCTATCTCTTAGTGCATTGTTTTACACTTTGCATCACTCACGGGTCTATTCAGATTTTTTCCCCTTCCCTCCTATTTTAAGATAAATTAAAATTTCACATGTAAAGAGGGCAACCTTCGGAAAAATTGCTCGTGTACACAACACCATCACACCGCAAAATGGGACAGAGTTAGATGAACCCATTGATCCTAGAGTTACAAATCCTATGATTGATAGTAGAGTTCAGTGAATGTGAGGAAAATACACAAGACGGGGGTTGAATTGTGTTCTCCATATTCGTTACTACTTATGAACAGAATTCAAATTCTAAACAAAGGTTCATAACCTGATAATAGGTGCAACAGATATCAACAGAAGTAAATAAATAGATAAAGAACACAACAGAATGTTAGAACAAGATTTGTTTATGACATATTCTCTTTTAGTTTTGATGATAACAAAAATGTTTAAAGAACAATGGTTTATTTGATGTGTGTTTTATTTATGCAGATTCTTGTTCTTGTACATAAATAATCATAATCAGTTTTACTAAGACACACTTGGGAGTTGCTTCATTGCTAGCTTCTGGTGGCAGAATCTGAAGAACGTTTACTGGTGTGGCTTGGCACAGACTCTAGTGTTGAAGGTCTAGTATTTAGATGAAGCACTACACTTGGTAATTGTATATCATAATCTGGTACCACTCAGAGTTGGTGATAAAGCTGGAAGTCGTCTGTATTACAGAAAGCAAACTGTATTGTCTTATCAGTTTGTTAGTGAAATTATGGTATGCAGATCTCAGATGTCCTGAGAGATGTCGAGACACCTAATCTCTGCTTCAAACAAAATGACAATAAGGAGCACAATAAAAATTGCAAAAAGTAAACGAACACACAGTAATTGTTAACCCAGTTCAGTGTACAACAACACCTACGTTTGGGGGCTACCTAGCCAGGAATGAAATCCACTAGATAGTATTAATTCTAAGCTAAACAACCTCAGGTTTACAACTTATCACTTAATCACTACCCATGCTTAATTTCTACCTAAAACTCTCCTAGGTATGAGGCCCTTCTCAATTCCCTTTCAATCACAGCAGTGACAGAAATTACAACTCAATAGGGGTGTACATGGGTTGGGTCAACCCACAAAACCCGGTCAAATCCACTCAAAAAAATCCAAAAAAGTGGGTTGGGTCAGGTAATTGGGTGGATATGGGTTTAAAAACTAAGAAACCCATCAAAAAATCGGGTTTCGGGTAAAACCCAACCCAACCCAAAAAACCCACTGACCCACTAATCAAACATTTATTATTACAATTTTAATAATTTTGATAAATATTAACTTTGTTTTTGCAACTTAAATCTCTTAATATTTACTATTTTAGTGAACCATGACTTTAACTAATTTTGAATGTTTTACGTTTTAGTTACTTTGATACTAATATAATTTTATGTTGTGCAACTTTAGTTAGTTGCTAGTATTTTATGACAATTTTTATTTATTGATAATATCATTTATTATTTTATGATATTAAAAGATAATAAAAATAAGTTATCAAATTTATTTTAAAAGACAAAATTGTTGAGTCATTTTTATGAAAAAAATATGACGAATTATCATTTAGTCATTTAATATTAATAAAATAGATTTTTTTTTGGGCAACCCACTACCCAACCCAATCCAACCCGAAAATTAGTGGGTTTGCCCAAACGAACCCATTGGTGTAACGGGTGGTTATTTTACCTCACCCAAACCACAGTGTTCTATATGGATTGGGTATTGGGTTTGGCCAAACCCAACCCAAACCGGCCCATGTACACCCCTACAACTCAATGCAAACAATCCAGCTCTAGTATCAACACAACACAAGAGAGGCTCACAAATACACAAACCCTAAAACTCACTAGGCAAAAATGAATTTTTCCACAAAGTAGATTGGATTTATAACCATAAATTAGACTGGATTTGGTTAAATCCGTCCTATTTATAACCATAAAGTAGACTAGATTTGGGCTTCAAAAACGCAGTAATTATGTTACACAGATTCTGTAACACCCTAATTCCCACCGCGAATAAATAATACATAAATAAAATCAGAGTAACTAAAAATTTATTTTTCCGACAGAAACAAGGATGCCACATTTTAAAATAAGAATACACACTCCCTGCTCATAAATTTGATACATAGCATAAAATAGGTTACCCTCAATTAAGAAACTTTTCCGTATAAAGGTAATACCAAATATATTCAACAATTATATACATAAATAAAATAATTGTTTCCCCGACTCCCGTGCTACGTATCAGAGCAGACACCAAGACCTAAGCAAAGACGAAGATCTAACTCTTCCACTTGCCTCCACGCCTCTAAAGCTGGCAATCTGCACTATGCCATAAAAGCATATTCCAGCAGAAGGGTGAGAAATATTATCATAATAACGTTGCATATAATTATATATCTCAACATATAATACACATATACCACATTCTCACCACAACTTATCACTGTGCATGTATATATACATATAACACCAAGCATATACCATAAATCAAATACACGGCATAACAATCTGTAATTAACGCATCCTTCACATAGGCATATTCATTCATGCTCAAATACATGTATCACCAATACATCTCAATTCATCACCATTCATTCAACATAAACACATATATTCATGTTCATTCATCAATGCACATATACAAAGATGACCAATGCAAATTATAGAGACCGACTCACGACTCTATGCAAATGCAATGCGGTACCGACTCATTTCATCTCAAGTTCATTTGAAGAACTTATTGGAACCATCGCTCGTTACTTAGTGTAACTCCCCGTCGGGCATACGATGTTCACCCATTGCTACCGCCTCTCAAAAGGCTTACAATGTTTATGGATTGCTCCCACCTCTCAAAAGGCTTACAATCCGATTGCTCCCACCTCTCAAAAGGCTTACAATCGTTTGTAATCATCGCCCCCACCTCTCAAAAGGCTTACGACGTTACAACGGATTCATCTTAGAACCCCACAATGCAAGAAAGCACATCATGATGCTTCACATACAACATGACTCATGGCACTCTTGACATGCATACATATTCACAATATAGTCATGCATTCATCACACACAATCCACATACATTCACATCAATTGTGCCAAACGGCAACCGAACGTTTTCACAAATAACCAAACAATTCGATTTACGGTTTACCAGAAAAGTCGGTTAAAAGTCGGCTAAAAATAACATTTTTCTTCACTAAATCATAGAACATATTTTTAGCTTCACATCCATATAAAGAACACCTCAATCGGATAAACAACGCAAAAGATATGGATATTTCAAAATAACGCAAAAACATAAACCTGAGGCCGGACACAACGAAACGTTTCGAAAATACTGTTCCGATTGGACCAGGTTCAGACCTCAAAACCATTTTTCCTAGAAAGAACATCTCATTAGCTTTCCAACGCTTCGAACGGGGGTCAAAACCGACTTACGGTTCAAGAGATATGGATTTCCAAAGTTTCCCCGAAAACCAGAAAATGCCCTGCTGGCCGCTACGGATTTCGGCTATTTTGCCCGAAAATCCGACCAATTCAATTATTTTCTTCGAAACAAACACATACGCGCAACCACCAAATACATAAGAACAATTTAGAACACATAAACGAAATTTCTACGACGTTCGATTTTCGATTAAATTTCAACCTTTCAAAAACCCGAATTTTCAAACATCACCAAATCGAATAAAAAGCACGCTATACGACGACCTAACCTTCCTCGATACAACTACGTAATTTATTTCGAATTCTAACCGTGAAAACATCGGTTTTTATCGACTTTATTCATTTCGACCTAAAATGAAAAATATATGAAAACGATCCAAAACAACCGAAACGAAACCAAACATAATCGTATACAAAGTTAAGATAACGATATTTCACACCCTTACCCGTTCGATTCAAATCCTAACCGTTGATTTTGATGATTTCTATCATTTTTCCCACTTTTCTCCTCTTGTTCTTCTTTTCTCTTCTTTCTCACTTTTCTCTTTTTCTCTTTTCCTTTCTATCTTTTTTCTCTCCACTTTCTATTTATATAAAATATCTACTACCCAAATGACCAAAATACCCCTCAGCTCAAATATCTCCCAAACGCTCTCAAAATAATCAACGATGAAAAATAATCTATTGCCAAATAAAAGTCAAGAATAAAATAATATAATAATAAAATAATCAAATAAACTCGATTAAATAAAACTGACAAAAACTGGGGCGTTACAATTCTCCCCAACTTAGACATTTTCGTCCTCGAAAATATAACCGCTACGAACAACTCCGGATACGACTCTCGCATCCGACCAACAAACTAACATGCCAACAAAAGCACACCACGAATAACACAAACTGACAAACCACCTTGCTAACCGCAGCTACAACAACGACACGACAACGATGACAACTACAACGACAAGATGCAAAGCCCATACAATGCACTTGACGACCAACTCACAACTCAAGGAAAACCACGATACCAACACACAGGTTCACCCTTGAACCGAAACACAACAAGATCGTTACCCTCACTCTAGGTAACACTCCCCTAACTCCCCACACAGGAATTAGCTACTCGCACTCGAACCAACACGATAGGAACGAGGCAACAACACAAACAAGAACACAAGTTCCACTACACCACATTGTCTCAACAACCTCAACAAAACTAGAATACCAACATCCTTGTCACACAACCTTATTACAACCATGCTACGATTCACCAATCGAACATACAACCAAAACCTCCATCTACATAGTAGCCCATGAAGAATATCTAAACCTTTCACCTAACACTTCCATTCTGAAACGTCCAATGGTCTCAACGCTCCTACATGTTCCCAATGTTCAACCTATGAACTCTTACAAGTCCCACACGTAATTACAAAATGTGCCACCTCACACTTCCGCTGCACATTCTGATTACTCGAAACCATCAAGTCTGCCAATCTCACGTCCAAAGTCTAACTCTTTCTCACGTCTGCCAAAAATCATTGTGCACTTTAATATACCCAACCTCGCACTCTGCATGTTAGCTTACACACCAGACACAAGTCTATGAACTGCTCAAATAATTCTAACTCCCTGACCATCAAAATAGACATGTATAAAACCTTCGACTTAACTCATCCGGCACAACCTTAGCTTTTCCCGAAGGAAAATCCAAGCCACATTCATAACTCGTCACAAATTCTAACCATCCTCATCGTCTCATACTCTATTCCTTCAGACCAAACAAGTACTCTAAACTCTTGCGGTTACCAACCCTTCGAACCTAGAACCATAAAGATGATACCTCCAAATATTCCAACACAATACAACCGCGACCAATTCCAAATCCAGAATAGTATAGATCCTTTTATGAATCCTCAATTGTCGTAAAGCATAAGCCACGACTTTACCCTCTTGCATTAACACACTGACTAAACTCATCAAAGACACATCACAATACCTCACAAACGGTTGAACATGATCACACAGAATCAAAACTGGAGCCGTAGACCATTTCTACTTTAATCCTCTCAAACTTTCCTCACAATGAACATCCAAAGCAAACGACTCACCCTTTGCAAGTCAACCGAAGTAACGAAAACGCTGACTTGGAAAAACCTCCCATAACCTCCGGTAATAACCAACTAAAGTCCAAAAAGCTTCTAATCTCCTTAACCAACTTCGAAACCTCTCATTGTAGAACTGCATCTACTTTTGATGAATCCACAAAAATACCATCCTCAGAAATAACATATCCAAGAAAACTAACCTTTTCAACCAAAATTCTCACTCGAACAACTTAGCATAAAGCTTCGTCTCTTTTCAATACTTGTAATTCAAATCCCACACACTCTACATGTTCTTCCTCCGAATTTATAACAGATCCAAACGTTCTCAATCAAAGCCCTTACGAACTTATCCAAATAAATATGGAAGATATGATTCCTCTACTCCACAAACATTACAGACACATTACTAACACCAAACAACATCACTGCACGTTATAATATCCAAACAAACCAAACCTCATCCAAACTTGTCCAGACTCACATACAAGCCTAACCGAGCAAATAACAACCTATTCCGATGATAACAACCATAACCAGTCACATTAAATCGATCAAAGCCTCAACTCACACAATTCACTATCCTTATCAAACGTGCCAAACAATTGTAATTTCACTCCAACTCAATCAAACCATTCCAATTATCTATCCATGAGAGCGAACGCTTATTCTCAATCGTTACCTTACTCCACTGTCAGTAATCCATACACAAGTCCTTCTCTTAACCGTCCAAATTCCATAAATCCCAACATGTAGCAATAACCAACCAAAAAGAACTTTTAAATATTACATCCATACCTAAAGGTTCTCTCAAAATTTTCCATTAGTGCTCTAAAATTCCAAAGACTTCAAACCTCACCAGAACTCTAAGTTTTCCTTTCCAAAGTCTCAATACCATTATACCCATCATGCTTGTTATTCCATTCAATGATCCATCCAGTTTGTTACTAACAATACTGGAGCTCTCTAAGGCGAGACACTTGGTCTCACAAATCCCTTTTCCAGTAAGTCTTCCAACCACTCTTTCCATCTGAGTTTCACGTCCTAAAAGTTCTTCTACGTACTTAGCAGATCCAAACCTCAAATCATCACCTTCGTCCAATTTGAGTTCACACTCTACTCTCTGAGAACAACCATTAACGATACCCAATCGTTTTCTCTCAATGACTTCCCAACTGGACCAACATACAAAAACCTCGAATTCGGCTCACCTTCAGATATTAGAATCTTCATCGACTCAACAAAATAATCTGTAACCATTTCCTTAATTCCAAACAATTTATTTCACCCACTATCAAAGCCAGAAAGACACGCCTATTCCATCCAACATAATTTCCGTCTGCTATCAACAAGAGATTAAGGGTGATCAGTTCCTCAATTTGTCAATAGACAGCCGAAAATCATGATGGGGCATAAACCGTCTTGACCAAACTATAATAGCATTTCTTGCATCCTGTGCGCAAAACTACCTAAGGCACAAATCCTTAGTTGACATAAACCTTACCTCTGCCTTCCTTCCAGAACCGGGAGCAACGCTGTCCAAACCACACTTACAATATTGCAGTCAACGGCACACTGAGCCCACGCTCCACAACAGAAGCAACTTGGAGAAGTTCCAGCTTCTCCCCCACTTATCTCAATCTCACACCTGAAGATAAGGGATTACCAAAAATCAGAAAGCACTGACAGTGTTTCACACACATATCACATACTAAGGAACAAACAACAACGACAATATTTAACTGTCACTCCAACTGACTCAACAACTTCGCCGGACGGACCGACCTGCTCTGATACCACTAATGTAACACCCCAATTCCCATCGCGAATAAATAATACATAAATAAAATCAGAGTAACTAAAAATTTATATTTCCGACAGAAACAAGGATGCCACATTTTAAAATAAGAATACACACTCTCTGCTCATAAATTTGATACATAGCATAAAATAGGTTACCCTCAATTGGGAAACTTTTCCATATACAGGTAATACTAAATATATTCAACAATTATATACATAAATAAAATAATCGTTTCCCCGACTCCCGTGCTACGTATCAGAGCAGACACCAAGACCTAAGCAAAGACGAAGATCTAACTCTTCCACTTGCCTCCACGCCTCTAAAGCTGGCAATCTGCACTATGCCATAAAAGCATATTCCAGCAGAAGGGTGAGAAATATTATCATAATAACGTTGCATATAATTATATATCTCAACATATAATACACATATACCACATTCTCACCACAACTTATCACTGTGCATGTATATATACATATAACACCAAGCATATACCATAAATCAAATACACGGCATAACAATCCGTAATTAACGCATCCTTCACATAGGCATATTCATTCATTCTCAAATACATGCATCACCAATACATCTCAATTCATCACCATTCATTCAACATAAACACATATATTCATGTTCATTCATCAATGCACATATACAAAGATGACCAATGCAAATTATAGAGACCGACTCACGACTCTATGCAAATGCAATGCGGTACCGACTCATTTCATCTCAAGTTCAATTGAAGAACTTATTGGAACCATCGCTCGTTACTTAGTGTAACTCCCTGTCGGGCATACGATGTTCACCCATTGCTACCACCTCTCAAAAGGCTTACAATGTTTATGGATTGCTCCCACTCTCAAAAGGCTTACAATCCGATTGCTCCTACCTCTCAAAAGGCTTACAATCGTTTGTAATCATCGCCCGCACCTCTCAAAAGGCTTACGACGTTACAACAGATTCATCTTAGAACCCCACAATGCAAGAAAGCACATCATGATGCTTCACATACAACATGACTCATGGCACTGTTGACATGCATACATATTCACAATATAGTCATGCATTCATCACACACAATCCACATACATTCACATCAATTGTGCCAAACGGCAACCGAACGTTTTCACAAATAACCAAACAATTCGATTTACGGTTTACCGGAAAAGTCGGTTAAAAATCGGCTAAAAATAAAATTTTTCTTCACTAAATCATAGAACATATTTTTAGCTTCACATCCATATAAAGAACACCTCAATCGGATAAACAACGCAAAAGATATGGATATTTCAAAATAACGCAAAAACATAAACCGGAGGCCGGACACAACGAAACGTTTCGAAAATACTGTTCCGATTGGACCAGGTTCAGACCTCAAAACCATTTTTCCTAGAAAGAACATCTCATTAGCTTTCCAACGCTTCGAACTGGGGTCAAAACCGACTTACGGTTCAAGAGATATGAATTTCCGAAGTTTCCCCGAAAACCAGAAAATGTCCTGCGGGCCGCTACGGATTTCGGCTATTTTGCCCGAAAATCCGACCGATTCAATTATTTTCTTCGAAACAAACACATACGCGCAACCACCAAATACATAAGAACAATTTAGAACACATAAACAAAATTTCTACGACGTTCGATTTTCGATTAAATTTCAACCTTTCAAAAATCCGAATTTTCAAACATCACCAAATCGAATAAAAAGCAGGCTATACGACGACCTAACCTTCCTCGATACAACTACGTAATTTATTTCGAATTCTAACCGTGAAAACATCGGTTTTTATCGACTTTATTCATTTCGACCTAAAATGAAAAATATATGAAAACGATCCAAAACAACTGAAACGAAACCATACATAATCGTATACAAAGTTAAGATAACGATATTTCACACCCTTACCCGTTCGATTCGAATCCTAACCGTTGATTTTGATGATTTCTAGCATTTTTCCCACTTTTCTCCTCTTGTTCTTCTTTTCTCTTCTTTCTCACTTTTCTCTCTTTTTCTTTTCCTTTCTATCTTTTCTCTCTCAACTTTCTATTTATATAAAATATCTACTACCCAAATGACCAAAATACCCCTCAGCTCAAATATCTCCCAAACGCTCTCAAAATGCGATAAAACATAAACAACGATGAAAAATAATATATTGCCAAATAAAAGTCAAGAACAAAATAATATAATAATAAAATAATCAAATAGACTCGATTAAATAAAACAGACAAAAACTGGGGCGTTACATATTCCGCAACGTATTCTCCTCAAGAATAGTTTCTTCAATCCAAAGTTTCCTAAAATGTCTCCACACTTAGAAAATGGAATCTTCAAATACAAACAAAATTTCTGATTCCTTAATCTTGAACGCCACCTAGGACAAACAAATATTCCCACAATATTCTGAAATTTGGAAATAAATTAGCAGTATAAAAAATTGTAAAGTACTAGACAAAGATGTTGATTCAACATGATAGGACATCTTGTTCTTCATGTTAGAACATCTTGTCCAACATCTTGCTGTCAAGATAATTTTACTAAAATTAACGCCAATCTCAAAAGCTTGGAATTATCAATCTCCCCCTTTGGAAACTTTTGGCTAAAACGAACTAAATAACCCTTGCGTACAAATACATAAAAAGTTAGAGGAAAAAATTAAAATAGCAGCGGAAATAATATAGCCTCCTCAAATATTCCCACAATACTCTGAAATATGGAAATAAATTAGAAGTATTAAAATTTGTAAAGTAACAGACAAAGATGTCGAATCAATATTATAGGACATCTTGTCCAACATCTTGTTCTTCAGTTTTTTCTTCATATCTCAAAATCTTGGACTTATCAATCTCCCGCTTTGGCATATTTTGGCTAAAACTAACTAAATAACCCTTGCATACAAATACATAAAAAGTCATAGGCAAAAATCAAAACAGCAGCAGAAAAAATATAGCCTCCCCCTCAATCATTTCATTCTTATGCAACAAGTGGTTAGCTGGTTAGCACTCTCCCACTCAATAGCAGCAGCCAGAGGTTAGCACTGGTTAGTTAAGTTAGTATTACTCCCCTTTTTTAGCCATAATATGACAAAAGTAGTTAACTAACTAAACAACCAATCATTAACATAAGCACAACAATAGTTTAAAGTACAGATCAAGCACAAGAAGTGCCAAAAAATTTCTTGGGCATTTAGCCCTTACTTAACCAAAAAAAAAGAATTTTACTAACAGACATCGCCTTCAATAGCATCATCATCCTCTTCTTTTTCTTCTTCTCCATCAAGATCATTATCATCAGCCTCATCTTTAGCATCTTCAACATCTGCATCAACATCAGCCTCATCATCTTCTGCTGCATCCTTTTCAGCATTATCTGTACCACCAGCAGCTTCAGTTCCCTTGTCCTGTTCAGCTGTCAAGACATGTATCAACTATGATGGCATCAAGATCCTTGTAAGTCTCCTTCAGCTGAGCAATAGTGTCTTCCTTTGAGGTTGTAAGAGAAGATGCTTGAACAGATGTCGAAACAATATCGGGGACATGATCCCCAGCAAAAAGCTTATAGTGCAAAGTCAAAGGAGATTCCCTTTTCACTGCTTTATTAGCACTAACTAAGATACCAGGATGCTGATATAAGATTATAACACAGATGAGAGAAGGAAAATAGATAAGCATCTTAATGGCAGTTGATGATGCTTGCTTTAGACTTTGGTAAAAAATATAAGCACCAAAATCAAATTTCCTCCCTTTACCAACAACGTATATCAACTTCCCAAGCCTAGAAGAGATGGTTGAGGTATGGTTGGTAGGAACCCAGTTTATAGTACCAATTCTTTGAAGAATTGCATACTTCACTCTAATATTCCCAACTGAAAGCTTTCCTTTGCTGGGCCAATGCTTCATTGTATTACAGGTGATCTCCTGACACACCTGATCATCAGTATCTTCAAGCTCAGGTTGAGGATTCTCTGATCTGACCAAAAACTTGTTGATCAATGTGGAAGAAAAAGTCACAGCATTTCCTCTAACATACACCTTCTTGTAGTCTTCACTGTTTACAAAATCATAGCCTTTAGGAATGTTCACCACAAATTCCTTGACAAGCTTCTCATAGCAAGGACCAAATTTAGTGACAGTTTTTATTAAGCCAGCAGCTTCAATAAGCTTCATCACATCTTTTAATTGTAGGGAATTCTTTCCTAACTCCTTTTCCAAAGCAACCATCCTTTGGTACACGTATTGCCACCTTTCCACATTTTCAGCAGCATGAAAGGACACATTGTCCAAAGGAGCCTTAGGAATAGCAGCAGGCTTCTTCTTAGAAGCAGGTTTCTTGACTTGAATGATGTCCTGGACATCTTCTTCAACATCATAGCATGACTCATTGTCAAACACAACCTTTCTCTTCTTGGACACAATCACAATCTTGCTCCAAGGTTTAGGAGGACCAACAACAGGTTTCTTTGTAGGGTTGTTCTCCATAGTCACAGCATTACCTTTTCTGTTTTTCAGTCTCTTGGTAACACCAGGGTGAAGACTCTTGGCAATAACCTCATTATAAGAGGGCAAGTCGTCTACATTGATAAGTTGATCAGCATTCTTCCCACTGTCTTCAACAATATTCTCAGAGGCTTGACCCTTTGAATGAGATTCTTCTACCGAAGGGGATGTTCCACCATCTGTTTCAACATCTCCTACTACAGAATCAGCAAGAGTGTGCAGATTCCCTTCTGACCCTTCATGATCAGGCACCTCAACCATATCCTTTTCAACCTCAATCTCATCATCAACATTTTTCTCAGTTTCTACCTCTGGTTCAATATCAGGTACAGAGGTAGTAGGGAGAATTTGAGCCAAAGGTTTAGTAATCCCAGCAATATTAAGATGACTCCCTTCATTTAAATTTCTATCTACTAGTTTTCCAATTCTCTTATCAATTTGTCAGGCTTGCAAGGGACCATGGCCAAAGGAGCAACATCAATCGTGTCTTCAACATACAACTCACAGACTTAGCCCTAGATGTAGATGACGAAACATTCTCCTTCCTGGATACACGTTTTGAATATTGTTGGTGAGACGTCTTAGAACACTTGAGAGTTTGAGAAAGGTAAGCAAGATTAGGTCTTTCTCAGAGTTGGATGATGAAACAATTTGTGAAGAATGCAACGTTATGGAGGAAGCGTGCATGAGAGCGGTTTAGTTATATTTGAAATGATCCACTTTGAAACCCTCTCTTTATTTTTTGGGAACACACACACACTTAAATAGTATTCCCACAACAAGTTAATTGCTATAAATCCTTAAACAGGAAAATCCCTAATTTGCCCATTAACACCTCAAATTGATTTTTGGAAATATTAATGGTACTCAGGTTGTCACAGAATAATGTCACGACATGTTGTGTGACATTATACTCAGTCAGCATTTGTCTCATCCACATGAGTTGATAGCAGATGTATTCAGCTTCTGTGGTTGAGTCATCAACAACAACATAAGCACACCTCTTTCCTTCAAGATTTTCAACATGCATAGGTCCCATCAAGTCCCTATGAAGTAGTTCCAGAATCCTTGAAGTAGTCAGATGTTGTAGCTTCTTGTGTGACATCTTGGTTAGCTTTCCAATCTAACATTCACGACAAATTGCTCCTCCATCAATCTTCAGATTTGGGGTATTTCTGCCTGCTGCATTTGACAAGTTTTTCTTCATCTTCTGTAGATGACCAAATTTCTGATGCTTCACCTCGTCTCCTTTTGACATCAAGTATATGGATGAACACTCTGTCTCTAGAGGAATCCATACATAACAACTGAAATTCTGGTATGCAAAATAACAAAAAAAAAATAAAAAAATAACAAAATAACAAAGAAATTCTGGTATTGAAATTCTGGACTTATCAATCTCCCCATTTGGCAGATTTTGGTTAAAACTAACAAAATAACCCTTGTTTACAAATACACAAAAAGTCAGAGGTAAAAATCAGAACAACAACGGAAATAATGTAGCCTCCCCCTCAATCATTTCATTCTTCTACAGCAAGTGGTTAGCTGGTTAGCACTCTCCCCTTCAACAGCAACAGTCGGAGGTTAGAACTGGTTAGCATTGGTTAGTTAAGTTAGTATTACTCCCCCTTTTTAGCCATAATATGACAAAGGAAGTTAACTAACTAAACAACCAATCATTAACACAAGCATAACAAGAGTTTAAAGTACATATCAAGCACATGAAGTGCCAAAAAATATCCTGAGCATTTATCCCTTACATAACCAAAAAAATGAATACTACTAACAGACATCATCTTCAGTACAACTCAATGCAAACAGTCCAGCTCTAGTATCAACATGACACAAGAGAGGCTCACAAATACACAAACCCTAAAACTCACTAGGCAACAATGTATTTTTCCGCACTTTGATTAGGTTAAATCTATCCTATTTAAAACCATAAAGTAGACTGGCTTTGGGCTTCAAAAATGTAGCCATTCTATTACACAGAATCGGTAATGCCAATCTCAAAAGCTTGGACTTATCAATCTCCCCCTTTGGCAGATTTTGGCTAAAACTAACTAAATAACCCTTGCATACAAATACACAAAAAATCAGAGGCAAAAATCAGAACAGCAGCAGAAATAATATAGCCTCCCCAAATATTCCCATAATATTCTGAAATCTGGAAATAAAATAGTAGTATTAAAAACTTTAAAGTAACAGACAAAGATGTCGAATCAACATGATAGGACATCTTGTCCAACATCTTGTTTTTTAGTTTGTTCTTCATGTTAGGACATCTTGTCCAACATCCTGCTATCAAGTTAGTTTTACCAAAATTAATGCCAATCTCAAAAGCATGGACTTATCAATCTCCCCATTTGGCAGATTTTGGCTAAAACTAACAAAATAACCTTGAAATTTTGGTACCAGATATGTGATGTTACGCGTGATGTCACAACAACACACTCTGCAATGGACAATGTAAAATAGCAATAAATCACACAACAAATTGTTCACCCAGTTCGGTCTAACTACCTACGTCTGGGGGCTACCAAGCCAGGGATGAATTTCACTATCAGTAGTATTAATTTACAGAATCAACAACCCAGTTGACATCTCTTAAACTTAATCACTACTTAATGAATCTTCTACCTAAGAGACCACTTAGGTATGAGAACACTACTCAATCGGTAAATCACTTCAGTGATATAATTCAAAGATCACACACTTTGAATAACACAGCTTGATTCTGCTTCACAGCTTTGATCAAGAACAACTCAAAACAACAACACCAATTCACACTAGAATGGTTTACAAAACATAAACGAAGACACAAACGACTCTCAGTCTTTAGCTCTCTTTCTTCGCCACTTTCTTCAAAAGATTGATGCGCTTTAAATAGCTCTTTGATCTAGTCTTGGACCTGCTACAATATCTGACCTGATTTGTTATTTAAAATTGAATCTTCAAAACATATTTTATCCCCAAAATCTTTTTAAATCTCAGTCTTTAAATCTTCCTACAAATCTACATCAAATCTCTATGCAACAGAGAATATCTCCTCCAAGATATTCGCATCCAATGAGACTAACAACTCTCCCAATATCCAGCTAAAACGCAAACCCTAACAACATCAATAAACCTGATGTTATTAATATTCTGCAGACCGGATGTCACAACATCACATGTGACATCAGACTTCACAACTCCAACAAGTTAAACACTTAACATAAACCAATGTTAAGACATTACCCATGTGACATCAACATTGAACAACTTTGTTTTACCAAAATTCTAGCCAATCCAAGAACCAACAAACCCTTGCTTACAAATACACAAAAAGTCAGAGGTAAAAATCAGAACAACAGTGGAAATAATATAGCCTCCCCCTCAATCATTTTGTTCTCCTACAGCAAGTGGTTAGATGGTTAGCACTCTCCCCCTCAACAACAACAACCTGAGGTTAGCATTTGTTAGAATTGGTTAGTTAAGTTAGTATTACTCCCCCTTTTTAGTCATTATATGACAAAGGCAGTTAACTAACTAAACAACCAATCATTAACACAAGCAGAACAAGAGTTTAAATTACAGATCAAGCACATGAAGTGCCAAAAAATATCCTGGGCATTTAGCCCTTACATAACCAAGAAAAAATTAATACTATTGACAGACATCCTCTTCAGTAGCCTCATCATCCCCTTCCACTTCTTCGCCATCAAGATCATTATCATCAGCCTCATCTTCAGCATCAGCATCAGCATCAGCCTCATGATTTTCTGTTGCATCCTTTTCAGCATTATCTATACCAGCAATAGCTTCATCTGCCTTGACCTGTTCAGCTGTCAAGACCTGTATTAACTATTCAAACTTTGCCTTCCTAGCTGTGCTGGACTTGATGATGGTATTAAGATCCTTGCAAGTCTCCTTCAGCTGATTAATTGTATCTTCCTTTGAGGTTGCAGGAGAAAATGTTTGAACAGATGTCGAAACAATATCTGGGACATGATCCCCAACAAATAACTTATGGTGCAAAGTCAAAGGAGATTCCCTTTTCACTGCTTTATCAGCATTCACTAAGATACTAGGATGCTGATCCAAGTTTATACCACAAATGAGAGAAGGAAAACAGATAGGCATCTTAATGGCAATTGTTGATGCTAGCTTCAGAATTTGGTCAAATATATAAGCACCAAAATCAAATTTCCTGCCTTTACCAACAACGTATATGAACTTCCCAAGCCCAGCAGAGATGGTTGAGGTATGGTTGGTTGAGCAAAGGGAAATTCTTTATCTAAGGGGCATGAGCAAGAAGTCTCAAGTGCTGCTTGAACAAGGAATTCTCAGTCTGGATGGCCAGAAGAGTGGTGGCTCAGTCAAAGGATGTGAGTAAGGAAGTCTCAGTGTGGATGGCCAGAAGAGCAGGTGACTCGGTCAGAGGATGTGAGCAGAAGTCTTAGACATATGCTCTAAGCAAGAAAGTCACAGACAGTTGGTATGAGCAAGTGTAAAAGACTTATGCAGAAGCATAAGCGATTGTAATCATGAAGTGGTTATAATGAAAATCTCTTGTGAGGCAAGGGACTTGAGTAATCTCAGTTAGGGGAGAAACCAAGATAAATCTTTTGTTTCTTATGCTTTTATTTGTTTACTTCTGTTATATCCGCTGCCCATGAATTAAAACAGAATCTGAACACCAACTCTGATTCTGAAACTATGATTAGAAGTTAAATTAAAGAAAACATGAAACAAAATTCAACCCCCCTTCTTGTGTACTTTTCACACCTTCAATTGGTATCAGAGCATGGTTTGTGTTTAACACTTAATAGTGGTGCAAATAATAATCCAATAAGAAAAGTATAATTCTTCTTCAAGAAGTAATCCAGTGCCACATGAAAAATATCATACGGGTTTTCGTACCATATTCAAATGATGATTCCACTGAATTTAAATGATGGAAAAACTAAACATAATTTTAACTCATTTGTCTTGGTAAAGGGTTGCTGAAGGTCTATAGAATATCCTTAAAAGAGGTATTACTATAGAAGTTGATGGTGTACAGATGATCATCTTGTAAATCTCTTTCACCAGCTCAAAAGATGCATATTGAATATCTTCAGAGGTAGTTACATTCTGGTAGATGCTCTATCTTGCTTCTGAGTATATCAACATCATTGATGTTTCTGATGCTTCGACAATTTTGAATTCTTGTGCTAGTATTTGTGGGGATCAGTTTTTGAAGCTTGAACAGTTACACTTCATCTAATCTTTTCAAGCAAATTCTGAGAAGATTGCTCTGAGACTTAAATCTAAGATCAGTGTTATTTAGGATGTTTACATCTTGAATCTATTGTGTTCTGAAGGTTTGTCTTGGAGTCTTCAAAGGAAAGAAATGAAGTTAGATGATGAAAACTATTCAACAAATCACCTTATCAATTTAGCTTAAGTTTTTTGGAATGACTAATGATAAGAAACTTAAGTTTCTTGTCAGAAGAACTTCCATACTATCCGAATGAATCGTGATATTTGTTGATAGAAGAGTAACTTGAGAAGCTTTTAAAATACTTTTATTTCAACTGATTTCCCAGATCTGAAAGCGAAGAAATACTACCAAAACCTAATATCAGATGTTGTTCAACGTCTAAACTTTTGAAGCTGATATTAATGCATAATACATATGAAAAGAAACATCTGTGTTCTGAAATAAAACTCAAGTATTGAACGAGCAAGAGATGTTGTTAAATCTATCTTGATTCAAAATATTTGATAATATGAAGTTTGTTCCTTAAGGTGATATCTTAGGAAACTCTATTGCTTCTTGATTGAAGATCATCATGGAAGCTGTATTAAAATACATTTATATGAGAAGTCTTCAATCTCTCTTTGAGTTCTGTCAGTTGTACTAATATAGTACTTTGATTTTCTTTATGTCAATTTATGATAGTTAACACCATCTGGTTCTAAGCATGTCATTAATTTCAAAGTCAAAAGTTTTAATCATATGCAATGAGATTAGTGACTCTGCTTAGAACAAGATTCTGTTTGTATCATATCTCAATCTAGACGTATACTCTGGAGTGGTTTATGATTTTAATATCAAGAAGAGACATAAGGTAAAGAAGAGTCTGTTTGTACTTACATGTATGGTCTTATAGAAATTTGAATCTCATAATGTATCTACTACAGATATCAAGGAAAGAAGCAGAGGCATCTTCCATAAGATTGTTTACAACATTCTTTGGAGGAAGAGCCAACATACCAGATTCAAGTATTGGTGGTACTGAATTTGGTGAGAGTAGTGGAATCAATGGTTAGACAACCATTGAATTAGAATCCACTCAAAGATGTGTTCAGACTCCATTGGTCAAGTCTGAATACTGAATCAGGTCTGGCCAACAAATAAAAGGGTATGATTGTTCTTCTCTGGTTTATCTTTTTATTTAATGAAACATTTGTATAAATGTAAATACAAAGATTCTGTTAGACTTATAAAGAAGTTCTTTTGAAAAGAAGAACTTCAGAAATGTTTAAGAGGAAAATTTGTTGTGTTTGTCTATACTAAATGTCTTATTAAGCCAGATGATGATCTTATTTATGGAAACAGTTTCTTCACCTTCTGTGTCGTTACTGCTGTGTGTTATCTGTCTAGAATTCAACTCAATATTCATCTATCACTCATGACTCTTGTTTCAAGATGAAGTGCTAGTTCTGAATAGAATCTTAGAGTATTGTAACTGACAGATGATATCTCTATCTTAGTCTAGATCTACTAGACTCTGATGAATGATAGCTTTTGAAAGTTGTTAGTTTCTGAGATTCAGAAAAAGATTCTTTATATTTGACATAACAGTTTAAGTCAAAAGTTTTCCAAAAAACTTTTATAATGCTTAAATTTTTATAAAGGTAATATTCATCTCGTGGAATTGAAAAATTTGCCTGATAAGAACCTCTAGGTAACAATGTTTTCTCTTTTGGTACTTACTGTTGTAGCGTGAGATTTTTGTCAGTGACGCGACCACCTTACCGCAATTGGTTGGAACTGGGTGCTACTTTCTGATCTCTTATTTATCCTATGAAGCTGGAAAGGAAAGGGAAGTTATCTAAAACTAACCTTGCACGCAAATGTTTCCTTTAACAAATGCTAAGAGATTGGGGGGTCCGGGGTCAGGTTATACAATGGGGAGTTGTCAATTACCCATCCTATATATGGTTATCCATAGATCGTTAGCAATTTCTACTGTTTATTTTAACTTACTGGTGTTTATCTATCGTGGGTTGGGAAAATTTCTCCTTTGGGAATGTTTTAGAGAGTGTTTTTGTTGATTTCGGGTTTTTTTATGTTTTTGGTAAGGTACTGGACCTAAAGTTTTTGATATGTGTGCTCGCTAAGATTTCGCAATCTTATGCCTACGTATTCCCGTTAAAGAAAATAGGGAAATCAGAGCAATCGTAGTTCCTCCTATTTCTATGGGAGGAAAATGATGTTTGGTGTGATGTTCAAAGCCCAAGATTGAAGCTAAAGGGTTTTTGTGTCTTGTTCAAAGCCCAAGATTGAAGCTAAAGGTTTGACTGAGAGAGAATTTGTCATCTCTAAGGGAGATATCTCATCTGTTTATCACAACTGTTGGGTGACTGATTATAAAGGAGAATTACTTTAACTGGAATGAATGGAATCCAACAATGCCATAAGTTCCTTTATAGGGGATTTGTCCTGAAGGAGAAAACTTTAAATCAGTGTTGAGCAATGCCATTTTTCCTTAGGAGTCTTTCATGCTAAGAGAGGGACATTGGCTTGGATGTAAATAATCCAGAGGCTTGCCACTTACAGCAATTAGATGAAAGAAGGTTTTTTACTAGGATAAGAGATTGACCACAACTTGGATTTTTGAATCAACAAGTGTGCCACTTACAGCAGTTATCTGGGATTAGGGTTTGTTTGATTGTCTGTTTTGATGTGTGATGTACAGAGAAATGTCTTCCTACAGAGAGATTTTGTTTGATAATCCAGAGATTTTGTTTGTCTTCCTGCCAAGGTTGAAGCTAAAAGGTTGACTCTATTTAGGGAGTTTTATATCTGCCTTGTACAAAGCCCAAGATTGAGGCTGAAAAAGACTGACTCAACAAGAGAGGGTTTTATTTGTCTTGTAGAAAGCCCAAGATTGAGGCTAAAAAAAACTGACTCAACAAGAGAGTATTTTATTTGTCTTGTACAAACTCAAGATTCAGGCTAACAAAAGAGATTGACTCTTTTGGGGAATATTTTATCTGTCTTGTACAAAACCCAAGATTGAGGCTAATAGGGATTGACTCCACCGATGAGATTTTATATGTCTTGTACAAAGCCCAAGATTGAGGCTTAAAGGTCTAACTGACTCAGCTAGAGAATATTTATATGTGTCTTGTATAAAGCCCAAGATTGAGGCTAAAACTGCCGAGGGATGATCATTATACAAAGCCTAAGAGGAGGCTGGTTGGGGAATTTCTTATATAAAGCCTAAGAGGAGCCTAATTTTTGCTGAGGATTATTGAGATCCAAAGACAGGTCCAAATTGGGGAATCAACTTTTGCTGGGGATTGCAGAAGAGTTGAAAGATCAGAAACCTTGAGGTTCTGATAGACGGTTTATTGATAGTAATTTGACCCTAGTTGGGGAAATTTGAAGTGAGAGTTTAAAGATTGAGTTTTGAAACCTATGGAGGTTTAACTCTGTTGGTGTTTGATGAGGTGATCAGGGTTTTTCCTATACTTTTAGGAAACTTGATGGTTTCTTTGAGATCCAAGAGGAGATGAGACTATCCAAGTCTACTGGTATAAAAAATGTTTATCTTTGTTTGATGCCCAAGAGGAGGATGATGTTTTAAGTAATGAGAATAACCCTAAACTGGTTTTATGCTTTGACTCTTTGGAGGACTGCTCTAACAAAGGATGACTAGGTTCAGTCGTATACCTGTAGGAGGCCTTTGGGTCCTTCTATTAAGCCTAAGAGAAGGCATGAGAACTTCTAAGAAGCCTGAGGGTCCTTGTACAAAGCCTAAGAGGAGGCTGGGGATGCTTTTAGGAAGCCTGTGGGTCCAAACCTAAGAAAAGTTCAAGAAAGGTTTCACCGGGAATAATCCTTTCTTTAGTGAACAATTCTAGGGTTTGAAGAAATTCAAGAGAGGTTTCACCGGGAATTATTCCTCTCTAGGGGAAATGAATTTCTTAGACAAATTTCTAGATAGTGACAGTCTTGAGAAAAGTTTCACCGGGAATAATGCCTTTCTCTGTTCCATATTGTATAAGCCCAAGAGGAGGCAAGAATGTATCTGGAATTTCCTATGGGAAACTAGTTTTGACTGTGTTGAAAGAGTGACTGTTGGCTTGATCTAATCCTAGACCTAATTGCTGGGGAAATCTCTAAGCAAGATATATACATGCATATATACAGATGGAATATATATAAGCAAGTATGTAAAAGAGTGTAGTAGGAGTTACAGGTGAGCAAGCTTCCAGCATTATAAACAAGTATATATAAACAAGTATGTAAAAAGAAAGCTGATAAAACTCACAGGTGAGCAAGCTTCCATTGTTACAATTGTATGGTTAGTTATTCAAGAAATTAAAGAAAGTTTTGATAACAACTATGAATTTGAATCTAAATCAAAGGAGAAGTTGTTTTGAAATGAAGATTGGGGCTTATACTCAAGGAGAGGCCCAGATGATTTTGTTTAAAAAGCGATGATCGCGCCGCGGTTTTAGAAAACACAGTGGGACTTATACAATGACTGAGGCCCAAAAATCATTTTTTATTTACAAAGGGGTGGGTCTTACACTCTATTAGAGGCCCAAAGTGTGTATTTTAATACAAAAGATGTGACTTATAGCTCAAGGAGAGGCCCAGCAATAACAGTGATCGCACCATTGTTTTTTTGTTGAGATCGTACCGCGACTTATACAATGACTGAGGCCCAAAATTATTTATGTACAAAGGGGGTTTGGGTCTTACACTCTATTAGAGGTCCAAAAGTTTATTTGAAAGAAAAATGGATGGGTCTTATAGCTCAAGGAGAGGCCCAGTTGAATAACAGTGATCGCACCGTTGTTTTTAAAAATCGTATCGGTCTTAAACAATGATTGAGGCCCAAAAAGTTTGTTTGTGACAAGGGATGGGTCTTACACTCTATTAGCGGCCCAAAAGTGTTTTTGTGAAGTTTGAAAAATAAAAAATTAGAGAAAACCCTAATTTTGAATTTAAAAGATATAATTTTCAAAGGAAATTAAATAAAAAATGATATAAAATACCAAATATATTCAAAAATAAGTTGTACACTTTATAAAATATTTTGAAAAATCGTGTTTAATCACATGAAAGCTTGAAATTCATTTGGAATGAAAAGATTAAAGTGAGAATTTCATTTTAAAATGTTTAAAAACAAATAAAATGAAATATATTACAAAAATTCTAACTATATTAAATAAATAATATAAATTGGATTTTTTCGTAAAATAAAATAATTTAACATTTTTGTGAATTTTTAAAAAAAGAACCAATAAAAAATGATAAAAAATGAGAGAGAATTTAATTTTTGAAATCAATTAAATAAAATATCAAAAATTCAAATATATGAAAATTTGAAAAAGGGCGCCAAGAATAAGAGTTCTTGCCCGCGTGCCCTGTTTTCCCCAGATTTGCATTTTCTCACTTTTCTCTCTGATTACTCAATGGTTTTGCATGATTCAAACACCAATCGTGTTCATTTTTGAACAAGGATCACAACCATATAGATTAATTACATTTATATTAAGTATGAAGTGAGAAATCAAAGGATAACCTCAAGAACCCTAGTTTCAGCATAAACACAATGAAATTCCATACACAATTGATTCATGGCAATTGATTGAGGGTTATCACTCTATATACATATAGGAACAAGATGGTAACTCAAAAATTCATTTATGATGCATGGAATATGGAGTTTGAAGGCTTCAGGCTTACCTCTTGTAGCTGGTGATCGAGCTTGATGATGGAGATGTTACAGATGTGTTCCAATGATCTGGACAACTTCCTTAGGTGTCAAGGAACGTGTTTGAATGCTTGGAGTGGTTGAAAACTTCTTGGTCTGACCAGCTCGAATCCTTCTGCAGAAGGTTCTTGAACTTGAGCAAATGGGATACCACTTTGTGATTCTGATTTTCCAGATGTTGTTTTAGTGTTTGAATCACTTACATATGATGTATGTGAGGTGTTTGCATCATTGGTTTGGATAGAATTGTTCTCAAATGCAAAACCCGACAGTGACTTGCAAGAGAAGGTGTTTTTTGGAGTGAAAGAGAGAATTTGAGTAAAGCATCAGTTTGGGTGCTTTGGTGTACTCAAATTGATCACAAATGAGCTCTATTTATAGTAGAGCAAGTTTGTTTTGCAAGCAATAGTGAATGGCAACTGGTACAGGTCTGTGGCCAATGGTTGCATAAAGGAATTTTAGTCTTCCATGATCATTGACTTGAGATTAAAGCACAGGTCTATGGTCTTCTGTTGCAGGGATAAGGCTTGACTCATTCAGTGATTAAAGACTCAGTCCATGCCACCTCCATGCACCTCTTGAATGCCTTGAAACAAAATTGGAGTTTTTGGATTTGGAACATTGAATTCCACATGCCAAAAAGGGTGTGTCTTGACTTGCAAGGCTTGTGGATCAGAGGTACTTGCTTGGATAAGATCCTTATATGTTTTTAGAAGTGTGACAAGGCTTAAGATTACACAAGTTGGCCAGCTCGAGCAAAAGTGTACAAAACTGCCTTGTACATGACAGTTGGAAAATGCCATTTTGGGAGGATCATATCTCCTTGCTCAAATGGAGTTATGGAAAGCTCTTGTGCTTTTTCGGAAGCCCTAACATGATACAATCCATATGTGATCATAGTTTGTCTTGAAACTATTTAAATCCAACTGAAAAATCCTCATGAACATTGATGTTCAAGGCCTAAAACTCAGGCAGTTTTCACTAAGTGTTTAATCTTTGATTTTTTACCACTTTGATCCATCCATAACTAAAAATCTATGAAGAATTGGAGTTCGAGGTAGTTGAAGCTTTTGTAGAATTTAGGAAGACCTACAAATCAGGCTTTGGATCACTCAAAATAGCTGCTTGGATCACAAGTTATGATCCTTGGAAGTTGGTACCAAAATCATTCAAATTTAGTAACTTAGAAAAATTTTCAATTTTTCAAGATTACCCCTTTTACAAGTTATCATGATTTCTTGATCAATTTTTGTTCAAATGACATTATAGATCATATTTTATTAGAATATGAGTCATAAGGATCATTTTTGCCAAAAAGTCATGTTTTGACTTTTGGCTCTGAAGCGATTCGTCGCGGAGAAACCCTAATTGCCAACTTTTGGAGAATGCAATCTCTGAGGGTCTTTTAAATTTTTTCAAAGGGACTCCTAGGTTTATTTTGAACATATTGAGTAATATTTTGAAGCCTTGGCTCAATACCCTATGAAAATTTCACTCTAGAGGCCTCGGTCGATAAAAACCCTAATTTGGTGACATCGGGTGCTTAGAGGCACAAACCACTTGAAATGTGGCAACTTCTGTGCTTGATGCATGGTGTGGGAGACACCATTGATCCTTTATGGGTGTTGGAGAGGTTAGACAAGTTGAATATCATGTCAATTCTTGATTGATCCTTTGTATAAGTGCACTTAGAGGGCTCAAAACCCTTATTCTTGATTGTAGTGAATGCTCAACAATCCTTGAGGAGATTGATGAGGAATGATAGTACATCCATATTATGGTGATGATTCTCACAATGATGTGAAATCTTGGTGGTCAAAATTTGGGGTATGACAACTGTTACTATTCCCTGTCTTGTGTAACATCATTGTGTCGTTTTTCTGACAAGATTCTTATTCTTGTAGGATTCTTGTTCAGTTCTTCTTCTTCTTCTTCTTTTCTTCCTAATTGTGTGATGATCAAACCAAACCTGAGATGAGTTCCTCAGTTTATTCTTCTTTGAATCAGCTAGTTGTCATCAATGAATAAGTTTGTGGATTTTGATGAGTTTCTTAAGATTGGTTTCAACTTCTAGAAGTTTGTGTCTAAACAAGGTTGGAATGGCTACTTTGAGATGCTATGTGGTTTCACTTATCCATGTCTTGTCAAAGAGTTTTGGATTAACGCCTCCATTGTTGAGCTGAACTCTGAGTATGTTATTCTGTCTAGAGTAACTGGTGTTTCTATTACAGTAACCTCTAAAGTGATTGCAAATGTGATAAATTATGAGGAGATTGAAGAAATCCTAGGAACTCTTGTTTGGGAACACTATCTTCCTACTTGGTGTATCTTTGTAGATCCATTTAATACATCAGAGGTCTCAAATCTTCTTCCTGATGCTGTTGTTTAGAATCAGATTCTGAATTTAAACTTGCTTCCTAAAGATAAAGATTTAGACATTGTGGACCCTATTGAAAAAGATCTGCTTCTGCTTCTTAATTCAGATTCAGAGATTGATCTTCCTCAAGTTATGTTTGACCATCTGAAAAGGTCTCTTTCTTCTTTTCAAAAGGGAAAGGCCTTCTCCATTCCATATGGATGAGTTATTTCTGAGATACTTGTTCAGTAGGGGGTTAACATAAGTTCTGAGGCTAGTTCTTCTAAGATTTGGAGAGGCGAGTTTGAAGCTATCAATGAAATATTCTGATGTTAGATTTCTGCATAGTTATACTTTGTATTATGTTGAAATCTCTACATTAAGCTTCTTATTAATAAATTCAGAGTTTGTTCATTCTTGTGTTCAGTTTTAAACTATTGAATATTTATTCTATGTTGTTCATGAGAATCTAAAATAAATAGATAAAAGTACTCAATGTTTGCAACTTATTTCATTAATGGAAAGGAAGCTATTACAAGACAATTAGATGATTCTGGTCTGTTGGATTGGCCCTAAGGATCGACCTAGGATCATCTGACATGTCCAAAATATCTAAGTAATCTTTCCATTATTACCTAGCAAACTCCCTAGTCTCCTTTCTCATATGGTGTCTGTGTCAGGACCCAGAATATCTTCTTATGGTTGTCTTCACAAAAGATGTTGTTGAGGAGAGCACTTTTGAAGTTGTCTGCTTACTTGCAGGTCCTTCAGCTGCTGCTTTGTCTTGATTTGCTTGAGTTGTTGCATTCACTAATTTTCATAGATAGCTAATTTTGCATTAGACACAGAAATTGAAAGAACTCTACACTCAAGGCGTAGACAAGCAAGACTTGTAGCTTCTGAAGCAGAACCATCAGTTCCAGCACCAGAAGAAGAAGAAGTTCCTGTTCATTTGGAGCATTCAGACTCCAGTTCAGAAACACGTTCAGAGTCAAATAAAGACACTGTGATTATGGCTTAAAATCCACCAGCAGAGAGACTCCATGGTAATTACGGTGTAGCAAATGCACCGGATGGTAGATTAACAATTGTGAACCAACCAGTGAATGTGACAGATTTCCAGTTGCATCCGAGCACCATCACTCAACTTGAGAGAAGACCTTTCACCGGAAAGGTTAATGAAGATGCCAACAAACATCTGCAAAGATTTCTGACTATGAGCACTACTCTCAAGATTGATGGGCACACTGAGGAAGCAAAAAAGTTAAGAATGTTTCCTTTCACTCTTTCTGAAGATGCTGAGGAGTGGTTCTACTCGTTACCTGCCTGGAGTATTACCACTTGGGAAGAAATGGAGAAGGCTTTTCTTAATGAGTATTTTCCTGCCTCTGTTTATATTCGAGAAAGATATGATATTGTGAATTTTAAGCAGAAGGAAGGAAAATCACTCGGCGTGCCGACAAAAGGTTCAAGAAGGTTTTGGTAGCATGCCCTACTCACAACCTGGATCAAACTGAACAGATGCAGATGTTTGTGAATGGGTTAAGGATAAAGACAAAACAACTTATTGATACAACTGCTGGTGGCTCATCAAACTTTACTACAACCACTGGTATTAGAAAGATTATAGAAGCCATAGCGGCAAACGAGCATCTGAAACTGTATGATCATAGTGTGAGTAAACCATAAGGGAGAATTGATCTAAAGCTGGCTAATAATGTGGTGAAGATGGAAGATCAGATTGCTACAGAAGTTGAAAGGAAACTGAAGGTTGTGGGTACTCAACAAGTAGCCCAAGTTCAACCTGTCCAAGTGGTTAATTGTGAGATTTGTAGTGGACCACACTTTACTGCACATTGCGTTGCAACTGCGCAACAAATTTAAGAGATTTAGTTTCTGAAGCAAAATAATCCCTATTCTCATACTTATAATCCATGGTGGAGGAATCATTTTAACTTCTCCTGGAAAGATCAGAATCAACCTCAATACCAACAATAGGCTCCTCAAAAACCAGAGTGGGAGATAACTATTGAGAAGATGGCACCTCACAATATTAAATTCCAAGAAGAGGCCCGAGATAATCAAAGGAACACCATAACTTCTATAAAAAATCTCGCGGTTCAGGTGGGACAAATAGCACAATAACTCTCATTGCAAACTCAAGGAACCTTCCCGAGTGCGACAGTACCAAATCTAAAAAATCATGAGAATGTTAATGCTGTCACAACAAGAAGTCAAAAAGTTGTAGAAGAAGAGGAAGAAAGGGCAACAAACGATTATCGTTATATAGAGGTGGATATGGAAGTGAGAGAAAACAAGAAAGAACCAAAAAGAGCTATACCACCCGTAAAGCCAACTGAAGAGAAAAAGAAAGAAGAGGCTAAACCAAAGATCAAGTTACCTTATCCTCCGAGAGTGACAAAGTAGGATCCAAAAGAGAAGGACTTTGAGAAATTCATCACAATGTTCAAAAAGTTAGAGATTAATATGCCTTTCTTTGAAGCACTCGAGCAAATGCCTTTATACAAAAAATTCATGAAGGAGGTAATCGGTAAAAAGAGACCTAGTGGAGAAGAGATGAAAAGTGTAATTGAGCAGTGTAGTGAAGTGTCAAAAGGTAGGAGAATCCCCATCAAGCGGAAAGATCTTGGATCTGTAGCAATCCAATGCACTATAAAAGATAGAACTTTCAAGAAGGTCCTTATTGATTCGGGTGCTAGTGTGAGTCTCATGCCTTTATATATTTTCAAAAAACTGCGTATTAGAAAAGTGAGCGATACGGGAACAAATTTGAAGTTTGTCGACCATACGACTAAGCGGTCATATAGGCTAGCAGAGAATGTACTGGTGATGATCGATAACTTTACCTTTCCAGTTGATTTTGAGATCATGGATATTCCAGAAGATGAAGAGATTCCTATCATACTTGGCCGACCATTCTTGCTTACTAGTCGGTGAATGTTGATATTGAAACAGGTACTCTAACCTTGAAATCTTTTGATGAGGAAATAACATTAAAAGTGTTGAACATTGAGAAGCGATATAAAGAGGAAGAAAATCACTCTTTAGTTGGAATGATCCAAATAGTGGGAAAATACAAAAGTTCAAAGCCACCGCCTGAAAAAGTATCTAGAATAATCTCTGAGGTTGCAGTATCTCAGTCATCTATAGCACATAGCAAGACTCCAAGGTTCATTCAAGAAGTTAAGAAAATAAAGAAGAAGGAACACCAAAGGAAGAATATAGAAGTTAGAGGTGACTTGAGACACAAAGTATCTCTTATCTCTTAACCTAATCGGTTCTTTGTTACGAAGAGGTCAAGAAACAAAGTGTGGAAGCTAAAATACCCCCATAACAATAGGAGTGAACCTTCGAGCCATGCGACATTAAATGAAGCGTTACGTGGGAGGCAACCCACGCTTTTAATGATTGAGCACTTTCTTTTTGTTGTTTGTTTTATTTCGTTTGCAGGTAATAAAAAAGACCTTACGGGTACAAGCTATGATGTAGCAGTTGGTGTTGTATTACCTTCCGCCTCATCAGTAAGGATATTTGTGAGTAACCTCTCTCGCTCTTGTTCTAACACATTGGGGCAATGTGTGGTTCAAGTTTGGGGGAGGATTTACTGTTTTTAGTTCTTCCGTTTAGACTTGTTATTTTCGTTTTTATGTGTTGTTTTATTAAAATCACTTAGAATTCTCCCCGAATTAGAGCCGTATAATTTGATTTTCTTGTGAATAGTGTGATGTTGAGGTAGTCAAGAAAGTATATAGAGTTGGAGGGAAGAGGAGCTAGAATTGGGGACTTTGGGAAAGTTTGGAAATTGAGGTATAACCCGAACACCCTAGATTCCTTGGAGTAAGGAAACGAGTCCAACGTGTAGATTGTTCCATAGTACTTGGATTTGAGAAGTATTCCCCGATTAGTTTATAGTGTTAGTTCGGCATGGTTAAAAATAATTGCATGTATAGGGTTGATTGAGAGAATGACTTAAGGCACCAAAAAAAAGTGAATAATGGCAATAAAGTCAACTATTCCTTCTAAGTTGGGTAACCCTCACCCGGTTACTTAATCTAACGGCAGTTGAGTCTCAATTGTCGTCCCAAAGTGGACTAATAAATGCCAATGAGCGAGAAAAAAGAATAAAGATTCCTAGAAAAAGTTTCGATCAATCTTGTACATGTGAGGAAAAATGATCATAAATGCCTTAATCTAATTATCTGAATAAAAGGGGTAGAAAATCGAAGAAAAGACTTAAGCCCAAAACATAGTTGGAGAGGTAACCAAAAGGGAGATTTAGGTCCGTTGTTTCTTCGCGGTATATGTTTGTGTAATACTTTTGTTAACGAATGATTACCAAAGGCTCACGTATGAGTATCGACACACCTTACCTTCACAAGTCTTTCATTTGATATGTACCGTTTGATCTGAAAAATCTTCATGCAAGCGTGTTACTTGAGGTTAAGCAACGGTTTAAGTTTGGGGGAGTTTGATAAGTGGTTTTATACGTTATTTTATCGCTAGTTTTAGTTAATTTTCTTATATGTTTGGTTGCATTTTATTTTCGTTTACCGTATTTTATGCTTTGGTTATGTCTTTCCAATGTTTTTAGGTTCAGGTAAGCATTCAGGAAGAATCGGAGCGAGAAAGTAGACAATCTAGTGTTTTCGAGAATGAAATTGGCAAGCGGTAGAGGGCCTGACACGGGCCGCGTCAGGATGTTGACAAAATAATGAAAAGTGTGAAAAAAAACAGTGGGCTGACACGGGTACCCGTGTCAGCAAGCCTATGACAAGAATTTAGAATTTTGAGAGGCAAAGAGCCAAAACGGGCAGCCGTGTTGCCTGACACGGGCCGTGTTGGCCTTAACGCTGATTTTTCCTGATTTTTGAGTGTTGACTGGGAACTTGACCTGCGAGGGCATTCTGGACATTTCCAACCTAGGATATTATGTTTTGACCATTTAGAGGAGTTTTGACGATGAAAGGGGAGGGGTTTTGGACGAGAGAAGAATTTGACAATCAAGTTTGGATAGATCAAGGCAATTGGAGAACTGAAGGTTTTCTTGAGCGGAAGCAATTTAAGATCAAAGTAATCCTATTATATTGTAATGTCTAATTTTTACTTTGTATTTTCTTTGAATACTATGAGTTGCTAAACCCCCCAATGCTAGGGGGTGTCCTTGAATTTTTGTTGTAATGATCTTGGTTTTCTTAGTTCAATGACATAAGTGCTTATTTTCATAATCATTTTTATCGTTCAATGTTCTTAATGATTTTTCTATCGGACAAATAGAATTTGATTTACGGTTAACCTTAGGTCGGACAAACCATTGTTAATGCTTTTGTACGATAATGCATCAGTAGATATTACCTAGGACTAGGAATACCCTGTTGCACTTGGAAAACTGTTGACATTATATATAATGCTTGATTTGAAACGTAATTACCTACGGACATAGTAATTAAGTTATGAAATCAAAGGTTTTCTCACTAAAAACTCAGGAGTAAACAACTTACAGTCAAGAAATTGATAAATCTAAGCCATGTCTCTAAAATAAGGATTAAGGTTATTACAAGGCAATTCATACACTGTACCCTAGCATGCTTCTTATATCTGTTTCAAAAACTCAATTTTATTACTCTGTTTTATTTTCCCTTTGCGAAATTACTATTTTCAAAACAAAATCCAAAAACCCTAAGTACTTTTGTTCAATTGAATTATTATAGAGCGTGTATTTCCTATGCAGTCCTCGAGATCGATACTGGGGATAAAATCCCTATTTTAACTACAATCGGAAAAAAATAGTACACTTGTCATTTTACCGATCACGCACCCTAATAAAAAACCCTCCGTTTTCCCTTTAGCAAGTAGACCCTTAGATAAACGACACCCATTCGCGCCTAGACGACCTAGATGTTTTCCGTTGAGTACAACGGATGTGAGGGATTCTAATACCTTCCCCTTGCATAACCGACTTCCGAATCCGAATTTAGTTGCGAGACCATTTTCTTCACCTTTAGGGGGTTTTATCGAATTTTCCCTTTCTTTGGAATAAATAAAATTTGGTGGCGACTTTGTTCATTTTTCACATAGCGACAACTGGCGACTATATTGGGAACTCAGATAAGTGCTAAATTTTAGTGATTTTGAGTGTAAATAATTGACACTTATCAGCTAAATTATAACAATAAACCTCAACTTTAGTGTATGTTTTGTGTAGTTTACATTATAATGTATAATATCTGTAATCATGCACATATCTTTGAGTTTGATAGTTTTTCTCTCATTTTTGTAGGTATACAAGCAATGATATTTTGTCATTTTCTCATAGAGAATTGAATAAGCTTTCCAACGCTTCCGAACGCGCGTAAAACGGAGTTACGGTTCTTATGTTATGGTCGTAACAAGCTCGGAGTTTGCTGTCATGTTCACTATGCGAACTGGAGGCGAGCGAGCTCGCCAAGAGTTCACACTGCCAACTTAAGGCGAACAAAAATTTCCTAGAAGCATAGAAAAACAATTTTTTGGAAGTAGCTATGTTTGGTAAGTTCGCAGTGAGAACCAGAGTTCGCAGTGCGAGCACGGGAACCCATTTTTTCCTACAAAGTCACATTTTCAGATTTTTTTTTTAGGTTATCTTTATGGAACCTTTGGACCCAATTGATCAGAACCATATTCTTTAGTAGTTTTAGCTTAGAAACAACACATGGATGATGCATCTAGATGATTCGAATCCAAATCATACTTCAATCGGAGATTACAAACCGTGAGAAGTATAATTGTGTATACTGTATATATGCTTGTACTGACACTTGTTTTGCTTTTTTTTCCATCCTTGTATATAATTGTTTTCCATTATGTTTGTTCAAGTGTCGTATATATTTTTTTCCAGTAATGTTTGTTCAAGTGTTTGGTTAGGACACTTTCTTTAGGTATGTGCTTTGAAAAAAAGCATCACATGTCTGCGAGGAAGTTACTAGCAAAGCACAATAAAGGCGCCGAGCTAACCACGGGAAACAAGCGCTGGTTGGGAGGCAACCCAACGGTTTTTGAGTTTGTATAGGTTTATGTTTATTTATTTTGATTCAATATTGTTAGGTTGTTAGAAAATTTTTGTGTTTTGTCTCAAGCTTTGTTTTTTATTAGCTTGAGGATACATGTTGTGATTGTTCAAGTTTGATTGTTTCAACAAGAAAATGTTATGGTAGTGTGAAAAGTTTAAAGAAAGTTGCATTGCTATGGTTTGTGTTTATTGCTTTTCTATAACATAATATGTTTATGAACATTGTGTTTATTGCCATTCATTCTCTTGCAATTTTTGTTCATTTGTGAATCATTTTAGTTCATAGCCCATCGTGAGAAACCTCCATTGTTTACTAAATTCTTGGATGACTGATAACTTTGTTTAATTCGTTTGATTCATGCTTAATCTTTTGATTATTGTGATTTTGTGGAAGCATTAGAAATGATCAAGGCATTTTTTTATATTGAGCACAGCCATATCCAAATGCAACTTACCCGTGAGTAGTGAGTATTCGTTAACCCCTTTGAGCCTTATAGATTAGATCAAAATTTGGTGATGAACTTAGTGTGTGTACATAAATTAAAAGTTAAGTTCATCATTGAATTTTGTGGGATTCTAAAAAAATTCTTGAAACCTCTGAACTTTGTTCTAAATTGACTTCCTTGCCATAAAAAGCAAGGAACATTCACTAGAGGTTTGGTGGTATTCAAGTTCGGGAGAATGAAAGAAAAGTGGTAGGTTGCTCAAAAATTTCAAAAAATTTCAAACAAATAAAGAAAAAGAAAATTGTGAATTTGAATGTGAAAAACAAAAGAAAAATATGCTTGTTTGAAAAGAAAAAAAATAGAGAATGAAAAATAATTGTGCAAAGGAAGTTCGGAAAGGGTGAGCAATACAGAAAAGAAATTCGTGAATGAAGTTGTGATGTGTAAATACCATGTATAGTGAATGTTTCTTTTGCGTGGAAACTTCGACCCAATAGCCTAAGAAATGACCCTTTGTTGTGAAACCTGGCCAAGCTACAACCTTTCATGACCCTTCATCCTTATTTGAAGAGGAGTGTTAGGTGTGATTCATTCTTGAACATTTGTATTGCTTTAGAATTTTTGACATGTGTTTCGTGCTTAGACTTTCTTTCATAATTGTGGTGTCGTTGTAGTTTAGTGTTAAGCATTGCTTTGCATGTACTTTTGAGGACAAACAAGTTTAAGTTAGGGACAATTTGATAAGTGCTAAATTATAGTGATTTTGAGTGTAAATAATTGGCACTTATCAGCTTAATTATACCAATAAACCTCAACTTTTGTGTGTGTTTTGTGTAGTTTACATTATAGTGTGTAATATGCATAATCGTGTACATATCTTTGAGTTTAATAGTTTTTATCTCATTTTTATAGGTATAAAAGCAATGATATTTTGTCATTGTCTTATAGAGCATTGAATAAGCTTTCCAACGCTTCCAACAGCGCGTAAAATAGAGTTACGATTCTTAAGTTATGGTCGAAACAAGTTCTGAGTTTGATGTCATGTTCGCTGTGCGAACTGGAGGCGAGCGAGCTCGTCAAGAGTTCGCACTACAGACTCAAGCCGAACAAAAAATTCCTAGAAGCATGGAAAAACAATGTTTTAGAAGTAGCTATGTTTGGTATGTTTGCAGTGAGAACGAGAGTTTGCAGTGCGAGCACGGGAATCCACTTTTGCCTATCAAGTCACATTTTCAGATTTTTTTAGATTATCTTTTGGGTACATTTGGACCCAATTGATCAGAACCATATCCTTTAGTAGTCTTAGCTTAGAAACAACACATGGATGATGCATCTAGATGATTCAGAGCCAAATCAAACTTCAATCGGAGATGAAAAACCGTGAGAAATTTGTTCTTCTTCCGTCTTCTCTTTGTATTTTTCATTGTGTCAGGGTTGTTGTATATATGTTTACTTAGATTGTATGTTAATCTATGGATCTTTGCATAAAATCCCTGTTACAAATCTTAATCGATGTTATCTTTGATTTAATACTTATCTGAATGGGATTTGGAGCGCTTTAGACATATATTTTTCAATCTCGAGCTAAGATGATTATCTATTGGCTATGGGAAATGGTCTAAATATTCACTCGTGTGTGTCAGAGCTTAATGCTCCATGTTGTTTTGCCGCATGAGATATCACCTTTGAATGAACGCAGTTGATCTCTCGGACTTTGTGTTAGACATAACCTCCGTTTATGAGCCATACATGGGGGTTTTGACGAGTATTAGGGTGAGTGAGTTTGATCGATAGGTTTTCTCTCGTACATGATGGGTATAAGGAAATCCAACTCCTGATGAGTTTGTCCTTTCTAAAGAATATGTTTATTTATTTGCTTTAATGCTTTTAATTTCCGCATGTTACCCTTAGAGAACCATTTCAAACCCAAGCATAGATATGTGGAGAATGTCGAACGACATTCTTTCCCTCGAATCGATCCCTGTGGAGACAATAAATCCCAAAATTCTGCCAAACTTAATTTTTGTTTTCCGCTTTATCGCCCCAACAGACTCTTCTCTATGGAAGTCAAGCCTAGTCTAGGTTGCCTTATTCGCATGTTTAGGTGTTTATCTCTATTCTTTGCTTGCTTTATTTATTTCTTTTTGCTGTAAATATTTGTATCTTATCTATTGTGGCTCTTTTATGTTGTGGTATAAATTGGATACTCTTATTGCAAACCTTGAGGGAAATATGCTCCACCCGAGACTAGAGTATAAACTTGATATAAGAGAGTTTGAGTAGTATGGGCCACCGAGGAGCTTTCCTCTTAAAGGTCGATTCTATTGAGCACATTTACGACATTAACGATATTGAGAACCTCGTAAGGTGGAGTAGATTCTATTGAGGATATTAACCACAGTCAAGCTTTTGGCGTAAACGATCAATGTTTTCAATGGGATCCATGACTCTAAGGACCTTTGTAGAACCTTGAACCTTTGGCCAACTAGGTTTGATGGTCGTTTACTGCAGGCCCCCGAGGTGATTTCCTCGTAAAGGTTGGTACGAAGATCTCACTCAGAATAGACCTTCTTGATGGAGTTGTTGTCTAACAATGACTGACATACGCAACAAACATTCAAGGAAGTCCATTACTCTGAGATCCTAGTTTAGAACCCAATGTCGATGGTCACGTAGTATGGGTCCCCGAGGAACTTTCCTCGCGTGGGTCGACACAAAGTCCTCACCCAGAATAAATTCATATGATGGAGTTGTTAATTGACATGCTTCTGTCGTGCGTGATGAACATTCATGTGAATACATGACTTTGGGGTTCCTTTTTAAACTCTAGAACTTACCTGGTGAGATCCTTGTTTGGAAAGCAATAAGCTATATCCTCCATCAGTACCGCAAACTTATGAACCCATGTTCTTGGAACCTATTCATACATTCATGCATCCATACATCATGAGAAAACATAAAAAAACAAAGCTCTCAGTATCTTGTGTTTGTTGCATATAAAAACATTTGATAAAGCAGTCATGATGAATGTGGACTTAGGATCAACTACAGTTTATTTTTCCAACTTTGATTGTATATGAATTTGGTTTCAAGTTTGAATGAAATGAAATTTTTTATGTTTTACTATGTCTCTTCTTATTAATTGCAATGGAAAATGTTTACATCTTTAGCAATGACTAACAAGGTTATTAAGAGATTTGTGCATAAAATTAACTCCATACGCATTTATGCATCATGCTGCATTCCATAAAGCAAAACCAAGAGACTTACAATAAGATGGCCTTTTTTCAGACAAGGTGACTTCCCGGATTCCTTACAACACTAAAAACAATCAAAGGATACTTATGGATCAGTTATAATAGAATCAAACTACTATGAGAGAGGAAATGCTCAACATGAGAACTCAAATCGGACAACTGATGGAAGTTATGTAGACTATGGACAAGGGTCAGGAAGAATTTAGACAAGTTGTTGAGAGGAATATTGTCAATCTTCCCACTCCACCTCCTGGTGGTGCAGTTTCTCCTCCTGGTGGTGCCACTCTGACTCCCGTTGGCGGTGTTCCACCTCTTGCTGGTACTATCCCACCTCCTGTTGGTTTTGTTCCACCCCAGCTGGTGCTATTCTGATCCCTGTTGAGTTGGATGATCTTGATGCTTTCTACAGTCCTCGAGATGACTCAGTCCTTAATGCATTTGGACGACCAGCTGGTGAGATGGAAAAGAAGGTACTTGCTTTAGAGGGACATATGCGATCTATGCAAGGATTCAACACTTTTGGGCTAGATGCTGCCGACATGTGCTTAGTGCCCGGTGTCAGAATTCCACATAAGTTCAAAGTCCCCGACTTTTAAAAATACAAAGGAGTCAGCTACCCGAAGACTCACATCCGGTTCTATTGAAAAAAATGGCGTCGTATTCTAATGATGAAAAGTAACTATGCACTTTTTCCAAGATAGCTTCAGTGGGGCTTCTCTGGAATGGTACATACAGTTAGAGCATACACACATCTAGACCTAGAAGGAGTTGGTTGAAGCCTTTTTGAAGCACTATCAATACAACTTTTATATGGCTCCAAACCATACTCAACTACAAAGCCTGACCCAAAAAGCTGATGAGTCGTTTAAAGAATACGCCCAAAGGTGAAGGGATCTAGCTGCCAGGGTTCAACCACCTCTTCTCGAAAGGGAACTCATTGATATATTCATGGGGGCCTTCCAAGGGCCATTTCTGGAGTGTATAGTGGGATGTACTTTATTTGGTTTCTCATATTTGGTTATGGTTGGAGAGATTTGAGAATATGCTGAAAATGGGAAAGATACAGAATGTTGCTGGTTTTTCTAATGGAGCCTAGAAGCCTTACTCAGGTTTCACTAAGAAGAAAGAAGGTGAAGCCAATGCTGCCTCAATGGCTAAGGGAAAAGGTATGGTATATCAAGAATTTTATTATTAGGTGGATGCAGTGGCACCAAATCAATACGATTAGCAGCCATACGCCATCCCTGCCAGTCAACCCGCAGTTCAACAACCTACTCTATATCAACAACTATATGCTTCTCAACGACATGACTATTATTAAGGTCAGCAGAGGCAACGAAGACCTGAAAAGAAATTTGATCATATCCCTACCACATGTAGAAGGTTACTCCCATTTTGCTCAAAGGATCATTGGTGTAGTTGAGAGACATGAAGCCACCTCCCACCGTTCTCCCTCCCGGCTATGACGCAAATGCTCACTGTGAATTCTACTCTGAGGCACCTGGGCCACAATATTGAGAACTGCAAAGCTCTCAAGTAGCGATCACCTTTACTCCTAATACTCTGAATTTGGATAACAATCCCATGCGAGTTCACACCACTAATCCTTTTGTGAGCATGTTGGAGGAGTCAAAGGGTAAGAAGATAGTGTCAGATGTGGACAAGATGAAGACTTCTTTGGCTGTTGTCAAAGAACAGTTGACGATGAGTGAGATATTCTATGGAAGTGCTACACATTGCCAATATTGTAACGCCCATACATAACGTACGTCTAAAATATACATATTATACATGTTTGCAAATTTGGTATTGAAATACATAAGTTCCTAGTGACACATTGTATATAATACATGCCAAAAAGAAACAACTAAGAGTGACACAAAAGAATGGTATATTATTCACAATATGCCCAAAATCAAACTAAGAACTAGATCATAAAGGATGATCTCAAAATAGAGTCTTCACAGCAGAACAATGCCATCTAACTAGCCTAGACAAGTAAGGACATCAAACAACCTTGTCCTTGCCCTTCGCCAAATTGGAACCACCTGAAAGGCATTCAACAACATGGGGTGAGATAAAAGTCCCATTGGGTTCCCTATCTTATGGATTCCCTTGGCTTAACAAGGTTCTAAATATCTTATTAACTCAAGTAAAAAAAGGGGGGGGGGAAGATTTAAGTTCACAACTCTACACTATATGGAAACATGTTGCTTGAGTTCAACAACTCAAACTATCACTAATCAGAAACCACATCAACGCATCTTTCCCCAGCCAACCCTACGTCTAGAGTTATTGACACGGGTCACAGATCCTTATATATACTTTGACATGCGAAATGGGTTCGGATCCAAGGGAAACATTATACATATGAATCGTTACTTCTCATGGGCCTCCCCCATCAAAAGTCTCTTTACCCGTAGGCTCCATTCGTACAACCGGAAATCAAACCTGTCAAAGTAGTAGTGCATACATTCCAGAGGAGCTCTCTATATAAGTCTCAACTCTCTGAATTGCACATCTCTAGGGATTGGTTCCGACTACATGAGCACACACACAAATATGATTGTATTCGACAATCACAAGGGGAACATATTCACCTTATTCTCAAAGTAACACAAAACCAACACATGTTCCATATGATGTCTCACCTCTCGACTAGACAACTATTTGTTAAGGACTCACACCTAGGCATCAAATGCACAAGCATCGTCATCTAAGTCATCTATCATTTCCTAGTTACATTACTAGTTCATTCCATTCAATTCCATTAAGGGTTTTTCCTTACCTTCCTTTACAAATTTACAATATCTTATCATCATTCATGACCAAAAAATAATCCATGGTAATCATGCATAACACTCATAATAATCATGTAAAACAATCCATGGTATCATAATTCATGCATATGAAGCATCCAAATAATAAACAAACAAAACAAAACAAAAGCCAGGCTCGCTGTGCAAGCTCTAAGTGAGGTTGCCTCGCTTTGAGTTTGTTGTGCAAGCTCTGAGCGAAACAGGGGAAATTAGAGGCAGAACCAAAATGCCTCATTGGCCGATGTGTAACCCCAAGGCGAGGTATCTCCTACGGCTTACTATGAGCTCGCAATGCAAATGTAGGAGGTTGTGTTGGTCACTGCTGTCTCGCGGTTGGCTCGCTGTGCAAACCCTGCGTTTCTAGGATTCTGACCTGCAGAATCTTTGTAGTTCAAAGGGGTTTTTCAACCCCTGTTCCACCCAAGCTCCACCCACAAGATAACAAAAAGAATATGTAAGAAAATAACATAATCATATGATTATTGAGACATTCACATGGATTTCATAATATTAGAAACAAGAACACACCAACTCAAATTTTTTCCAATCTATCTAATAACCCTAACTTAGAGTGTCTATCTAGAACCCACCTCTAAGTAATGAAGAAGAAGTTGTTAATGATGAAGATGAGATGATGATGATAGATGATGAATGGGTTCTTCTAGGTTTTCTTCTTTCTTTCTCTTTTCTTTTCTTTCTCTCTACTTCTTCTTACTACTTCTCCCACAAAATTGGAAAGGATAAGGAAAGAAAGGGAAAAAATGATATTTATAAACATATCATCAAAAGTTAGTAAGACTAACTTGGAAATGCGCAATTTAAAAGTATCCAAAATGTCTCTATTGCACCAATTAATAAACCTCAAAGTCATATAATATTAATTAAATTAACACTGAGCTCGTCAGTTACTCTAATTATCTCAACAGATAACTCTCAGAGCACTCCGAAACCCAATTGATCTAAACTAATATTATTTAGAGCATTTCAGGAAATATGTGGTATTACATCCTCCCCCCTTAAAATAAAAATTCATCCTCAAATTTAAAGATTACCTGAAAAAGGTGAGGGTAAGCATCCTATATCTTTGACTCAAGCTCCCAAACAGCATCCCCGGATGTGTTTCGTCCCACTGAACCTTAACAAGAGGAATCTCCTTGTTTCTCAATACCTTAACACAGCTTGGTAGAGGTTCAAAAGTTAAATCTTCTTCTATCTCAATTGTATCTGGAAGAACTGGCTGAAGATGGCCAGGAATAAACTTTCCGAGTTGAGACACGTGAAAAACATCATGCATCTCAGATAGAGATGGTGGTAAGGCTAATCTGTAAGCTACTTCACCAATCCTCTCTAAGATCTGATATGCTCCCACGTATCTTGGACTTAACCCCAAATTCCAAAGGTCTCCTTCCGTTATCCGCATAACTCTTCTGACGGTCTTGTGCTTTCTTAACCTTGTCACAAATCATTCTAATCTTCTTCGTAGTCTCTTGATAAATCTCCGGTCCTAAAATCATTTCTTCACCCACTTCTGTCCAACACAAAGGTGTTCTACATTTACTTTCGTACAATGCTTTGTAAGGAGCCATACCGATACTCGCGTGGTAACTATTGTTGTATGCAAACTCAATCAACGGTAAAAGTTCCTTCTAATTTCCTCAACTTTCAAGCATACAAGCTCTTAACATATCTTCCAAAGTTTGTATCGTCCGTTCCATCTGACCATTCGTTTGAGGATGATTCAACGTACTTAAAAATAACATAGATCCCATGGCTTGTTGAAAAGCTCTCCAAAACATTTAATAAAACTTTAGATCTCTATCATATATAATGATAGAGGGAACACCATGTAGTCTCACAATTTCTGCAATAAACAACCATGCAAGATGACTTACCTTGTAAGTAGTCTTCACTGCTAAGAAATGTGTGAACTTTGTCAAACGATCCACAATCACCCAAATAGAATCATAACCACCTTGCGTACCAGGCAGTCCAACCGCAAAGTCTATTCAAATACTATCAAATTTCCACAACGAAATCTATAACGGTTGCAACAAACAAACTGGTCTCTGGTATTCAATCTTCACCTGTTGGTACACTGGACATTCTGACACATATTCCACAATATCTCTTTTCATTCCGGACCACCAATTGTCCCTTTTTAATTCTTGGTACATCTTCGATGAACATGGATGTATTGTAAAAGCGCCCTTATGTGCTTCTTCCAAAATCTTCCTTTTTAACAATGTATCATCTAGAACACAAATTCTTTGATTAAAAAGAACAACTCCATCCATGGCTCGTGTGAAACTCGTTTGAACCAACATCCCTTGCAATTTCGTATCTAGCACTTTCCCTTGTTGAATTTCATCTCTTAGAGTGGAATTAACGTTCAAGTTTCCCATTATCATACAAGCTTGAGTCCAAAGAACTTGAAGATTAAGATCTCAAAACTTTTCTAACAAGGCATACTCTAACATCATCAACTCAACCTTGTGTATCTCTTTCCGACTTAATGCATCCGCCACTTTGTTTTCTTTGCCCGGATGGTACTTCAATTCTAAGTCAAAATTTTTCAAATACTCCATCCACCTCCTTTGATGCATGATCAACTCCTTTTGATCAAAAAATTATTTTAAACTCTTATGGTCACTGAACATCTCAAAACACACTCTATACAAGTAATGACGCCAAATCATGCGTTGGATAATTCTCTTCGTGAACTTTCAACTGACGAGAAGCATAAGTTACAACATGACCAACTTTGCATCAACACGCCTCCTAATCCCCTCTTAGAGGAATCACAAAACACTTTATACGGTTTACAAGGATCAAGAATAATCAAGACAAGAGTAGTCATCAAACTTTCCTTCAAATTCATAAAACTTTGCTCACAACCCAAATCCTAACTAGAAGGAAAATCCTTCCGAGTAAGTCTATTCATTGGTAAAGCCAACTGAGAAAAGCCTTTGATGAACCTTCTATAATAACCAGCCAATCCGAAGAAACTCTAAAGATTTGAATGTTGTAATCAATGGAGTTTAGAAAGAAAAAATTTATTCAGACTGTTAAAGTTATGTGTTGTGGCCTGAGAGGCTTGGGGATTTCTCAAGAACACTCATAAAGGCACATTAAGTCAGCAAGATTATGAGGCCTCTACGCAAGAGATTTGTCTTGAATGTGACTGTTGTTGTAGAAGAAGATCTAGACATCATCAGCATAGATGGATTTGTTTGAGGTCATATTTGTGTATTGTCTTTAAAAGAACATATTTTAACAAGAGGACAAGGGCAGGTGTTTTGTCTCCAACTCTGTAGGAGCTTTTGACCTTGTGAAGGGTTACTCAGTACTTTATGGCAATTCTACCAGGGTCAGAGGGAAGTGGATAGAAGGTCAAGATCAAATGTGATTTACATCAGTCTTGACATCTATAAGAACTAGGATATTCAAAGTAGAGGCACTCGGTGTCATGTATTTGAAAGTTTTTTTATTAGAGGAGACGGCCCTACCCATCTCGAGAAGTATCTGAAGGGGTTTTCTATCTCTAGGGCTGATGAGGGAAGTGATTCTGATGATGAATTTGTCAAGCTTGTTACTGCCTTTTCTAGAAGGTGACTTTCCGGTATAGACCCATGTATTGAAGAATTAACTCATGATGAGCTGGATGCTTCTTTAAAGTTTTGTGCATCAAGGGTAAAGAAGGTTGTCATCAAGAAAGAATATAGAAGTATGTAAGAATATTGAAGGAGTGCGTCAAGCAGGAAAGATGACTGGAAGCCTAAAAGGGATACGGGTTTCAAGGTTGTATCAAGTAAAGCAGAACCCAAGTTTCGTAAAATTTGTTTAAATCAGAAGGAAAGTTGATTCAATGATGTCAATCAAATGTCTCAACATCGTGCTAAACATCAAAATATTCATGCTAAAGGCAGGTTCTTACACAGGAGATATCTCTTCTAGGGTAATGTCGGTCATATCAGGCACTTTTGTTTCAACTTGAATGGTTGTCTAAAAGGTTCAACTCATCCTATAGCTAACCAAGCAATGGTTAGAGATCAAGGAAGATACAAATTGCCTTATCTTTCATACCTTCCTGGAGTTGCAACTAAGCAAGATTGGTATTATGGTTGTGGGCGTTCCAGACTCATGACATTAAAGGGGTTCGTGAATTGGAATTTCCAATCCTGATGTTATCTCTCTTGATCAAGGTCCTATTGAAATGGTGAATTATTGGTCACTATTGAGAGTTATGAAGCTCTGAGGAAGAAGTTAAGTCCAAATTTCGTTGCTTTTTGTGTGTACCCTAAGGAACTACATGCTCACGCTTAATGTCCAAAGATGATGTAGTAAAGATGTCGCCAAAAGTTATAGAACTTCCTCTTATGGTTCTTATGAGGTCAGTGCAAGGTGGAGGCATAATGGATAGAGGAACGAAGTGGAAAGGAAGAGCATACTGAGGTGTAAGAGTCTGATAATGGTGATATGCTCAGTCAGTACCCTGGTAATTTGGTGAGCTCAGATGTTGCTTGTTAGGAGGAATCTCTTCTTGTTCGCATAAGGTTTCATGCTGGTACTGTGTTATCAGACAAGATGTCTTAACATTGTGCTTCTGTGTAGAAGCTCTTTTGGTTCTTGTTGTGTGTGAGAGGTTATTTCTCTCTGTGAAGCTTTTTACTGTGTTTAATTGTGTTTCTTAAGTTTTCACGCAAAAGGATATTTCTGGGTTTCTCCGTTGTTCGCAGAACCTATGAATGTTAACTCCAGAACCAAAGTAAATGGTTCAATCATTGTGAAATGGACTGATGTCCAATCAGATGCTGGAACATCATCTCAGTAGTTTATCACTTTAGAAAATGAGGCAGACTCTAAAGAGATAGCAATCAATAAATCTGAGAACTCTCTAGCCTACAAAGTTTTCTCTAGAGTTCAGAAAATTTATACAAGGGAGTCAATTATTTGGATTTCATTATGTGGAGTTTGTATTCACCAATAGATTTAGAAATGAAATATCTAATTCTGGTGAACTGTGGAGTAAAGTTATTGGCCAAGTCTGGTGGTGACTTTGGTTTTGAAAAGGCTGTGAAATGAAGGAAACCTCTGGGTGCAAAACATGGAAAAGATCATGATATCTACATTTCTTGTTCTCATTTATGATGCAAAGTGCTTGAGGAAATGTATTTCTACTGATGTTGTTTGTGTGCATGATGTCAAACCAAATGTGCATGACATCTTGCATGCCTTAAGTGTTTTGGAGAACTCTGATTTCTCTTAAATGTTTTTTAGGCTTATTTTCTTTTGTTGTGCATGTGCCTCTAATATGTAAATTGGGACAGATCATGATTGCATGGATTTATCCTTGAGAACAATGTTGTTTGTTGTTTGGGAGAATTAATTTTACTCTGCAGTGGGTCGTGATCTTTAGGGGGAGTTGTTTTTCTAGTTGCTCTGTAATGTCAGACTAGATGTCTTGACATTAGTTGTTCAGCTGCACTTTACTGAATTCTTAAGCTATGTAATTCAGAGGGAGTTTGTTTTTGTCATCACTGTGTGGTGTTCTTGTTTGGAGCCTTAGTTAATTTCGTTATGTGTTTCTAAGGATGATTCTTCTTGAGAAACAATCTTTCTCTTAAATCAACAATAATATAATTGTGTTTTCTGGTCTATCTCCAAGACTAAGGATAATGTTGAGGAAGTTGTTGCTCTAAATTGAGTTGGATGCTAAAAGAATACAATGTCAAACAGGATGTCATGACATTGTACTGTGACAAGCTGGTCACAATCAGGATTTTCAAGGATTTTCACTCTACACAGCTGGACAATTTCATTGGGACTGATCATCACTTTGTCAGAGTTGTTTCAGGAGTTTTGACTGCTGAAGAATTATAGCATTTACAGAATGGGAGGCTTGTAATCAATGTTTTTCTTCTATCTAGTGGTGCATGCGTATTAAGAAAAAACATTTTTCAATGACATGGAGAATGTCATTTTAAATGTTGCAGTCAAAGCTTGGAAAGCGAGAAAGAGGAACAAGATAATATCTCTCTCCTATAGTTAGCGGTGCTCTGTTAACAAGGATAATTTCACTTCATTCAACAATTCTATCCTTGACCATTCGTTCGATCCAAGCAAGGTCGTTTTTATCTCTATCCTTGTGTTTCATCGTGAGCCAGTCCTCCAAAAATACTGATGCTAAGAGCGTTCATTTAATGGAAGCCAAGAAGGATGAGAGTACTGATCCAAAGAAGGTTGAGTCCAAAGTTGGAACATGTATTGGATCATCTACTGGAGCATCTAGGACAAGGAAAAAGTTTATAACTAAGATGAAGTCCTTCAAGGAAAGTCATGTTCAATTACATGACTCTAACGCAAATGCTGATGAAGATTGGGTCAATTTCATTAACTCAGGTGGCTTGATTGAATAGTTGGTTTCAAAGAAGACTTTTTTTTGTTGTTTTTGTTGGTTGGGTTTGTAATAATTTCCTAACAGTATTTGCTTCCATCTGTTGCTTTGTGTTTCCAGTTGTTTTCTTCCATTAGAATTGTTTGTTTCCCTTTCTAGTATGTGTTTCCATTTTTGTTTTCATTTACTCTATTTTTGTCAAATTTTGGCTAAAAAGGGGGAGTAAAGTGTTAATGTTGATTTTTTTTCGGTAAAGTGAGCGTTGAGGTTGATTATGTGTGTCCTGGTGTCATGCCACATGTCTTGACATGTTGACTAACATTGTGACATGACTGTACTACTGCAAAGCTGCAAGAATAGTCCATTGTGCTGCTTGCTGTATGCAACTATTTAAGGGAAGCATGATAGTTTGTCCTGCTTATATTGCTGCTACTGAAGTGATGTATGTCTGAAATGATGTGCAATCACATGTTTTGACATGTTGTGTTTATGGAGAACCTTGGTTACTCTATGGTAATATGTTATTCTAGTTCTGTGAGTTATGTGCAAGGCTTTTGTTGTATGTGCTTCTAATGACTGTTTGTCTTATGATTTGGGTTTTCCCCTTGAGAGGGTTGTGTGAACTTGGATAGTTCATATTTTGATTTCTGGTGATTTTGGTTTTCCCCTTGAAGGGGAGCATTAGTTATGTATGACAGGGGGAGTAATGAACATGTTTAGTTTGTAGCTGCATTATATCTCTGATATATCTTTTGTTTATCATGTATCTTTCTTGTGCATTGTGTTTGTGGTTTTATTCCTCTCTCCAGGTTCATTAAGCAAAGGATATTTTAGCCAAAATTTTCCTAAGGGTGAGATTGTTAGTTCCATGGTTTTAGGATTGGCAGCAATTTTGCGAAATTGGTTCAAAGAAAGATGTTGGGAAATTTGTCCTAACTTATTGTTCTGTCAACAATGAAGACAGATGTTCTGACAGATACTGTGACATGTTGTACCAGAACATCAGTACAGGCTATAGTCTTATTCTTGACAGATTTGATTTGATTTTGTGAGTTTTCTTTTGGATATATCTCACTTATTTTCGCATTTCAAGAAGATTTAATCTGGAACATTTGATTTGATCTCCAACTGTTCATAAGTGTCTAAAATTGGATGTTGAGACAATTTAGGAAACTTGATGATTTGTTCCAAGATTCAAGGAGATATTTTCTGCACAATTGATGCAACCCTCAGCGTGTGGATCAAAACATATATGGGTGAAGATTTCGAAGCCCATGGAGATTTGAGGATTATATAAAGAGCAACCTAAACCTAATGTTTTCATGGCTTTCACTTTTGTAAAAAAAAGGGGAAGTTTTAGAGTCTTAGGCTATGAGAGTCTCTTTAGTGTGACTTTGTAAGTCACCCATGTATCTTTTGATACATTGAGGTAGATTGATTGTATGTTGTTTATTCTTCACTCATGAGCTTTTACGCGAGTGTATTGTTCTTAGTTAAAGCTTTTAAGCAAAACTAAGCATTGTACTTGGAAGTGTTGGTACTTCTATTTTGGGTTGTTCTTGAATTGTCACTGGTTTGTGACTGATAGGAAGTGAGAAGGGCGTCTCATACCATGTGTCATACCTCAAATTTTGACCACCAAGATTTCCCATCATTGTGAAAATTGTTACCACAATATGGATGTACCTTCATGCCTCATCAATCTCCTCAAAGATGGTGGAGCATTCACTGCAATCAAGAATTAGGGTTTTAAGCCCTCTTTGAACACTTAGACAAAGGATCAATCAAGGAATGAAATGATCTTCAACTTGTCTAACCTCTTAAAACACCCACAAAGGATCAAGAGGACTCCCATATCAAGAATTAAGCACAAAGTTGTGACTTTCCAAGTGTTTTGAGGCTCGAAACACCCGATGTCGCAAAATTAGGGTTTTGGACGACTGGGACCTCCAGAGTGAGATTTTCACAAGAGGATGAGCCAAGACTTCAACATGTGACCCAATATTCTCAAAATAACCCTAGGGATCCATTTGCAAATATGAATGACCCTCAGAGGATGCATTCCTCAAAAGTCGGGAATTAGGGTTTTTATGCGCCGAACCGCTCCGGAGTCAAAAGTCAAAACATGACTTTTTTGGCAAAAATGATCCTTATGATTCATATTTTCATAAAATGTGACTTATAATGTCGTTTGAACAAGAATTGGTCAAGAAATCATGATAACTTGTAAAAGAGGTAACCTTGAAAATTTGAAAAATTTTCTAAGTTATTAAGTTTGAATGATTTTGGTACCAACTTCCAAGGACCATAACTTATGATCCAAGCAGCCATTTTGGGTGATCTAAAGCCTGATTTGTAGATCTTCCTACACTCTACAAAAGCTTCAACTACCTCAAACTCTAATTCTTCATGGATTTTAAGTTATGGAGTGATCAAAATGACAAAAATAAAGAAAATGGCACTTTTTAAACACTTAGTGAAAATCTGCCTAAGTTATCAGCTTTGAACACCAATATTCATGAGGATTTTTCAATGGGATCCAAATAGTTTCAAGATAAAATATGATCACAAATGGATTGTATCATATTAGGGCTCTTTAAAAAGTACAAGAGCCTCCCATAACTCAACCTGAGCAGGGAGACATTATCCCCTCAAAATCACCATTTCCAACTGTCTTGTACAAGGCAGAATTTGGTATTTTGCTCGATTTGGAAAATTTGGACAATTCCAAGCCTTGTCATCCATTTGGACACATCAGAGGATGAAATCAAAGGGGAATGATCTGATCCCCAAGCCTCCCAAGTCCAAGAATCTACTTATAGCTATAACAAACCTAAAAAGGCTAAAAGGTGCCAAGATTCCAATTTTGTTTCAATGCATTCAATGGATGCATCAAAGTGGCATGAACTGAGGCAAACTTAACTGAATGAGTCAAGCCTCATCTCTGAACCAAAAGACCATAGGCATGTGCTCTAATCTCAAGTCAATGGCTAGAGGAGACTTGAGATTTCATTTGATCCACATTGGCCACAGACCTGCTGGAGTTGCCACACACTATTGCTGCCAAAACAAACTTGATACACTATAAATATAACTCATTTGTAATCAGTTTGAGTACACCAAAGCACCCAAACTGATGCTTTCCTCAAAATCTCTTCTTCACTCTAATTTTTCCTTCTAACTCAAGTCACTATCGGATTTTGAGATCGAGAGTGATTCCAACCAAACCAATCCCCCACACACACCTCATAAACATCATGTATAAGTGATCCATAACACAAAATCATATCTGGAACATCAAATTCACAAAATCACCAGCCAATTGCTCAAGTTCTTGACAGAGTTGCAGTTGAGGTACCACAACCAGTTCCGGCTCATTTCAATCTACTCCAAGCATTCAAACACATCCCTTGGCACCTAAGGAAGTTGTCCAGATCATTGGAACCTAGCTGCAACACCTCCATCATCAAACTCGATCACCAGCTGCAAGAGGTAGGCCAGAACCCTTCAAACTCTATGATCCATGCATCATGAATGAATTTTTGAGTTATCATCTTGTCTATACATGCATGTAGAGTAATAACCCTCAATCAATTGCCATAAATCCATCGTGTATGGAATTTCATTGTGTTCATGCTGAAATTAGGGTTCTTGAGTTTTTCCATTGATTTCTCACTCTATACTTAATATAAATGCAGTTAATCTATATGGTTGTGATCCTTGTTAAAAAACAAACAAGATTGGTACTTGAATCGTGTAAAACCATTGAGAAATCATGGAGAAAAGTGAGAAAACGTAAATCTGCAGAAACAGGGTATGCGCGTGTTCTTCCTTGACCGTTGGCGCACTTTTTCAAATTTTTGTATTTTTGAATATTTTGATATTTTTGTTAAATGATTCAAAAATTAATTTCTCTCTGAATATTTGTGTTTTTGAATTGATTCTTTTTCTTAAAGTTCACAAAAATGTTTAAATATTTTATTTTACAAAAAAAATCCAATTTTTATTATTTTTTTAATATAGTTCAAATTTTTGTAATTAATTTCATTTTATTTGTTTTTAAACATTTTTAAATGAAATTCCCACTTTAATCTTTCAAAACCAATTGAATTTCAAACTTTCATATGATTAAACATGTTTTTTCAAAATATTTTTCAAAGTGTACAACTTGTTTTTGAATATATTTTGTATTTTATATCATTTTTTTCATTTAATTTCCTTTGAAAAATGACATTTTAATTTAAAATTAGGGTTTCCTCTCAATTTTAAATTTTCAAACACTTTTGGGCCTCTAATAGAGTGTAAGACTCATCCCTTGTAAATAAAAACCTTTTTGGGCCTCAATCATTGTATAAGTCTCACTGTGTTTACAAAAACCTCGGCACGATTGCCGTTTTCAAATAAAATCATTTGGGCCTACCATTGTGTTGTAAGTCCCATTTCTTTTCTTTTTTAAACACTTTTGGGCCTCTAATAGAGTGTAAGACCCAATCCTCTTTTGTACATAAATAATTTTGGGCCTTAGTCATTGTATAAGTCCCAGTACAGTTTTCAAAAACGACGGTGCAATCACTGTCTTTCCATGGGCCTCTCCTTGAGTTGTAAGCCTCATCCCTCGTATAAAAATAAACCTTTGGGCCTCTTGATAGAGTGTAAGTCCCATCCCTTTGTGAATAAAACCTTTTTGGGTCTCAGTCATTGTATAAGTCCCAGTACAGTTCTCAGATCAACGGTATGATTATTGTTTTTCATCTGGGCATCTCCTTGAGTATAAGCCACAACAATATTTTCAAAAACAACCTCCCTTTTGATTTAGGTTCAGACTCATAGTTGTTATCAAAACTTTCTTTAATTTCTTGAACAACTAACAATACAGCTGTTACAATGGAAGCTTGCTCGCCTATAAGTTTTAAACAGCTTTCTTTTACATACTTGCACATATCTATATATTTGTTTGTGCTGGAAGCTTGCTCATCTGTAAGTCCTCCTACCCTCCTTTTACATACAGTGTATATTTCATCTGTACATATATAACTGTATATTATCTGCTTAGAGTTTTCCCCGGCAATTAAGTCTAGAACTAGATAGAGCCAGTGGTCACTCTTTCAACAGTCAAAACTAGTTCCCCATAGGAATTCCAGATACAGTCTTGCCTCCTCTTGGGCTTATACAATATGGAACAAAGAGAAATGCATTATTCCCGGTGAAACTTTTCTCAGACTGTCACTATTAGAAAATTGTCAAAGAAATTCATTTCCCCAAAGAGGCTTAATTCCCAGTGAAACCTCTCTTGAATTTCTTCAAACCTTAGAACTATTCACTAAAGAAAATATTATTCCCGGTGAAAGTTTTCTCGAACTCTTCTTAGGTTTGGACCCACAGGCTTTCTAAAAGCATCTCCGCCTCCTCTTGGGCTTTGTATAACGACCCTCCGGCTTCTTAGAAGTTCTAATGCCTTCTCTTGGGCTTAATACAAGGACCCTGAAGACCTCTTAACGGTATAGGACAAAACTTAGTCATCCTTTGTTAGAGTAGTCTTTTCGAAGAGTCAAAACCTCAGATCAATTAAGGGTTGATTCTCATCCCTTAAAGTACCAGCCTCCTTTTGGGCATCATACAAAGATAAACCTTCCATACCAGTAGACTTGGACATTCTAATCTCCTCTTGGATCTCAAAGACATTCTCAAGTTCCTTACAAATACAGGAGAAGCCCTGATCATTCGATCATATCTCCAGTAGAGTTTAAAATCCTCACAGGATCTAAAACTCAATCTTTATCCTAAATTCCCCCAACTAGGATCATCTCATCATCAATAACATACTAGCCTATCAGAACCTCAAGGCATCTGATACCTCAACTCTTCTGTAAACCCTCAGCAAGAGTTGATCCCCCGACTTGGACCTGCCTCGGGATCTCAATAATCCTTAGCAGAAGCCAGCCTTCGCTTAGGCTTTGTATAAGAAGCTTCCCACACTCTCTTGTTGAGTAAATCTTCTTTCTCAAAAACACTCTCTTGTTGAGTCATTCCTTTTTTAGCCTCAATCTTGGGCTTTGTACAAGACATATATAAACTTTCTCCAGAAAAGTCAAAATCTTCATAACCTCCTCTTAAACTCTGGATAAATATCTTCACAGCAAAGTCAATTCCTCCTACGCTTTAGGAGTTAATCTCCTTAAGCAGAGTTAATTCTCTTTTCAACATCCTCTTAGGCTTTGTATAATGATTTTCCTCAGTAGAGTTAGCCTCAATCTTGGGCTTTGTACAAAACAAATCATACTCTCCAGCTGAGTCAACCCCATTTTAGCCGCAATTTTGGGCTTTGTATAAGACAGATAAAGCCTCTCACTAGTAGAGTCAGTTTCCATTTTAGCCTCAATCTTAGGATTTGTACAAGACACCATATAAAATCTCCCTAAACACTCTCTTGTTTAGTCATTCTCATTTTAGCCTCAATCTTGGGCTTTGTACAAGACAGACAAAATATTTCCCTGGAAAAGTCAATATTTAGCCTCCTCCAAAAGAGTCAAGTCTCTTTTAGCCTCAATCTTGGGCTTTGTACAAGACAGATAAATACTCTCTTGTTGAGTCAGTCTTTTTAGCCTCCTCTTAGGCTTTGTATAAGGACTTCCCCAGTGGAGTCAATCAATCTCTTAGCTTCAACCTTGGGCTTTGATCAAGGCACATACAAAAATCAAAATCCCCTCAGAGGAAATAAAAAACCTCTTTGTAGGAAGACATTTCTCTGTATATCACACATCAAAACAGATAAATCAAAACAAACCTTAATCCCAGATAACTGCTATAAGTGGCACACTTGTTGATTCAGAAATCCAAGCTGTCGTCTATCTATTATCCGGGTAAATCCCTTTCTCTCATTTAATTGCTGTAAGCAGCAAGCCTCTGGATTATTTACATCCACGCCACTGTCCATCTCTTAGCATGAAAGACTCCTAAGGAAAAATGGCATTGCTCTACACTGAGTTAAAGTTTTCCCCTTCAAGACAAACTCTCATAAAGGAAATTATGGCATTGCTGGATTCACATATCCCAGTTAAAAGTAATTCTCCTTTATAATCAGTCACCCAATAACTGTGATAAACAGACGAGATGTCTCCCTTTAGAGATGACAAATTCTCCCTCAGTCAAACCTTTAGCTTCAATCTTGGGCTTTGAACAAGACACAAATATTCCTTTAGCTTCAATCTTGGGCTTCAAACAAGACACCAAAACATATTTTCCTCCCATAGAATAGGAGGAACTGCGATTGCTTTGATTTCCCTGCTTCTTTAAACGGGAATACGTAGGCATAAGATTGCGAAATCTTAGCGAGCACACCAATCAAAAACTTTAGGTCCAGTACCTTCACTCACCAATCAAAACTGAGGTCCGGTACCTCACCGACATCAACAAAAACTCTCTCTCACAATCTCGAAGAAGAAACTTTCCCATTTTACAGATAAACACCATAAATTACAAAGCAGAATCTAATGATAATCAACCTGTGGATAACCACATATAGGATGGGTAATTGACAATTCCCCATCGTATAACCTGACCCCGAACTCCCCGAATCTCTTAAGCATTTGTTCAGTTAAACATTCGCGTGCAAGGTTAGTTTTAGATAGCTTTCCTTTCAGAAAGTAGCACCCAATCCCTACCATTGCGGTGAGGCAAAACCCATGGTGATAAGGTGGTCGCGTCACCGACAAAAATCGTACGCTACACCATGAGGCGTAACAATGATTGCCCCAATTCCATTTCCTTAAGCATTAACAGCTTCGTCGAATATTAGACCCCAACGGGATCTTGGCTCTGGCCCTTCGTCTAGTAATGTTTCATCGCAATCTTTCATCTTTAGATACATCACATCTTCATTGGGGAAGTCAAATCTGAGAGATTCATGGTCATCAATTGGTTGGCGAGCTAGATGATCAGCTCGAATACTTCATTTGACAACGTTCTGAGCATGGTACTCGATGTCGTATTCGGATAGTAACATCTGCCAACGGGAAATTCTTCCAGTTAAAGCAGGTTTCTCAAAGACATACTTGATCGGATCCATTTCGAAAACTAACCAAGCGGTATGACAAATTATATACTGGCGAAGATGTTTAGCAGCCCAAGATAAGGCGCAACAGGTTTTCTCGAGTATAGAGTATCGAGTCTCACAGTCCGTGAATTGCTTACACAGGTAGTAAATGGCATACTGCTTTCTTCCTGTTTCATCTTGTTGGCCAAGTACACAGCCCATGGAATCTTCTAAGACCGTTAAGTATATAATTAGGGGTCTTCCTTCCACTGGAGGAGAAAGAATATGCGATTTAAGTAGATATTCCTTGATACTTTCAAAAGCTTTTTGGTAATTTTCCGTCCATACACAACCTTAATCCTTTCGGAGGAGTTTGAAAATTGGTGTGCATGTTGTAGTCATGAGGAATATGAACCTAGAAATGCAATTCAAACGTCCCAAGAATCCTCTTACTTATTTCTTAGTTCTGGGCGAAGGCATTTCTTGAATGGCCTTGACTTTGTCGGGATCGACTTCAATTCCTTTTTGGCTAACAATAAACCCTAAGAGTTGTCCTAAACGAACACAAAATGTGTATTTGTTGGGATTCAAGCGGAGTTTGAATTTCCTCAGACGCTGGAATAACTTTGATATGTGTTCTACGTGTTCTTCTTCAGTTCTAGATTTAGAAATCATGTCATCGACATATACTTCAATTTCTTTGTGTATCATGTCATGAAACAGAGTTGTCATGGCCCTTTGATAGGTTGCGCCTGCATTCTTTAGACCGATTGGCATCACCATGTAGCAAAAGGTTCCCCAGGGTGAAATAAATGAAGTTTTCTCCATATCTTCTAATGTCATTTTGATTTAATTATAGCCTGAGAATCTATCCATGAAAGAAAATACTTTGAACTTAGCAGTGCTATCAATCAACATATCAATGTGTGGTAAGGGAAAGTCATCCTTCGGACTGACTTTGTTTAGATCCCTGTAGTCTCCACACATCCGGACTTTTCCATCCTTCTTGGGAACAGGTACTATGTTGCCTAGCCATTGAGAGTATTCTGACGTGGCAAGGAAGCCTGCATCAATCTGCTTTTGAACTACTTCCTTAATTTTGATGGCCATATCTGGGTGAGTTCTTCTCAACTTTTGTTTGACTGGCGGACACCCTAGCATATCTAGTTAGGACCAAGAAAACACATCTAGAAATTCTTTGAGAAGCTTTATCATACTTTCTCTAACAGTTGTACTGAGCAGTGCTCCAATCTTAACTTCTTTCATTTCTTCTTCTGAACACAAATTGACAGTTTCCAGCGGCTCTTTGTGGGGTTCAATGGACTCTTCCTCATGTCTGAGTAGTCGGGGGATCTCATATGGAATTTCTTTATCTTCTTCTTCTTCAGCTTCGAATACCGGGAAGTCAAAGTTGGGAGAAGGCATTGGATTATGTCTTTCAATGGATTTTTTTATGATTAATCTGGGCAAGGTGAGAGGTCAAAATAAAGATGAGGTATTTACTTTGAGATGTGAACAATAGTCGGGACATCAACAGCTATCCAATTGTGGCCAACTCCTATATGTATCACAAAGTCTGGTACATCCCTCTTGGGATTATCTTCATCAATGGTGCTAACTTCTGGTGGAGTTGGGTCAGTAGAGTCTTCTTCCCATGCAGAGTCATTAGAAGACAGATCTTCTACTATTTTTCCGTACGTATTTTCATGTACAGGAGAATCTCCCCATCTAGTTGGTTGGATGCATTCATACAAGATGTGATAACTTTCTTGTTCAGCGATTCTTGCGACTTTATCAAGATGATGTTCGACATATTCAGGATTTTTCAGATAAGGCCTCCATTCTTCCGAAGGAACAGATGAATCTTTTTCAGGGCTTTTCAGAATATATGCATTTTCTGGCTGGATTTGATACCCTGGATCTTTCATGTCAGGTTCCCAAATGGGTAAATCGTCTATGGGATCATCCGAGCTGTAGTCAAAGTCATTTTTCATCGTAGCATCAACTTCTAATGAATTAAGAGGAGCATGGCATCCTTCAGTATCGTGATCTCCGTAGGCCATCCTGTTGTCTAACCTTGGTATATATCTGAAGTTCTGTTGTGGACTGCAAAAGGGTATGTATGTCTCTTGTTGCGATATATAACCATCACTGTTGAAATATGATTTCCATTCTTCATCTGGATTGCAAGAAGTATCTTTAAAGTCATCTCCTTCGATGGTGTCCACATCTTGAGAAATGGGGTGGAAGAGACCTCCGCTGCGGAAGAAATCTTGAATAGGACGAATGGCTTTATCCTTCTTCGTAGTCTTGGTGAATGCTTGAGAGAAACCAAGGCCTTCTCTTCCTTTGTTATCGGCAGGAATCACAACTTGTCCCCATCCTTTAGCAGTTCCACTTTCCATTACTCAGAGAGCATCCTTGTAAGAGGAAATAAATGCTCCTTTTTCTTGATTGTCCTCTTTATTCACAGAAAGTGCCTAGAATTGTGTTCCGATGATCTCTTCTGGTTCCATGTAGGAAAATGATGACAGTTTTCTTACTATCAAAGCTCGTTTGCCACATACTGTAACTAGTTTGTTATTTCTTACAAACTTCAACTTTTGGTGAAGGGTCGAGGTGACTGCTCCTACTTCATGGATCCAAGGACGTCCTAACAAACAACTGTATGTTGCTCGGATATCCATTACCTTCCTCTAGGAGTTCTTCATCACTGAAGCCTAAGTTATTATAGGCAGTGATGTTAGCAACAATGCTATCAAACTAATCCACCGTTAAGTCATGTTCCACGAAGTTGTAACACCCAAAAATTCATATTTAATTATTTAATTAATTTTTTATGATTATGGTGAATGATTGTGAATTATATGACGCATTGGGTGGTTTTATTGATGTGTGTTGTGGGTATGAGTGAGAAGTTGATATAATTAGAGTTATTTAGATTTAAATAATTTAATCATATTATATGTGGAGTTATAATAATAATAATCATAATATAGATGACATTATTTAGATTATTATTATTTTAAATAAGATGAGTAATAATAAGGGAAAGGTGGTATTTTGTAATGGATAAGTGAGGATATAATTGGAAAACCATTATTAGGGGTATTTGGACTTAATAAGAAAATAGGAGTGAGAAGTTATTCTGGTTGATCGTAACTTTTGTGAGAAGTGCTCTGAGGAAAAAGAGGGAGAAAGCTAGGGCTCTGGAGGGATTGCTGCAGAACTCAAGAGAAAGAATTCAGAAAAAAAATCAATTACAAGGTATGGGGAGTATAATTTTCATTATGATTGATGTAAAAATCTGAATATAGATAGGTTGGGGTTTTATGGGGTTTTGGGTTTATGATGAATTCTTGATGAAATAGATAGAAAGTGATGAATTTAGGATGTATGTTTTGATTTAGAATGATGTATGTATAAGGGTAGATAAATTGTTGGGTTGTTATCCATGTGTTTGTTGATTGTTTGGTGTTTCTGGTGAGAAGTTGGAGTTACATGTCGGTGATAATATAAGTGCTCGAATTGTGTAAATTGCTTGGTTGAATTGTGATTTTTAGTGTTATAAGAGTTTCTAATGAATGTGTATTGTTGTATACTGATGTAGAAATTTGAGTTCTGTGATAAATGATGTCTGGGGATGTTGGGATGGGTTAAATAAGTGATTTTTCGCACAAAAATACAGCAGAAAAATGATTCTGTAACAGAGTAACCGGTTACCCTAATGCAGTAACCGATTACCCTGGGACAGATTTGTTTAAGAACTTCAAAAATTCGTATCTTGAGTCTCGGGTGTCAGTTTGACTCGCCGTTCGAACCTGTGGAAAGCTAATACAGTGTACTTTCTTGTAAAAATGGTTTCAAGTCCTGCAATTAAAATTAACTAGGTTCTAATGAGGCTTTATGGTGTCAATGTAAGATGTCAGTGTCTGTGTTTGTTGAAAAACTTTAAAAATTCATAACTTGAGATTTGAGCATCCGATTGATGCGTGGTTTAGATCGTTGGAAAGCTGAGTTAACGTAATTTATCTTAAAAATATTTTTAGTACCAAAATTTCAGCTATTCGACGCATGGACATGTCTTTTGAATGTGTCAAGTTATGTTGTTTTTGTGAAATGTAAGCAAATGTCCTGTATGGATGATATGCTATGATGTTCTACTTAAATGACTATCTTAGTGATGCTATGGAGTTGTTGTGAAGTTGTTGTTATGTGTTGATGTGATCTATGATTATTGTTTAATGATGTGCGTGTTAAATGTATACACGGGGTAAGAGAATTTTGTTGGAATTATTATGGTGATATATGCATTATGATGTTTTGATGTTGAAAATAAAGTTGTGATGTTATATTATGATGGTTATGATGTTGTGATGATGAAGGATTCGATGATGTGCATATTTGATATATATATATATATGCTTTATGATGATTATGATTAATGATTACATGAATGCGGATGCAATTTGAGGAATTTGTTGATTATGTAGATGTTGTTGCATCATGGAATTCATGACATACTATGTTGGGACTTCGGTCCGTTGTTGTTGGCTTCAATCCCATTGTGCGGATTGGAGTGATTATGTTGTGCTCCCTTGTGGAGGGTTGATGGCCAGTGTCCATCACATGATGAGTATGTTTTGCTCCCTTGTGGAGGGTTGATGGCCTAGTGTCCATCACATTATTGAATTGATACCACATGCATGTTTCTGATGAAGTTGCATTTCATTCTAAGTGGCATTGCATGTGTATGGGTTGATTGTTGATTAATATGTGTGTTTTATTTGTGATATCATGATGTTGTTGTTGCTGCCTTATTAGTATTCTTTTCTTTATATATTTTATAATGAATTATAAATACTCACCCTGTCTGCTTGGAAATGTTGCCTCTATGGTGGGTAACTTGCAGGTGATCAAGATTAGCTTGTAGACGCATTAAGATTTAACTTTGGAGTTATTTTACTCTATTTTCATTAATAATAGAGGTGTCTTGCTCTGATATGTAACATCAGGTGGAGAACACTTGAGTTGAAATTGTGTTGTTTTATAAAACATATTTTATGAGTTTTCTACATGTTGAATTTATTTGAAGACGACTTTTGACAATGACTAAAAGGTCTTTACGTTTGATGAAATAAATGAAGTTATTTTGAGACTATGATTCCGCTGCGAAGTTTGAATTTTATTTATTGATGTTATCGAAGAAACTATTATTATAAATGCTTGAAAACCCGTGTTACGGAGCAGGAAGTTTATTATGATGTTTTTATGAAGCATGTGGCACCCTTTTTGGTGATTTTACTCTGATTTACTTATGTATCATTGTCGTGAATATTCTTTGGGTAGAAGGGTGTTACATTAGTGGTATCAGAGCAGCTTGGTCCGTCCGACCAGGTTGTTAAATGTTGTTTGTTCCTTAGTACGTGACATGTTTGTGTAACAGTGTCGGTACTTGCTTGTTTTCTAACCGTTGTCTCCAGGATTTGTTTTGAAACAAGTGGGGGAGAAGCTTTGGATTTTCTGAGATGTTTTGGTGGAGGAATGTTGTTTCGGCGTGCCGCTGATTTCAAGGATGCAAGCCTTGTGGGAGTTGTGTTGTTTCTGAAACTGAAGTAAATACGGAGACAAGACTTAATGCAACTAAGAATTTGTGGCTGGAGTAGCTTAGTGCACAAGATGCAAGGAACGCTATTGTAGTTGGTAAATATGGTTTATACCCCATCATGATTGTCGGCTATCTATTGGCAAATTGAGAAAGTGATCACCCTTAATCTCTTGTTGATAGTGGACGTGATCATGTTGTATGGGATAGACATATCTTGCCAGCTGGAATGTACTGTGAATTGTTTAGAGCTTAAGCCAAGTGCTTACGAGCTGTTTTGATTAGTCGATGCAGATCCTTACATCTGAAGATGAGGTGGATTCGAGGTTTTTGTATGTCGATCAAGTATTGTTGATGGTTGCTTCTCATAGAGTAGAGAGTGAACTTAAATTCAACGAAGGTGAAGGGTCGAGGTTTATATCTGCTAATTAAGTAGCAGAACCCTTAGGAGACGAGGCTCAGATGTTTGCCATGATTGCAATGACTATGTTCTGGAAATTAACAGTGAAGTCACAACGATGGACCGCCAGTTGTGCGTGAGTTCCATTAGTTAGAAACTTTGGGGTAGAGATTGGTGGAAAAGAAATTGAGGTTTAAGGTTTATGTGAATATGTGATGGATGGATTGATGAAATGCATGTCTTATTGTGTTATAACATGTTAACTTGGGTTGCTAAATGCATTGTGATCATTGGGGCTGAAGGAGTATGGTTTAGAAGTGTTTTGGAATGAAGAAAAATGTAATTTTTGGCTCTGTTACAGTAGTAACCGGTTACCCTACTGAGAGTAACCGATTACCCTTGGAAAAATGACGTTTATGGGTTGTTTTCGAGCCAGTAACCGGTTACCCAATTTGAGTAACCGATTACCACTGTTGTGTGAAAAAAATTCAGAAATTGAATCGGTCATAACTTGAGTTTCGTAACTCTGTTTGACACCCGGTCGGAAGCACCCGGTCGGAAGCGTTGGAAAGATAATTTTATGCTCTATGTGATGGTGAGGTAAGAACATGGTTATATGCCATGGATTGATAATATAAATATAGCAATGTAATGTATATAATTATTGTTTTCTCCAAAATTCATGAATCGAGAATCCGATTGACATGGGACTTGAAGCATTGGAAAGATGATCCAATGAGGGAGTAAACGTAAATGTGAGACCATGATTTAACCAAGAATGTTGGGTAGAGAATAGTAGTGGCTAGTATACCTTAAGGTGTGTGTGGAGACGTGAAGCAGTGGTACACCAGATCATAAAACTGAACCAATGTAGATAGGATTCCTTCCATCATGTTGACTTTTAAAAGGGATAAAAGTCCTCCATACTTAGCTCTAAAAGTTTCAGGATTAGCAATAAATCTTCCTAATTTTCTTAGGTCTTCTAATCTTGGATTTCTAAATGTGTACTTCTGAGTTTTTCTTCTACCAAAATCCATAGCACAATTTCTAATATTTGCAACAACCTGTTTTTTAGTTCTTTTGAAAAATTTGAAAAAAAAAAATTCATAAATTTTGATGAATGCATGTATGCACAAACACAGGCATTTACAAACATAGGTATAAGGGTTTATTGTCACGAGCATGGAGCCATGGATCTACCCATCCTAAAGGTATGTACTAGGGTTTCATTTTGTACTTGTAGAACGGGTTCTAACAAGGTTCCCAAAATCACTGACCCCTCTTTAGGATATTACCAACAAACTGATTGACTCATGAGAGCTGCAATATCCTCAAGATGAATCTCATTCGATAGTCACCGCACAACATCCTAAAATGGATAAATGGGTAAAAGGTCACTAAAGTACTCAGCTTCTTAGGTTCCTAAAGAAAAAAGTAATGTATTCACGATTTGCTCGCTCAACATCAGTAATTCCAAGAAGGTACCTCCACTGAACTAGCGGATTTTCAAGTTAGCTTGTTCGGGATTCACTCCCTATAAGCCTCCTTGATTATACCACCTCCTATCTTAAAGTATGTTCTCAAGTCCAAGTTAGGACTTTTCCTCACCACAAGAGTATTAATCACATTCCCAGAACAAGTGCATTTAAACAGATATGGCAAGTAAACAGATAATATCCGTAGTAATAATAAAGAATGAAATGATGTTAACAGTAATAGTAAGAAAGGTACAAAATAGGCCTGACCTTCTTGGGGGACTATTGTTATATCCCCAGTGAAGTCGTCATTTTTCTGTGGACCAATTTCTGTGATCCTACCAATCCTGAGATGGTGAGATCCTCATAAACCGTGTTTGTGCCACTTTCGAATTTCTAATATTTATCCTATGATGCTTAAATGGAAGGGGAAGGAATCTAAACTAACCCTGAGTGCAAATGTTTTTCCTACAAATGCAATGAGATCTGGAATCGGAGGTCGGTTATACTAAGGGAAGCTATTAACACCCTAAGTATCAATAGTACTCTATGGGAACCTTTTGTACATTTTTTTTACTATTAGTTATCTTATCTACTTAAGTTGTTTATCGTTGATTGGGAAAGTTTTAACTTGTGGGTGAGAATGATAATGTGAGGTGTTTTTGTGAGTTTTTGTTTTATGAAAGGTACGGGGACCTAAGGGGTTTTATTTAAATGCGTGCTCACTAAGATCTCGCAATCTTATGCCTACTTATTCTCAAAAGGAATTGAGAAATCAGAGTATTCGTAGTTCCACCTAACTATGGATGGAATTTGTATCATGTTCAAAGCCCAATATATTGAAGCTAAAAGAGTATTTGTGTATCTTGTTCAAAGCCCAAGATGATGAAGCAAAAAGTTTTGTTGGTTTGAAAGAAAAGACAATTTGTCATTCTTAAGGGAAATTGTCATACCCCAAATTTTGACCACTTAGATTCCCCATCATTATGCAAATCATCATCACAATATGGATGGACCATTATACCTCATTAGTCTCCCCAAAGATGGGTGAGCATCCACTACAATCAAATTTAGGGTTTCAAGCCCTCTCAGAGCTCTTAGACAAAGGATCAATCAAGGAATGACATGATCTTTAACTTGTCTAACCTCTCAAACATCCATAATGGATCAAGAGGACTCCCACATCAAGGATCAAGCACAAAGTTGCAACATTCCAAGTGGATTAAGCCTCAAGATCGCTAGTGTCACCAAATTAGAGTTTTGGTCGACTGGGGCCTCCAGATGGAAATTTTCCTCTGGGCATGAGCGAAAGGCTTCAAATCATAACCTAAGATGCTCCAAGGGACATCATGAATCCAATCATCAAGTCATTTTGCCTCAGGGGATGCATTCATAAAAAATCAGGAATTAGGGTTTCTTGACCTAATTCACCCCTAAGTTGACTTTTGGGACAAAATTTGAGCCAAGACCTCAAGAGAGGATTTGCGGGTCTCTAACACACTACATTGATCCATTTTCAACCATGGATTAATCCAAGAAGCTTGATCAACAAGTTTCAAATTCATCAGAACCACAATTAGGGTTTCGCGGGAAAAGTTAACAGTGCCTTTGACTTTTGACCCAGGCATGCTCCCAAACCTTGGGACATGATTCAATACACCCTATAACACCTATGAAATCAATCCATCAAGTTTTATTTAGGTCAAGGACTTGATTTCATAGAGGATCGCACAGTTTGGAGTTCATCTGACAAAAGTCAACTGTGCACAAAAGGCAACTTTGACTTTTTGAGATTTTTCACAATTATGGTTCTTTGACCCTAAAATGATGTTAATATGTGATTGGGATCATCATTCATAAAGAAAAATCAAGAAAAGTGGGATAACTTGTAAAAGGGGTAACCATAAAAAACTAAGAAATTTTCTAAGTTATGGAACAAAGTGGCTAGGGTACCAACTTCCAAAGATTATAACTTGAGATCCAAGCAACCATTTGGGCTGATCCAAAGATGGATTTGTAGCTCTCATTGCATACTTTAAAAGTGTCAACTACACCTCATTCTAATTCATCATAGATTTTGAGTTATGGTTGGATCAAAATGGCTGAAAACATGAAATGCCACTTTTTCCAACAGTTAGTGAAAAAACTATGATCACAAAACGTAGGGGGATTTTTCACTTGGATCCAAAACGTATCAAGAAAAACTATGATCACACATGTGTTGTATCATATAAGAGCTTTCCAAAATGGCCAAGAACTCCATGAAACTGCACTTAAGCCATGAGATATGACAATGACAATGTGCCTTGCTGCAAACTATCATGGCAAGGCAGATTTATGCATTTTGCTCGGTTTGAGCAAATTTTTCAAATGACAAACAAGTTTATCCATCTGAACACCTCAGGGGGAGACTAAGGAGGGATAAACATTGATCCATCAACCTCCCAATTCCTTGGAACCAAAAGTAGTATGCCAAACCTAGAAATGCCTAAAAGAGGGACAAGACTCCAATTTTGGTTAGGTGCATTTAATGGATGCACCAAGGTGGCATGGACTGAACCCTTTCCAACTGAATTCAGTCAAGACTTATCCAAGAACTAGGGAACCAACAGCCTGTGCTCTAACCTCTAGTCAATGGCTCTAGTCAATGGCTAGAGGAGACTTGGATTCCTACTAATCAACATTTTCCAAACTTCTTCTGCAGTTGCCATTCACTATTGCTTGCAAAACAAACTTGCTCTACTATAAATAGAGCTTATTTGTGATCAGTTTGAGTACACCAAAGCCATCAAACAGATGCTTTCCTCCAAATCTCTTCCTTCACTCAAAAATTGCCTTCCAAAGCAAGTCACTATCTAGTTTTGAGTTTGAAAGCAATTCCAACCAAACCAATCACACACACCTCATAAACATCATATAGAAGTGATCCAAACACTTAAACAACATCTGGAACACTGATTTCTCAAAATCACCATCCAACTGCTCAAGCTTTTAGCAGACTTGCAGTTGGGGTACCATCTTCAGTTCCAGCTTGTTTCAAACCCCTTTAAGCATTCAGACACATCACTTGGCACCTAAGGAAGCTGTGCAAATTGTAGCACCCCAATTTCCATCGCGAATAAATAATACATAATTATATCAGAGTAAGTTAAAATTTATTTTTCCGACAGAAACAAGGATGCCACATCAATAGAAAGAAAACACAGTCCCTGCTCATAAATTTTTTATACATAACACAAAATAGAATAAACGTAAAAGGGCAACTTTTTCCATATAAAAGGAAAGTTCAATTATGGAATAAAGCGGAAAGATCCATAACTGACTAGTTTTACAAAATAAATTGTTTTATAACGTCAAAGTGTATATACAAATGTAATACAAAATATATTCAACTTATGTATACATATATAACAAAAGCGTTCCCCCGACTCCCGTGTTACGTATCAGAGCAGACAGACTGACAAACGGATGGAGAACTAATCTTCACAAAAGCCTCCAAGACTACTAATCTGCAATTGCCTCATAGAGCAACAAACCACAGCAGAAGGGTGAGAAACACAATTATAATATAATTGCATACAATTATATAATAACACAAAAATACACATATAAAATATTCTCACCATAATTTACGCCATAATTCAAATACAAAACAACACAATGCCTATCTCATATATCTATCACCAAGGTATATCAACCATACTCAATTCATTTATCACCAACATATATATATATATATATATATATATATATATATATATATATATATTCACACCTTAGGCACACCAAAGTCATAACATTTGGAACACCCCACCACATCACATAGGATATGTCTATGCACAAAACATATTATCCACAACAAATGCATTTATCACATATGCACATCAATTCACCAATTCAAACATAAATCTCAACACATACTCAATCAATTCATGATTTTCCACACATAATCAATCCATTCATGATTTTCCACACATAATTAATCCATTCATGATTTTCCACACATAATCAATCCATTCATGATTTATGCAAATGCAAAGAGACCGACACAATGACTCTATGCAAATGCGGTACCATCCATCCATCATCTCATCATTAGTTCACTCAGGAACTATTGGAATCATCGCTTGTTACTTAGTGTAACTCCCCGTCGGGAAAACGATGTCCCCCGTCGCTTTAGGTCCTCTTTGTATAAGGTACACGACGTTTATGGATCGCTTTAGGTCCTCTTTGTATAAGGCACACGATCCGATCGCTTTTGGTCCTCTTTGTATAAGGCACGCGATCGTCTATAATCATCGCTTTAGGTCCTCTTTGTATAAGGAACACGATGTTATAGCGGATTCCCTCTGGAACCGTTTCGTCGCTCACACCCCACAAGGGCACACGACATCACAAGATGCATATCATGATGCTTGGCATACAATGACTCATGACAATCCAATGCATGCATATATACAATCATGTGAACCATCTCAACATCAATAATCATGCATATACGATCAACCACAATCACAATGCATTTACTTTACCTTAGGCCACAAACCATCATCACAACATTTAATCACATGCATTCACATCATATAACATCACACAAGTCATACGATATATATCAAAAGCATATTGCATGATAACACATCAAATACACACCATTAAAACGGTAAAAGTCGACAAAACAACACTTTTCCAAATTTCCGACATAATTAAATCGGCCAACAATCTCAAAACCATTTTGATAAGAAAGAACATTTTATTAGCTTTCCAACAATACCAAGTATGTTCAAAACGGATAATCGGAACACAAGTTATGGAATTAAAAAGAAAGGGCATCGCGAAATGGCAAAATTCTGCACCCTCGCTGGCCATACGCGTATTGCCCTGAGCCATACGTGTATTGCCCAGCCCCATACGCTTACCATTACGCATTTCAGTAGATGGCCGAGAAAAATGGATTTCCATACGCGTATTGCCTCAATTTGCACCTGCCATACGCGTATTGCCCAACCCAATACGCGTATTGCCTTGCTTGATACGCGTAACGGCAGCGACAACCTAGAATTTTTCCTGCATAATTTCCTGTTACGAATTCACCCAATTCCACTCCCAAATCTCACCTAAACACCAGAAAATTACCAATTAAATGCACAACAACATCTATCTAACATGTCTCAGCAATTAGGAACATTAAAGCATGATTTCAGACACAATTTGAATCAAATTCTAACAATCTCAACATATTATGGTTTTAGTTCTCTACTCAATTTCAACCAAATATTACACAAATACATGCATACATAATCATACACAAGTATAAGATAATCGAGTTTCACACCCTTACCCGATTAATCGTGTTTTAGAATGTCGGTTGATTCGATTCCTAAACTTTCAAGTTTTTCCTCTTTTTCCTCTTTTCTTTCTCTTCTCCTTCTTCTCTTTCTTTTCTCTCTATTTTCTCTCTATTTTCCCTCTTATGAAAAACAAACATAATATCTACCCAACCAAAAGACCAAAATACCCCTACACTCAAATATCTCGTAAACGCTCCCAAAACGCGATAAAACACAATAACGATGAAAATTAATATATTGCCAAATAAAAGTCAAGAATAAAATAATATAAAAATAAAAATAATTAAATCGACTCGATTAAATAAATAAGACAAAATGGGGCGTTACACAAATCATTGGAACCAGCTTGCAACACCTCTAACACAAAACACGATCACCAGCTGCAAGAGGTAGGCATAAGCTCTTCTAACTCTATGATTCATGCATTTTTTCCTCGCACAATAATTTTGCCATATGTTCATAATCATGCATAGAGTGTTCACCCTCAATCAATTACTTTGTTTGAATCGTGTATGGAATTTCTGAGCCTTCATGCAAATTTTAGGGTTCTTGAGGTTTCTCTTTGATTTCTTATTCCATGCTTAAAATAAATGAAATTAAAGACCATAGACATGATCGTGAGGTGAAAACGAGCAGACTGATATGTAGATTGCAAGATATCATCAAGTATTCAGTGAGATGGGATAGAAAATTTAAATCTGCAGAAACAGAGGGTGGCGCGTGTTCTTGGCATGTTCTTGGCGCCATTTTTTGAATATTTGAATATTTGAATTTTGTGATTTTATTTAATTGATTCAAAAATTAATTTCTCTCTGAGTTTTAATGATTTTGAGTCGATTCTTTTTTTAATAATTCACAAAAATGCTAAAATATTTTATTTTACCAAAAAATCCTAAAAATAATAATTATTTCATATACTTGATATTTTTACAAAGAATTAATATTTTATTTGTTTTTCAACATTTAAAATGTTTTTTCTCCCTTGATTTTCCAAACTTAATTGATTTCCAATCATTTTGTGGATAGAAACATGGTTTTTGAAACATTGATCCAAGATAACAATTTGTTTTCACACATGTTTAACAATTTTGATCATTTAAATTGAATTTTTATTCAATTAAAATATATTTTGAAAACAAATTAGGGTTTTGATTAATTCAACCGTCATCAAACTTTTTAAAACTCTTTGGGCCTCTAATAGAGTGTAAGACCCAACCCTTTTTTAAAACCAAAATAATTTGGGCTTCAGTGTATTGTATAAGTCTCGATACCGTCAAAAGGTTTGGCACGATCGTCGCCTTTTTAACAAAAATCATTTGGGCCTCTCCTTGAGCTGTAAGCCCCACCACTTGTACAAAAAATAAATTATTGGGCCTCTAATAGAGTGTAAGACCCAACCCCTTTGTAAATACACCACCTTCTGGGCCTCAGTCATTGTATAAGTCCCACTGTATTTTCAAAAACAACGGCGCGATCGTCGCCATTTTAACAAAATCAACTAGGCCTACCCTCTTGTTGTAAGTCCCATTTCTTTTATTTAAGATAAATCTTTAGGCCTATAATAGAGTGTAAGACCCATCCCCTTGTACATAAAAACCTTTTTGGCCTCACGTATTGTATAAGTCCCTCTGTACAATTTTTTAAACAACGGTGCAATCATCGTTAAAACTTGGGCCTCTCCTCGAGCTGTAAGCCCCAACAATCTTTTCAAACCCATTTCTCCTTTGATTTTGAATTCAAATATATGTTGTTATCAAAACTTTCTTTGTTGAACAACTAACCAAATAGCATGGAAGCTCTACAACGGGTAAGTGTTTATCCGCTTTCATTTACCGCTTTCATATGTACATAATTGTATTGTGGGGCTGCTTCACTGTAAGTCTTCTTTCATATCCTTTTATATACTTGTCACATATCCACTGTGTAATACTAGTATAGTTATTTAGAGTTTTCCCTGGCAACTACGTCTAGAACTAGGTAAACCCATGTTGGTCACTCTTAAATACAAACAAAACTAGATCCCCCGTAGGATTCCAGATACAGTCTTCCCTCCTCTTGGGGTTAAACAATATGGAACAAAGAGAAAGGTAGTATTCTCGGTGAACCTTTTCTCAGACTGTCACCCTTAGAAATTGGCAAAGAAACTCTAACTCCCCAGAGATGATCTTTTCTTCGTGAATGGCATCTCTTGAGTTTCTTCCAAATCCTCTAACTTTCCCGGAATAATCTCTTCTCAGTGAATTGCATTTCTTGAACTTCTCTTGGTTTGGGGGCCCACAGTCTTCCTAAAAGCATCCCCGTCTCCTCTTGGGCATTGTACAAGGACCCTTCGACTTCTTAGAAGTTCTCATGCCTTCTCTTGGGCTTAATACAAGGACCCTGACGACCTCTTAAATGTATAAGACATAACTTAGTCATCCTTTGCTAGAGCAGTCTTTCCCGCGTCAAATCTCCGGCCAATTTAGGGTTGATACTCATCCCTTAATGCCCGTGCCTCCTCTTGGGCATTGTACAAAAGATAAAACTCTAGACTTGGATAGTCTAAGACCCTTGAGTCTCAAAGACATTCTCAAGTTCCTTTCAAACATAGGAAGAAACCCCGGTCTCTCCAATGAGAATTCCCCACACTTGGATCCGCTTCAGGATCTCCAGAATCCACAACGGTAAGGTAGCCTCCTCTTGGGCTTTGTACAAATGATTCTCCCTAGCAGAGCTAACCTTTTCAGACTCTCTTGTTTAGTCAAACACTTTTTAGCCTCCATCTTGGGCTTTGTACAAGACATATAAAAAACCACTCTCTTGTTGAGTATAAAATACTCTCTTGTTGAGTCAATCCACCTTTAGCCTCCGTCTTGGGCTTTGTACAAGACATATAAAACACTCTCTTGTTGAGTATAAAAGACTCTCTTGTTGAGTCAAACTCCTTTTAGCCTCCATCTTGGGCTTCGTACGAGATAGAAAAACACTCTCTTGTTGTGTATAAAAGACTCTCTTGTTGAGTCAACCACTTTTAGCCTCCGTCTTGGACTTTATACAAGACATATAAAACACTCTCTTGTTGAGTATAAAAGACTCTCTTGTTCAGTCAATCTCCTTTTAGCCTCAATCTCTGGCTTCGTACGAGACAACAAATCACTCTCTTGTTGAGTATAAAAGACTCTCTCGTTGAGTCAAACAACCTTCAGACTCTCTTGTTGAGTCAATCACCTTCAGACTCTCTTGTTGAGTAAACCTTTTTTAGCCTCCGTCTTGGGATTTATACAGGACAGATAAAAGTACTCTCTTGTTGAGTCAAACCCTTTCAGCTTCCATCTTGGGCATTATACAAGATACATTCTCCTCAACGGAGTCAAAATCCCTTTTAGCCATCACATTGGGCTTTGTACAAGACAGAAAGAACATTTTCCTCCGAAAAAGTCAAACTTCCTGCCTCCTCTTAGGCTTTGTATAAAGAAAACCCCGGTTGAGTCAATCAACCTTTTAGCATCAAAGTTGTGCCGTGCTCACAGCGTATAAACATCAACAACTCCTCTTTAGAGATGACAAATTCTCTCTCAGCCAAAACCCTTTAGCTTCACATCTTGGGCTTTCAACAAGATACAAACCACCTTTAGCTTCAAGTCTTGGGATTTGAACAAGACACCAAAACACCTTTTTCCTCCCATAAAATAGGAGGAACTACGATCGCTCTGATTTCCCTGTTTCGGGAATACGTAGGCATAAGATTGCAAAATCTTAGCGAGCATACTAATCAAAAACCCAAAATCCCATACCTTCAGACATCCATCGAAAAGCATCAGACCAAACATCTTACCAATAGCCTAGACACTGTTTTTAAGCGAATAACCCTAAAGAAGAACCCCCTCTTGATAGCATCTGTAAACCAACAGTTTTGACTGTTTAATCTCAGTTTTCAAGCAAGGTTAATTGGAGACATATATTTCCCTTCCTTAATCAGCTCAACAGGATAAAAAATGAATCGAACTGTAGTACCAAAGCGATAGTGATTCGAAACCACAATAATCGTGCTACAAAAAAATTGCGACCACAGTGGGAGGCATTCTTTCTTGCCTCTTTTAGGGTGAGAGATTTAAATTCAACAAAATGTCACAGAAATGGCGACTCTACTGGGGAGTCATTGTCTGTATAGGATCATAAGACTAGAGGTCTAGGATGATTAAGACAAATATATATACTGCTTTTCCTAATTGATATCTATGTTTATTTTTCTGCAAATGGGAATGCGTGTGATGCCGCATGTGGAAAGATTGAGTATACACCTAAGATAGGGGATGGCATTATACGGGTAATCTTACGGGGTGTGAATCCCTGTTAAGAGTCCCCGGTTGACCATCAGACTCAGTGGAGACTCCCTTTGCAGATACATTGCCTATACGACTTCGGTTATTGAAGGTAGTGTGGTCGATTGGGTTATTTGAGAAGCTGAGGTTTCTAGTAGACTAAAACCATTTTGTAGTGCGGAAGCTATCGGGAATAGTTGTCACGCGATACTACCCTCATTTGAGATCACTCTAAGATACATCAGCTCGCTGGCGATCCGCTTGCTGTTGTTATCCCAAGAGGGGTCAATGATTTTGCGGACAGGTACAAAAAATCACCAGTATAAACCTTTGGGGATGGGTAGAGCCTTAACTTTATGACACCGACCCTTTGACCCCATGTTTTTTTCTATGTTTTTGTATGCTGCATTCATGCATTCATCTAAAAAACATTAAAACAAAGAAAAATCTTTTCTACTAGTCTCTCTTTTTCAAACTAAACTAAGACAATGATTGCAAATTTCAGATAAAGAGATTGCGCTAATGGATTTTGGTAGAAGGAAAACTCACAAGTACACCTTCAAGGTTCCAAAACTAGAGGATTTAAGAGGTCTACCGAGAATGATCACCAACCTAGAGGCTTTCAAAGCCAAGTATGGAGGACTGCTATCTCTGTTAAGGGTTCATGTAATCGAAGGAATCCTGTCCACACTAATCTAGTTCTACGATCCGGTCTATCACTGTTTCACATTCCCGGATTATCAGCTAGCACCAACACTAGAGGAGTACTCTCACCTGACTGATTTGCATATTACTGACCAAGCTCCCTTTTCTGGATTGGAAGAAATTCCAAAGGATCAAACCATTGCGAGAGCAATCTATTTGGACGAGTCAGAAGTCAGGACTCACATGACCACTAAGGGGGGAATCCAGGGTTTTCCAGCCCAGTTCTTGACAAAGAAAGCTCTATACTTTGCTAATATAGGGAATGTGGCCGCTTTCGAGAGCATCTTTGTTTTGCTTACCTACGGGTTATTTTTGTTTCCCAACATCGATAACTTTGTAGATATCAATGCCATTAAGGTTTTTCTGATTGGAAACCCTGTACCAACCTTGCTCGTAGAAGCTTATCATTCGGTACACTTAAGGAATTTGTACAGCAGAGGAATGTACACATGTTGTGTACCCCTGCTATACAAATGGTTCACTTCCCACTTACCCAAGTCTGCTGCATTTTGGGATCAAAAGAATACTTTACGTTGGTCGCAGAGAATCATGTCTCTTACCAACTCTGACATCGATTGGTACAATCGAATCTATGACGGGATTAGAATCATTGACCGTTGTGGAAATTTCCCAAATGTACCCCTTATAGGAACTAAGGGAGGAATCAACTATCATCCAGTGTTAGTTCATCGTCAATTTGGATACCCGATGAGGCATGTCCCGCGTAATGCTCATCTGGAAGGTCTTTTCTTCAAGGAAGGAGAAAATAACCGAGCACTAAAGACAGAAATAGTGCATGCCTGGAAACATGTTAACAGGAAAGGAAGAGAGTCTTTAGGAAAACTGGAATGTGTCTCGGTGGAACCTTATCTCCACTGGGTACAAACTAGAGCTCTCAAGCTGAGGATGCCTTACCCTCATCAGGAAGTTCTTCCATTAAGGGACTCTTTCCTTTATTTTATGTCTGATACGGAAAAACTACAGGTTACTCTCAGTGACAGTAAGAATTGTCTCTACAAGTCAATCTATGTTTTGATGATAACAATAAGTATTTGTGAAAGAACCATTTTATGGTCTAACGTGTGTTGTGTGCAGATCATAAGAACTAAAGACATCAGAACCAACATGCACCAGCTAGATGTAATATGAGTGAATATATACATATGCGAAGTTACTTTGTGTGACTAAAGTCGCGAGAAGTAAGAACGCTTCTTTATCTAGTCATGATCAACCAGATCCAAGGATGCCAAGATTGTTGTTGCAATGCTCTTGTGGATGCTCTCTGAAAGTGATTGAGATTTTGAAGATAGTGAAGCTTCTGAAGAAGTACACTCTGAAAGAACCAAAGTGTGGAAGACTCCTATGACTTGAAGTTCTGATGTCTGAAGGCGCTGAAGACCAAGTGCAGAGAGAATCTGAAGACTTATGGGTTCTGAAGATCAAGGTTTCAAATATCAAGTTCTGAAGATTATGAAGACATGTTCTGAAGATTCGGAAGACTTGAAGCAGAAAAGAATAACGTTCTTAAAGACCAAGTGCTGAAGTTCTGAAGACTGATTCCTAATGGACTTCTTCAATCGACTGAAGACTTGAAGCATCAGATATTCTGCTAAGAAGACTCTACTCATGCTTCATCAGATTAACATCAGAAGCCACTGAAGTTTTGAAGTCTAGATATTACCGTTGTGAGTTAAATGTACACACTGCCCAAGAAAAGATGTCCGATCACTTCTCCCTCTATAAAAAGGAGATGTGTCAGTACAACTCATTATATCACAACGTCTATTTTCCAAACAGCCAACAGTATTCTCAAATGGCTATATTCCCATTGGCTATTTAATGGAAAGAGTTTTTGCTTCTGATGCGTTGATCACTTGTAGAATCACGAACTGAATGTTCATCTACAAAACTGACCAAGTCATTGTGAAGATAGCCACAATGATGAGTTCTCGTGGTAACACTCAGAATATTCAAAAGCTATCATTATTTCACTAATGACAATTGTTGTTGAAACTCAAGAAGACGAATCAACACAACAACAACAATTATGAATAGAAGTTGTTGATGAAGAAGACAACATTGAAGATCTGTCAAGTCATCAACCTACCTTCTCGTCTGGACTACATTGAAGATCTGAAGCAAGGAGTTGCTGCTCAAAGCTTGCTCAACCAAGAAGACGAAGAAGAAGAAGATCTATAAGATGTCAACAATTGTAATATCCAAATACATCATTGTAGTTTCTTAGCAAAGCAAGGAGTTGTTGCTCAAATCTTGCTTGAACACATGTGTGTGTTCTTTGCACTTAAACTTAGGAGAAACTTGCTTATTAAGAAGCATAATTTGTAATCTCCAGTTTGTCAATTCAACTAAAGGAATTGAGACTCCTTCAGTGAACGTTATATCCTGATATATCCTTGAACAGTTCAGCTGTGAGTTGAGGCCCTTGAGTAGATCACGTGGTGATCAGATACTTGAGATGACAATGGCTGAGGGTCATTGTGGAAAATCCTAAAATATGGTCAGTAGCATTATATTCATTGTGATGAATCCCTGAACGGCAAGCTGTGAAATCCCAGCAGTGGGTCTGCTCGGTCAATGAACGTTATATCCTGTTGGATCCCTGAACGGTTCATTGGATTGTTAGTCATAGTTCGGCTGTGCAAGTAGTTAGTCACAGTGCGGCTGTGTAAATGGTTAGTCACCGGCGTTGCCCTTGCAATTGTAATCATGATTTGGTTATAGTGGATTAAGTCCTTGTGTTCAAGGAGAAATCACCTGAGGAAGGTGGACTAGATTAGCCCTCGTGGTGAACCAGGATATATCGTGTGTCATATACTCTCTTGCTTAATATCTCTATTTATGTTTCTGCATTGAATATCAGAACCTCATATTAAGCAAAGTCAGAACCTTGCAGCATATCTCTGATAAGCTTTCGCATTGCAAGTTCTAAGTATCATATCTTATGATCAGAACCTATATGGTTCTCATGCTCCATAGTTAAGAGATCAGAATCTCTCAACGAAAATTGAACGTTCTTGAGGGTCTCTTTAACAAAATACGAAAAGTATTAGAAGAGTAAATTCACAATTCAAACCCCCCTTTCTTGTGTCTTTCTCGCACCTTCAATTGGTATCAGAGCTCCAGTTCTATTATTGATTCACATCAAACACTTAACAGTGTCAGAAAAAGATCCAGATGTGGTGCGTAGAAGTACTCTGGGTGAGATTGAAATCCACTTACAATATCTGTAACAGTTCAGCAGTTGACTGTGTACAAAATTGTAATCAATCTGATTACTTCTTGAACAATTTACTGGTTCTAGATGAAGTCTCATTAAAAGTGAAGAATCTGCTGATAAGATCAATTCATCAGATAAGAAACTGTATCTGTTGAATGCTCATTCTGGAAAATACGTGTGGATAAAGCCACGTATATGCTTAAAAAGATGAATCATCAGAAAGCAAGAAATCTTGTTTGCTGAAGATTAATTCTTTATGAGTTTTTGAGATGTTTTCAAGAAACGGATTAGGTCCACCCTTGACTTTCTCGTTTAAAACTCATTCTGAATCTCTTCATGTGAAGAAGAAAGATTGTTGCTCTAAGACTTTGAATTTCAGGATGAAATCTGTCAAAGCCAGAATCTGAAAAATTCAAATTACTAGAAAAGATTCTGAATGTATTCTTAAGCCTTAATTGTTTCAGAAATCAATCTCTAATAACTTGAGATTATCCTAGTGGAATCAAATGTCGATAATCTGATTTTTGTCAGATCAAGTGTTCTCAAGAACCACTTGAGCTATGAAATTAAAAGCTATCAATCCAGACATCTAGGTTCCCTAACTGATGTCTTAAAAGATGACGTTAATGATGTTCTTTTGAAGAAATCAGTTAACTCATAGATATGTGTGACCAACCTCAAATAAGTTGTTCAACATTATGAGAACAAGAAGTTTCATGCAAACCATGACTAGTGATGTACACATGTGTTGCGTGATGACGTTTTGGTTCTGAACAAGTTCTGAAACAACCTTGATGAACAAAGTCAAAAGCTGATATGTTAAATTCTTCTTTGTATAACCTCTCAAAGACTCTCACTAATCTTGTGTATTCAACCATCTTTCGAAGAAAAGAAATTCTCACAAACGCAAACTGAATTCAGACTATGAAAGGAGAACTCAACCAATTCTCATAGTTTGTCATTTAAGATTCAGATCCATAACTTAAGAACTGTATCAAAACCAAACAGGTTCTATGGATCAAGGAAGTGAGAAGTGAGAAGCAATTAAAAATAGATGTAATCTGTTGCTTATGAATAGGGTCATCAAATAGAATTTATCGTTCACTCTGTACTGCTCCCAAGCATATGAGTGTCAATTTTCTTTCAAAACATTCATTACATCGCCTTACCAAAAGGATTGCATGTAATTGGCTAAGTACTGATGAAGTGGCCACTCTGATCATGTTAGGTCCTAATCTCGGTTACTATAACCTAGAGAGTTGATGGACAAGGTTGAACAAGAAAAGAGAGAAAACTGTAATTCAACCAGGATCACATTCCAAGAAAATATTCGTCTTCCTTAGAAGTCAGAACACAAGCGTATCCTGAAGAACATGGGAACCTACAGCAGCTCACTCAGAAGCAAGCAGAATCTAAAAATTAATAATATCTCAAAATGGAAAGCACTCAGAATGGTCATAAATGGATTTCAGAACCTCCAAGGTATGTCTATCTTCATTCATTCTCATTATTTGAAATAATAGCAATAATTTGAACATCCGTCATATTAGGATTATTGAAACTATAATAATACTCTCACGCATTTATGATTAGACAATTTTCAAGAGTTAAATAAACAGTCATAATCACGTAGTGTCAGCAACCTACTGCTATAGATATACGGCGATTAAAATCTATCACATGACATTTCACTGACTATCACAGCTATTTATAGCTAGTCTTGGAAATGATGAACCCCACGTGCTCAAACAGCTATTCAATCCCAAAGTCCTTTTCACTTCAACATCTAATTAGGTGGAACCTCATCTCTCAAACAATTCAACTTCGTTTAGAATGTCGTCCCACAACATCAGAGGAGAAACATCCGATCTAGAACTCCTGAAGAAATTCACAGTGAATTTAAACCTTCCGCCTCAGCTCAACAAAACAAGCGTTCTCTCTGGAATTATATTTTAGAACTGGGAAAATTATTTCTCCATGCTTGTTGGACCTATTTTCCCTGAACTGGTGACTGAGTTTTGGGCAAATGCACGAACTCTAGAATATGATCTTGGTATGATTGCTATTCTATCGGTTGTGGCTGGTCGTCCAATCTTGATCAACCCCACCATCATAGCTAAAGCCATTGGGTGTGTCGAAGATGGGGTGACTGTGGAAAGAAACATCAACAACCATAGTTTCGATAGGCATTTTCACATCATTTTTGAAACAGAAGGGCATCCTACTCAACCTTGCACCCTCACTCCATTTGCTAAAGATTGGTACAAGCTTATGGTGACTAATCTAAGACCAAGAGAAAGAGGGGGAGGCTGGCTGTCTAACCAAGAAAGATTGTTCATTTTCTTTTTAGTATCTAGAATCAAAATAAACTTACCTCAGTCCATGTACAACCATTTAAAGGAAGAAATTAATCTCTCTAGGGAAGACACAATCTACCAAGTTCCCTACTGCAGAGTTATCTCTCACATTCTTGATCTCCAGGGAGTAGTTGGTCATTGTATAAGAAATGGAATGACTGAAAGAGTCCTTCCTGAATTTTGTTCACCAATGACGTTCTTAGTCTAAGATAGGATTTTAGTTATTTCTATTTAATTGAGTTTATATTACATCTTAATCGTTTTTGTGATTTGTATGAATATCCCAAATGATCAAAATGCACTAATTATCTAATAATGAGCTTTGCTTAAAATTCACATGAAAAGGATTAGGAGTGTCTAGAGACCTTAAATTCCCATAGGTCATGATTAAGTAACAGTTCCATTACCACTCATTAAGATTGTGTCATGATTGTTGATTAAAGGAATTAATTATTTATCCACTTTTCCACATTATTTAGTATTCCTAGGAAAATCAACCGTTGCGGTTCCATCTTCCTCAAAAATAGTCTGCTTCTTCTATAAAAGCATCAAACTCGACGAGAACAAAACAACCTTCACTCAATCAGATTTCCTAGTTTCTAACTCTGTATTCTCTCTCTCTCTCTCTCTCTCTCTCTCAAAAATGGCATACGTCTCAATTCCCACAACCACACAAATCCCAGTTAACAATCTCAAGGTTCTGTCAGAAACTATAGTTAACTTCAACAATCTGAAATCAAATGGATGCGACATTACTCCCTCTTTGGAAATCCAAGGTTAGAAAAACTACTTCAAAAGATTGGAAGGACCAACTTATGATCATCTAATCAAAGATTTCTGGATTCATGCAAACACATCCAAAAATCTCATTGTCTCTTTCGTTTTCGGAAGAAAAATCTTCATCACTGAAAAGACTATCACAGATCTCTTGCGGCATGAAAATGACGGATTCAGAATCTCCAGAAACTTACTCAATGAAGAGAATGAAGCTAAGGTGATGTCCTCTATCCTCAAAGATGAAACCTTATCTGAAAACTAAACCTCCTCAAACCTGAATAACTCACTTCAAGTCTGGTTCAAAATTCTGCAAGAGAATGTTTTCCATCATCTCTCCTTAGAACAGTTGAACGATACTTAAAAATGTGTTCTATTCCTTCTACTAAAAGGAATTAAAATGCACATTCCCTCAATCCTCTTCAAGCATCTCGAGGATGCCATCAGAAGCTCTAAAACTTGTTCTGATCATGAATATGGTCTCATTCCCTATGGAAGACTTATCTCAGACATTTTAGTTGAATCAAGATTAGTTGGTGTCATTCTAATTAATGAAGGAGAATCTTGGAAGCTGCTTAAAAGCGCTGGGAAGATTCTTAAATTTAAGAACCTTTTGAAAGAAGACGCCAATTTAGGTAATTCACGTTTTAGAGAACTAACTCTAACCCCCGGAGTTCCGGTTATAGGTTTTCCAAAATTTCCTACCTACAATGAGGTAGAATTCGGAAACTGTCTGAGAAAAATCAAGGACGAAGATATCACTGATGTTCTTCAAGAACTCTCAGATTGGAAGGTAGGAAGAAAAGCGGTTACTAAGGAAGAACACTCATCCAAGAGATTAAGAACCACGAATAGGGTTCTTGCATCGTTCAAACACAATGCAATCTCAAGGATTCAAACCCTCGTCAATGCTTCTAGTTCTTGTGTAAACCCTATGGAAGTAAGAAATGTCTGGAACGAGTTCCATGAATGGATCTCAGAAGAAATAGTAAAACACAAGAAGCTTGCAATGGCTCAAACAGAAGAAACATCACTTCCCTCAAGCTCAGATAACTCTGAAAGTCTTTCCTCATCTTCTTCATCATCCCTAAGCTCCTTTCAGTCTAACCTATAGGAATCAGTTTCGTCTAGTCTAGATCTATATGTTTTGATGAAATCCGTCAGTAACACAATCTATATCCTTATATAATCTATATGGTTTTGTTTAAATCTTTAGCTAATACAATCTATGAACCTCTATGTTTAGATGCAGTTTATTTGAGCTCCATATTGGTTATATATAATTATTCTTCAGATTAATTAAGCCATAACAGGAAAATTAGTAAAATGAACCTAAGTGCTTTTAAAATGCCTGAACACCGGTTTCACGACCTTCACAATTGGCTTCCATTACCTTCATTTGATATCATTCATATACTTGATTTTAAGTGATTATGCTTAATTGCTCATATGCCCTGACACTTTTTGATGATGTAAAAAAGGGGGAGAAATATAATGATCTTGATTGAGAGAAGGAAATCTATCTGAAAGAATGCAGAACTCAAACAAAGTACAAAAATGCATGTTACTACTAACGTTTGTTGTTTAATGTTATCCGAGGAGCTCGAAACAAGTTCACTAGGCATTCTAAAGTCAGGAACAGGCTAAGAAGAAGAACTCCGATCATATAATAGAAGTTGTCTAAGAAAATTCTGAAAGCAGTCAAGACAAAGTACACATTCTCAAGATGCTTACTCAGAGGAACTGTGTAAATCAGAAGCCAAGAGCTGTCTGAAGATCTGGATTGAAGATCCAAGAAAGAAGTCGTTCTGATGTTTATTAGGAACCATTTGAAGTAAAAACGATTTGGTATCAGACTAAATCAATAATTGGTAATCAGACTCAGCACGTAAAGATTAGTATCAGACTCAGCAATAAGAGCACAGCTATGAATTATTATCAAATGGTATGAGAAGAAATTCTTCACTTGGTATCAGACTCAACATACTCTGGTATAAGACTCAGCACATCAAGTAACATCAGACCAGAATCAAATCATGAGTACCATATTCAGAATCAAGCGTTGATTGATCACAAATATTAACCTTCAATTGGTATCTGATCAAAAATCAAGCTTTGATGAACCACTGAGTTATGACATTAACAAGATAAGTACCTATGGTCAAATGTCAAACTCTGAAAAGTCATGCTCCGCATTGGTGATTAAAATCTTACAACTCTGAATCTCGATTCTGAAGATCCCAATATATGACTTATGGTAATTAAGGGGAGACTACCCAGAAGATGAAATTATAAAATCAAAAATATTCATATAAGTCTGAAACTCAGGGGGGGTTTCCTTTAAAGACAGTGTCTGTCTTTGATAGATAGCAAGGCTATGACTATCCGTCAATAACTGTTCTGATCTTATGCTTAATGGAATCTGCTGAAAAGAAGAAATGCGTCAGATGTTTCTGAAGATAATATGCTCTGATACGACAACAAAGAAAACTGAGTTCTGAAGATCTGAAGATGGAAGTTCTGATGAACAAGTCCAGATGCTAAAGACTCCTCGTTTTCCTAAAGACTAGATAGAGAAGTAACTCTTTTCTATTCCTGTTCTGACTCAAGTTGTTACTCTGTATATCTTTGAATTATATAAAATCCTAGATAATCTCAGATAAAAGCCTTGAGGATAACCCATTCAGGGGGAGATGTTGTTCCAAACTCTGAATTTATTTGCTTTGGTGATTACCTTGTATAAAATGTTCAATCAAAATACTTGGTTTTGTCATCATAAAAAAGGGGAGATTGTGAGAGCAAGAATTGTCTCTACAAGTCAATCTATGTTTTGATGATAACAATAAGTATTTGTGAAAGAACCATTTTATGGTCTAACGTGTGTTCTGTGCAGATCATAAGAACTAAAGACATCAGAACCAACATGCACCAGCTAGATGTACTATGAGTGAATATATACATATGCGAAGTTACTTTGTGTGACTAAAGTCGCGAGAAGCAAGAACGCTTCTTTATCTAGTCATGATCAGCCAGATCCAAGGATGCCAAGATTGTTGTTGTAATGCTCTTGTGGCTGCTCTATGAAAGTGATTGAGATTCTGAAGATAGCGAAGCTTCTGAAGAACTACACTCTGAAAGAACCAAAGTGCGGAAGACTCCTATGACTTGAAGTTCTGATGGCTGAAGGCGCTGAAGACCAAGTGCAGAAAGAATCTGAAGACTTATGGGTTCTGAAGATCAAGGTTTCAAATATCAAGTTCTGAAGACTATGAAGACAGGTTCTGAAGATTCGGAAGACTTAAAGTAGAAAAGAATAACGTTTTTAAAGACCAAGTGCTGAAGTTCTGAAGACTAATTCCTAATGGACATCTTCAATCGACTGAAGACTTGAAGCATCAGATATTCTGCTAAGAAGACTCTACTCATGCTTCATCAGATTAACATCAGAAGCCACTGAAGTTTTGAAGTCTAGATATTACCGTTGTGAGTTAAATGTACACACTGCCCAAGAAAAGATGTCCGGTCACTTCTCCCTCTATAAAAAGGAGATGTGTCAGTATAACTCATTATATCACAACGTCTCTTTTACAAATAGCCAACAGTATTCTCAAACGGCTATATTCCCACAGGCTATTTAATGGAAAGAGTTTTTGCTTCTGATGCGTTGATCACTTGTAGAATCACGAACTGAATGTTCATCTACAAAGTTGACCAAGTCATTGTGAAGATAGCCACAGCGATGAGTTTTCGTTGTAACACTCAGAATATTCAAAAGCTATCATTATTTCACTAATGACAATTGTTGTTGAAACTCAAGAAGACGAATCAAAACAACAACAACAACAATTAAGAACATAAGCTGTTGATGAAGAAGACAACATTGAAGATCTGTCAAGTCATCAACCGACCTTCTCGTCTGGACTACATTGAAGATTTGAAGCAAGGAGTTGCTGCTCAAAGCTTGCTCAACCAAGAAGACGAAGAAGAAGAAGATCTATAATATGTCAACAATTGTAATATCCAAATACATCTTTGTAGTTTCTTAGGAAAGCAAGGAGATGTTGCTCAAATCTTGCTTGAACACATGTGTGTGATCTTTGTACTTAAACTTAGGAGAAACTTGCTTATTAAGAAGCATAATTTGTAATCTCCAGTTTTCCAATTCAACTAAAGGAATTGAGACTCCTCTAGTGAATGTTATATCCTGATGGATCCCTGAACGGTTCAGCTGTGAGTTGAGACCCTTGAGTAGATCACGTGGTGATCAGATACTTGAGATGACAATGGCTGAGGGTCATTGTGGAAAATCCTGAAATATGGTCAGTAGCGTTATATTCATTGTGATGAATCCCTGAACGGCTAGCTGTGAAATCACAGCAGTGGGTCTGCTCGGTCAATGAACGTTAAATCCTGTTGGATCCCTGAACGGTTCATTGGATTGTTAGTCACAGTGCGGTTGTGCAAGTAGTTAGTCACAGTGCGGCTGTGCAAATGGTTAGTCACTGGCGTTTCCCGTGCAATTGTAATCATGATTTGGTTATAGTGGATTATGTCCTTGTGTTCAAGGTGAAATCACCTGAGGAAGGTGGACTGGATTAGCCCGCGTGGTGAACTAGGATATATCGTGTGTTGTTTACTCTCTTGCTTAGTATCTCTATTTATGTTTCTGCATTGAATATCAGAACCTCATATTAAGCAAAGTCAGAACCTTGCAGCCTATCTCTGATATGCTTCCGCATTGCAAGTTCTGAGTATCGTATCTTATGATCAGAACCTATATGGTTCTCATGCTCCATAGTTAAGAGATCAGAATCTCTCAACGAACATTGAACGTTCTTGAGTGTCTCTTTAACAAAATACGAAAAGTATTAGAAGAGTAAATTCACAATTCAAACCCCCCTTTCTTGTGTCTTTCTCGCACCTTCACTCTCAACAAAGTTTAGAAAGAGAAGATGACTTGGAAGAATAAGTACCGTATTCTCAATGTGGAGTGTAAGAAAATACAGTAACTATTGAAAGATAAAGATGCTCTGATTGAGATTTTAGAGCAACATGTTGTTGAAAATCAGGATGACCAAAGGAATTTACTCACTCCTTTCACTTGGCAAAGGAATGACAACCTGACAATGGACCAAGAGCCCTGGTCAAATAAAAGGAAAGTACCAGAAGTCGTACCTGAGCTCGCTTCAGAGAGGACTCAGGACCCATAAGTTTAGATTTTCTTTTACAGCACTTTGTAAATTACTGTATTTCCCTTTCCGCAATCTTTGAATTCAATAAAACGGGGTTTCCCCACTGTTTGATATTTGCAATCTAATTGTCGAAGTTTACTTTGAATAAACGAAAAATATATACAATTAATATAATCATTGCATATCATTCATCATTCTCACGTAACGCATTCTTCTTACCTACGAATCTCACATTTGCGTCTCGATTCTAGAGTCAAACTGTCTCATTCGTACAATACTCGGGCAATCGTTAGAAAAATATGGATGATCTCGAGGAAGAGAATAGAGAGTTGAGAGAAGAGATCGACACTCTGAAAGAGGATCTAAGAAAGCTTCATAACGACATGCAAGCTCTAGCAGAAGCTCAAATGCAACAACAAAGGATTGTGATCTCAGAGATCACATCAACTCCCATAGTGGAAAAGTATGATCCTAGGTATAAAATGATGAAAGATCATCCCTGGGGCATGCCTATTAACTATATCCCGGAGGGATATATTCCGCCGATCACTGAAGATCCAGAAGCTTCAGCAGGAGCCGTTGGGCCTGAAGGTTACAAACTTCGGGAAAGCGATGATGCCAGGGTCATGACAGCAACTCCTGAAGGTTACAAACGTCGGGAGGCACCGAGAGTCTCGGCCATAATGACTATACCACCACCCGTGGTACACACTATCACGGAAGGACAGATTCCATAAATACCGTTTGGTGGAAGCGAAAGTATGTTCGACAGAATGAATGAGTTCCAGGAACAATTCTTGGAGATGCAGAAAGAACTGCAAGCCCTTCACGGTCAGGATTTATTTGGAAAGGACGCCGCAGACCTTTGTTTGGTCCCTAATGTGAAAGTTCCGCACAAGTTCCAAGTACCCGATTTTGAAAAGTACAAGGGTAACTCTTGCCCTCAAAGCCACTTGGTGATGTACGCTCGGCGAATGTCAGCTCAGACAAAGAACCAGGAGCTACTAATTCACTACTTTCAGGATAGTTTAACCGGTGCCGCACTCAAATGGTACATGGGTTTAAACTGCACTAAGATCGGCACTTTCAGAGATCTTGGCGCTGCCTTTGTTAAACAATATAAGTATAACCTGGACATGGCACCGGACAGAGATCAACTCATATCAATGTCACAGAAGGACAAGGAAACCTTTAAGGAGTACGCTCAGAGATGGCGTGAAATTGCCGCTCAGATTTGTCCCCCTCTTGAGGAAAAAGAGATGACAAAGATCTTCTTGAAAACCTTGAGCTCATTTAACTATGACAGAATGGTTGCCAGTGCGCCCAGTGACTTCACCGAGATGGTGGGAATGGGAGTTCGTCTTGAGGAAGCAGTCCGAGAAGGACGGTTAGTTAAAGACGCTGGATCATCAAGTAATACAAAAAGATATGATAGTGCTCTCCCTAAGAAAAAAGAGCAAGATATTGGGAATATCTCTCTCGGAAAGCAAAGGCGATGATACCAACCAGTAGCAGCCGTAACTCCTGCTATGAACCCCGTGCCTGTTTCTACGTATCAACCTCAGGTTGCTTAGAGCCAACCGAATCAATAGCAATATCAACAAAGGACACAACCGCCTCTTCAGCAGGCTCGTCCTCAGTATAACAACAACCGTACAACGCGACCACCAGGGTTTGACCCTATACCGATGTTATACGTAGAATTGTTTCCACTCTTACTGGTCAAGGGGCACGTCCAAACCAGGTCTCCTCTTACAGTACCGGAGAATCTGCCTTTTTGCTTTAAAGCAAATCAGACTTGCCCTTACCACCAAGGAGGACCAGGGCATAACATAGAAAATTGTCTTAGTTTTAAATCCGATGTGCAAAAGCTTGTTAGGAGTGGGGTCTTATCTTTCAAAGATATGAATCCGAATGTTCTCACAAACCCGCTGCCTCAACATGAGAAAGCCGCGGTAAATTTGATAGAAGGAGAGTCTAACAACAACTGTCAAATTCATAATGTACTCTTATTAAGGGCCAACTTGGTCAAGATGCATTGTAGACAGAGTGGATATGGCCATGTGCCACCTCATAATTATCACCAGTGTGATATCTGCTCTAAAAACAATCAGGGATCTTCTGTGGTGCAATCAGCTTTACAGGAACATTTGGATCTCAGATGGTTCCAAGAGCATCGAGTTCGTGGAGTTAACATGACTTATACAAGTTCCAACATCATTCAGAACCATGACATCCGTGCAATGAATGTCAACTTGGTGGCAATGCACTCAAAGCAAAGTCACTATCATAATCTGCCACGGCATGATTACAATTCCTGTCTGACTTGCTCGGTAAACAAACAGGGATGCTCTTTCGTACAAGAGGCCCTCTAGCGTCAGATGGATCTTGGATGGATCCAGGACCACCATGATAGAAATCCCTATCAGATCAACATGATTCAAATCTTCGATATTCGTTTGATGAATACCAGTTTGGTGGAGTTACACGCCAGACGAGTCCAACTCGGTTTTCTCACTTCACATGATTATCTGAGCTGAAAAGTACGTTGTGAGAGTAACCAAGGGTGCACTCTCGTTCAAATAACTTTACAACACTTGTTAAACCACTAGTGGCTTTCGATCTATATGGATGAAGACACGCAATAAATCAGTGTGACAAACGGGAACCCTACTAGGCATCAAAGTCAGGATGTCCGATCTATGGAAATAGACCTGGTAAGGTTACACTGCATTCAAAGCGGACGTGGCCAGGTGCCACCACATAACTACGAGCGCTGTAGAGTCTGCTCGAAAAATAATCAAGGATGTTACCTCGTGCGAGCAGCCCTTCAGAGTCAGTTGGACCGCAAAGAGATTCAACAATATTCAGTTTCGGGATCTATCAACTGGACGCCAGACTATTTCGCTGATCAGATTAAGGATGTTGTCATAATCTCTGATCATGAAAGGACCAAAGATGTTTTTACCATCATCCCTCTACTTGACAAATCGAAGGTTCTTAACCAGGAATTGATTGAAGTTACTTACGATGGTCAGAAAAATCAGAAGGCTCCTATAGTTATTTATCTGCCAGGACCGCTACCGTACAAATCTGATAAGGCGATCCCTTAAAAATACGGTGCAACAACAATTGAGAATGGAAAGGAAATTCCATTACCCTTCGTCGTGAATATTGCAGACATCAATCGAGTAACACGGAGCGGTCGAATCTTCAACAAAGGAGTTGGAGAACCTAACAGAGAAAAGGAACTTCAAACAAAAGTTCCTAATCCACCAGTCGGTCAATCTAGTGATCCTGACCTTTCAAAGAACGATGATGAGATGCTGAAGCTCATCCAAAGGAGTGAATACAACATTGTTGATCAACTGTTACAAACTCCTTCAAAGAACTCTGTGTTATCTCTTTTAGTCAGTTCCAAAGCCCACAGAGAGGCTCTACAAAAAGTCTTAGAACAGGCCTTTGTAGAACAGGATGTGTCAAGACAACAATTCGACATTATCGTCTCTAACATCACTTCCTGCAACAACTTGTGGTTTAGTGATGAGGAACTGCCGGAAGAAGGCAAAAGTCATAACATGGCGCTCAATATTACAGTCAACTTCCAGGACGATGCTTTAGCCAGCGTACTGGTAGACATCGGATCGGCAATCAACGTCATGCCGAAGTCCACTCTAATACAACTATCATTCAAAGGATCTCTGATGAGAGGCAGTGAGGTCGTCATCAAAGCATTTGACGGGTCTAGAAAAACAGTTATCGGTGAAGTCGACCTTCCCATAACTATCGGTCCTCACACTCCTAGTCACTTTCCAGGTCATGGACATCCGGGCAACATACAGTTGCTTATTAGGAAGACCTTGGATACACCAGGCTGGGGCTGTCACTTCGACACTGCACCAGAAACTGAAGTTCGTCAAGAACGATCAACTCGTCATGGTCTGTGGAGAACAAGACTTGATCGTGAGTAACCTTTCATTATCCACTTGTGTAGAACCTGAGGAGGTTGTTGGAACGTAGTTCCAGGAACTTTCAGTGAGCAATAAAAATCAGTCAGAAAAAGGAACATCGATTTCCTCATACAAAGATGCTTTCAAAGTAATCGAGAGTAACAACGTAAAAGGATGGGGACAGCTTATCTTCCTACTGATACTAAAACAAAGAAGGGTCTTGGTTTTTCTGCAACCTATACCCAGACTGCCGCTAACGGTGAAAGTCTTCATCCCATTCAGAACTTCTTCCATAGTGGAGGTTTCCTTCACCCAGTGTCTCAATAAGCACATACCATCAACGAGGGTGATTCCTCCGACACAGATGAGGAATGGAAGTCATATCTTAACAAGGACGGTTATATGTCTCAGGAAGAGGTGCCTACGCCATTTTGTTATCCCGCACAGAGTCCGAGATTTATACCAAGGTCAGACATCAAAATGATATACGGAGATTGTGATCCAGAAGGATGTCGCGCTCCACCAAACTCATTAGAGGAAGACACTCTGATGAAAGACAACTTTGACCACGACTATTATGGCCCGATGGATGGCCTGCCTATCTGGTAGTCGTACCCAGGAGACTTGGGGCAAGAAAATCAGCCGAACAATGAAAATCAGCTGAGCATCATTGGAAAAAATACCTACGTCCCCACCATGTCATGGGATCAACACTCAGGTCATTCAGAAAACGTCCAGCGCGACGATGAATTTGCAAAGTTTGCAGGACTAGAATTCATTAACTATGCTTTTCCCGAGGTCAACGTCATCGAAAGGGATGACTCCTCCAGTTCCAAAGAAGCGTGGGACACCTTGGGACAACTGAGTGGCAAATACGACTTCATGGTCAAATACACCGCTCCTGAAAGCTCTTGTATCAAGCTCGAAGACATCCATCCAACTGGATGGGGAGATCCACCTGAGAGTACAAACACTATACAAAATACAACTGAGGAATCCTCCTACGACAACTCTGCCTGGAAGACAGATTCCAACGATCCTGCTCTGCCAGAAATCAATGTTATTTTTGAAGACAAATCAGGGAAGGTACCAGACTTTGTGATTCACCGAGGAGTTCACCGCCAATGGGTTGCAGTCGATGTTCCGAAGATTGTTCATAAGTCAAAGTAATGGCCATCTTTATTTTAGACTTTCACCCTGCCCAGGTGAAACGGTTGTTTTGATAGGGCTCACTTTCTGTAAATGTCCCTCTTCGCTTTTCCCAAAGCGACAGAGTTTTGTTTTATAGGGCTGTAGTTTCAAGAATCGACAGATCATAAATAAAATAACGGTGTTTTGTAATTTCTGCATTAATTGCAGTTTTCTCTTTTCATTTTTCAGAAAATGGTAATCCTTAAAAACAATTCAAATAATAAAAACAAGCAGTTTTCAGAAAATACACTGCACGCACTCTTGCATTTCTCTCTATCTCTTCTAAAAAACCATCATAACAACATGCAGATTGCTTGTTTTAAACTTCGTCGAAACATACGATCCGATGCCTTCTCCCAACTTTGAATTCTCGGTATTTGGGGCTGAAGAAGAAGATGACGACGAAATTCCAAAAGAGTTCTCCCGATTACTCAGACAAGAGGAGCGGTCCATTAAACCTCACAAAGAGCCGTTGGAAACGGTCAACTTGGGCTCAGAGGAAAAGAGAAAAGAGGTCAAGATTGAGGCCCTACTCAGTCCAGCTATCAAAGAAAGTTTGATAAAGCTTCACCAAGAGTTTCCCAATGTATTCGCTTGGTCCTACCAGGATATGCCAGGGCTGGATACCAGCATCGTGGAACATCATCTACCGTTGAGATCATAATGTCCACCAGTAAAACAGAGGTTGAGACGAAGTCATCCAGACATGGCCATCAAAATCAAAGAGGAAGTACAGAAATAGATTAACGCGGGTTTCCTCGCCACATCAGAATATCCTCAATGGTTACCCAACATAGTACCAGTTCCGAAAAAGGACGGAAAAGTCATAATGTGTGTAAACTACAGGGATCTGAACAAAGCAAGTCCAAAGGACGACTTTCCTTTACCACACATTGACATGCTGGTTGACAGTACAACAAAGTTCAAAGTCTTCTCCTTCATGGATGGATTCTCGGGCTATAATTAGATAAAAATGGCACCGAAAGACATGGAGAAAAGTTCCTTCATCACCCCATGGGGTACTTTTTGTTACAAGGTAATGCCATTCGGTTTGAAGAACGCCGGGGCAACCTATCAAAGGGCCATGACTACTCTGTTTCATGACATGATACATAAAGAAATCGAGGTATATGTCGATGACATGATTGCTAAATCTAGAACAGATGAGGAGCATGTGACCCACCTGTCAAAACTATTTGAGCGGTTGAGAAAGTATAAACTCTGCTTGAATCCCAACAAATGCACATTCGATGTCCGTTCAGGGAAACTTTTAGGGTTCATCGTCAGCCATAAAGGAATTGAGGTCGATCCTGAAAAGGTCAAGGCCATTCAAGAAATGCCTTCTCCAAAGACTGAAAAACAAGTCAGAGGATTCCTGGGACGTCTGAATTACATCTCTCGATTTATATTCCTCATGACCGCGACATGCGCGCCAATCTTCAAATTACTAAAAAAGAATCAGGACTGCGTTTGGACAGATGACTTCCAAACCGCCTTTGACAGTATCAAGGAATATATGTTGAACCCACCGATTCTATCACCTCCAGTGGAAGAAAGACCACTGATCATTTACTTAACAGTCTTGGAAGACTCAATGGGTTGTGTACTTGGCCAACAAGATGAAACAAAAAGGAAAGAGTCTGCCATTTACTATTTGAGCAAGAAATTCACCGACTACGAGACTCGGTACACTATGCTCGAGAAAACTTGTTGTGCTCTGGCTTGGGCAGCCAAACGTCTTCGCCAGTATATGATTCGTCACACTACTTGGTTAATCTCCGAAATGGATCCAATCAAGTACGTCTTTGAAAAGCCTGCTCTCACGGGAAGGATTGCCCGTTGGCAGATGTTGTTATCCGAAAACGACATTGAGTACCATGCTCAGAATACCGTCAAAGGAAGTATTTTAGCTGATCATTTGGCTCATCAACCAATTGACGATCAGGAATCAGTCAGATTTGACTTCCCAGACGAAGATGCCATGTATCTAAAAATGAAAGACTGCGATGAACCACTACCTAGTGAAGGGCCAGAACCAGGATTTCAATGGGGATTAATTTTTGATGGAGCTGTAAACCATTACGAAAATGAAATTGGGGCAATCATTGTTACCCCTCAGGGTACCCACATTCCTTTCACTGCCAGACTGACATTCAAGTGTACAAACAACGAGGCCGAATACGAAGCTTGTATCATAGGTCTCGAAGAAGTGATCGACTTAAGGATCAAGAACTTGGATGTATATGGCGATTCAGCCCTGGTTATCAATAAAATCAAAGGAGATTGGAACACATAACAATCAAGATTGATTCCTTACAAAGACTACGCAAGAAGGTTGTTACCTTTCTTCAACAGAATCGAGTTTCATCATATCCCTCGTGAAGAGAATCACATGGCTGATGCATTAGCCACTCTCTCTTCCATGATTAGTGTAGGTCAATGGAACGACTTACCTAAGATTGACATAATGCGCCTTGAACGGCCCGCTTACATCTTCACGATTGAAGCAGTCATAAACGACAAACCTTGGTATCACGATATCAAATGCTTCCTTCAGAAACAGGAGTATCCACCTGGGGCATCCAGAAAAGACCGAAAGACTCTCAGAAGGCTAGCAGGCAGCTTCTTTCTGAGCGGTGATACACTCTATAAGAGAAACTTTGACATGGTCTTACTCCGATGCGTAGACAGACCATAAGCAGACATGCTGATAAAAGAAATTCACGAAGGATCCTTTGGCACTCATGCCAATTGTCGCATCTGCGAAAATCAACCGGCGAAAAAGAACAGAAGAGTCGCCACCGAACGTTATTTATCCCGACGCAGGGAAAGGAAACGATCGAAGAAAACCTCGACAAAGGGAAAGGAATGGTCGTCACAACCATCTCCTGGGTTTGGGAGTCGGTTACGCGAGAGGAAGGTATTAGCACCCCCACGCGTTCATCGTACTCGATGGGATCCACGCTTGTTGTTATCGATTAAAGGGTGTAGGGTATCTGAAACTTACTCGCTAATTGGAAACTGGAAACAAAAGGTGAGATGGAGAAATGGGGGGAAAAGAGAAAAAGGACACAAAGGACTCGCAAGGATCGTCGCAATCCTATGCCTACGTATCTTCATTAACCAATGAAGAATCAGAGTCAACGTAGTTCGGACTACGGATTCGGGAAGGGTGAAAGGATTGTGCTCGGAGAGATCTCGCACGATCTCCTGCCTACGTATCTCGCTCGCACGCGAGAATCAGAGCGACGTAGTTCCCCTCAGTAGGGATGACTTTGCTTTGTTTATGTTTTTTAATGGAAAACGTCAAGGTTCGCGCTCCAGCAGTTAGGTGTCGCAGCTCATTGTACGGAGTCTTAGGCATTTACCTGTTTGCGGTAGAACTGAAGTGACACATCCTTTATGAAAGGAATGAAAGAGATGAGAAGAGAATTATTTGTTTGTTTTAGTCTTTTAAGAAGAAGTGTTTTGATTATTTTGTGTTTGTAACACGTATCGCACTAAAGTCTATGACATAGGATCGAATGCCTCGCATATCGACCCAAGACGGGAAGTACGCTAAACACCCTAGGAAAGTGAAGGAAAATCCCTCACTCTCCACTTTCCCATGTACAAGGCTCATATGCAATACATGTTAATCCTTTATTAGATGCTTTGATTTTTGTTTTGAGATGAGAAAGAGACTCAAGGGATTGGAAGACACTAAGGGGAATTCTATCTTAAAGTTGTCATGCAAAGGTGGCCCTATAGTTGAGTTAAAGGGGAAAGACTACCTAACACTATCATACAATGAATAGTCCTATGTTATAGTTTCTAACCTATCTAACTTGAATAAGTTAGAATAGGTGTCCTAAGGAAGAAGAAAGCTAAGCTAACAACAAACAATGCAATGCTATGAGATATCAAAGCAGATGAAGAAAGAAACGAAGAGGGATGTGATGAAGATCACATGAGCGTCAACATCGGCCGATGCGAGCTAATGACAATGTGTGGGGATTCGATTGTGGAACCCTATTCCAGCGACTCGATAACAAGAGTGATAAGGTTCAAAGCTTCAATCATGTAATGAGAGCTAAGAACGACACACTGGAATAACGAGGGTCGATTGCGAACCCTATTCCGATGCGAAACCAATCACAATGATAATGTATGAGCAAGTATGCACTAGTGTACATCAAATACAAGTCGACATGCAAAGTTAGCACGAAGCGGAGCTTAAAAGCGTCAAATCGGAAAAAATGCGTCAAAAATCACTGACTCGGAATTGAATAAAAATCGGATGGTTGACCGGAAACGTGCCAACGGACTCAAAAATGAACTCAGTTTGAATTAATTCAGCTCGGAAGTGGGACTTTTAGGCCGATTTCGTCGGCTGGCAGTAGCGAAACAGTAGAAAAAAGTTGTCCGAAATCGGCTAAAAAGTCCACCAACAGCTCCGGAATCATCAACAAAGTCAAGTTACATTATTCACATTCGCAAAAACAGGCCATGGTTAGGAAGTTATGACCAAAACACATAATCTCGACATGTGGCACATGAACACAACAATTCAACAATTAAGCACAACGCAAGGTTCTCGACACGCGGCATAATTCACAACAACAATTAATCACCAACCTATCCTATTCCGGATTTGCACATTGTAACAAGCATGAATTCAAGAGTCGAGCAATTCAATGGATGTCAAATCACAACAATTAACTCTCCTAGGATTTTTGTCAAACACTTAGCATGCACAACTTATCATGACACAATTCCAACAAGAATTCACAATTTAATGCACCATAACAATCATTAGAATCACTTTATCACAACAAATGTTATATCAACCTTAATATTCAACAAGATCAATTAAACAATATTCAAGTATGTTCAACAATTCTTCACAAAATCAATTCAATGCAAAGTTCAAGAATCGATTAATCAATTATTCAAGAATTAAAGGATTAAAGCTCAAGAAACTAACCGAATGAAGAATCGACGAAGAAATTGCAAAGACGGAGGGAGGGAGAATGAAGCGCGCGATTGCGAAGAGGAGAGGGAGAGGAGGCCGCGTGGCTGGCCGGTGGGAGGTCGGAGTTCGGTCGAAAGTTGATCGGAGAAAGAGAATTGATCAAGTTGTTGTTGAGTTCTTGAACTTGTTCATGATGTTCTTGAATTTCTTGATGAATAAGTTGAAAACCGTCACTTTGATCTTGGAGAGAATTGGAGTTTGATTTTAGAGTGTTTGTAATGAATTGTGAAGTTGGAGGGAAAAACACTTAGACTTGAATATATAGTGCAAGGGGAATTCGGTTGCGGCTGAAAATAACCTGCTCAATTAAAAATAACTCTTGGCTCGGTGCGAATCTCTGACTCTACGTCTCACGGGAAAACGTCTGTGACGGACTCACGGTCGTAACGCTTCGAGAATGGATGCAATCGGATAAAAATTGAGTGAGTTGCGAGTTTTTGAATGGCGAGACGGTACTGAGTAAATCATCCTTTTTCAGCTTTTCGACTGTCTGCTACTCAAAAACGTGACAAAGTCATGCGCTCGGGAGCAAAATCTCAACTTGACTTTGTCAGAAAAGTTGTAAATCTACGAGTCAGTGACCTCGTGTCCGAAAATGAGCTCAATCGGACAAACGACGAGTGAGATATGAATTTTCTCGTGAAACAACTTTCAGCCATTTTCTTCGGTTCGACACGTCAGTTTTGCGAAATAAACCAAAACGACCATCTTTGGAGTACCGTTCGAACTCGAGCTTGTCTTCAATCTTGAAGAGGACAAAATATGTGAACCGTAGCTTCGAGAATGGACGCAATCCGATAAAAATTGACCGAGTTATGAATTTTCCAATATCTGACAGACAGTGAACTGTGCCAAAGAATTCTTCCAGTAATTCGCACTTTCGGGGTTCTTCCGTTTAGATCTGACTCATACTGAACTTACTTCAGGAAAATGGCATCGAAACGGAATTTTAGGCACCAGAACGGCATCAATCCGATAAACGAGCTGAAAGTTATGAATTTTTTAGTGACCGAAACATGACGGTTCAGCACTATTTTCCACTGTTTTTGCACTGTATCGACTTTGAAAACACGCGTATTCGGAGATCTTCCTCAAAGAATCAGCCTTCGGTCCGAACACGAAAGTTGTATATAATTCCAATATGGAACTTTTTGGCATAGGAATAGCTCAGAACTGATGATCCAATCAGAAGTTAAGCCCTTTTGAATACCACTGACGCAATTATCCAGCGAAACCGAAATTCCATAAACAAATAATTCCCACCACTTTCCTTGATGAATTGACTTCCGAGCCAAACATAAAAGTTGTAGAGAATACCAAGACGGTTCTAACTGTTGAATATCCAGCCAAAACGAGTTCCAGAGCAAGAGTTATGAATTTTGCAAGTTTGCACAACAAACTGATTTTCTGCTCAAACTGTTCTGAATCGGCTGAAAACTTCAAATTCCTCTAAGATTCTTGACATAAAAAATTATGTTTGATAAGAGCTTTGCTGACCCGGTGATTACGTAACCCGGAGAAATACTTTGCGCATGTGTCGAGTGACAAAATAAACGTCTGTTGCAACCTGGCAATGCTTGAACAGAGAACCTTGATCCCATAACCACAGAACCAAATGCTATGCATGTATGTGCCTGATGACCTAGCTAAAATGCAAATGAAGCATAAGCCACTGTTATAAGGTAATAAATAAGAGGGCAAATTTTGAGGTATTACACCAATGGACACACAATGGCGAGAAAAATTCTAAGAGCAGGGTACTACTGGTTGACCATGGAATCCGACTGCTACAAGTACATGAGAAAGTGTCACAAGTGTCAGATATACTCAGACAAAATCCATGTACCGCCCATGCATCTCAAAGTTCTCTCTTCCCCATGGCCTTTTTCTATGTAGGGAATCGACATGATTGGCATGATCGAACCCAAGGCTTCGAACAGACATCGGTTCATCCTGGTAGCCATGAATACTTCACCAAGTGGGTCGAAGCAGCGTCATACGCCAATGTAACCCGACAAGTGGTGGTCCGATTTACCAAGAACAATATCATCTGCCGTTATGGTGTTCCAAGCCAGATCATTACTGATAATGGATCCAACTTGAACAACAAGTTGATGAAAGAGTTGTGCGCTAAGTTCAAAATCGAACACCATAACTCATCTCCCTACCGACCCAAGATGAACCGAGCGGTAGAAGCAACTAACAAGAACATCAAGGAGATCGTTCAAAAGATGATTGTAACCTATAAAGATTGGCACGAGATGCTACCCTTTGCTCTTCACGGTTATCGTACATCTGTCTGCACTTCAACAGGGGCAACCCCTTTCTCTCTAGTATATGGCATGGAGGCAGTGCTCCCCATAGAAGTAGAGATCCCATCAATACGGGTATTGATAGAAGCTAAGCTAACAGAAGCTGAATATTGTTAAAGTCGACACGATGAACTGAATCTGATCGAAGAAAAACGAATAACGACACTATGCCATGGTCAGTTGTATCAACAGAGAATGAAGAAGGAGTTTGACAAAAAGGTTCGACCTCCCGTCTTCAGAAAAGGAGACCTCGTGCTCAAGAAGATACAATCATTCCTCACTGATGCCCGAGGCAAATGGACTCCGAATTATGACGGCCCCTATGTGGTCAAGAAAGCTTTCTCAGGCGGCGCCTTGAGACTCGCAACCATGGACGGAGAGGAATTTTCCTACCCCACAAATGTTGACGTAGTCAAGAAATACTTCGCCTAAATAAATAAATAAATAATTGCCTCGGTGGATTGAAAACCCGAAAGAACGGTCCAGGCAAAAATTAGAGACACAAGCAAAAATCATCCTGGTGGGTTGGAAATCTCAAAGTACAATCCATGCAAAAATTAGGGATTAATGGAAAGTAACTACGTCTGATCAGTTTAACTCCTCAGCAGCAATGCCATCCATCAGAAGAAAAACTCCAGTCAAGGTCATCTTCGACAGAAGCTCAGGATGTCCATAATTCAAAGTTGGTAGAAGGATAACGGTCGTCATGTTTCAATGTAGCCCTTTTTCCCTTAAATTACCATTTTCTAAACTTTGTAAATACTCTATGGAATCACGCGCTTGGCTGATTTCCATCCTATCAATAAAATTTGAGCCCTTGTGCTTTTGTTTATAATTCTCATTTGTTTTAGCTTTATATAACGACATTTTAACATGATCAACGATTCTTGAAATGAAACAAAAATGAATTTACTTGTCAAACTTTTTCTGCTTTTAAAACAAAGATGGCAATTCTTTTGACTGTTGAACATCGAAAGAACATCGATCGTTTCTCCAGAAGCAATTATGCTTCAAAGTGCAGAATCCAAGTACTCCTTCTTAGCCAGTACACCTGAACAAAGGATCAACTGAGTCAGAGACTAGGTTTCGTCTGACACCCTCGGCAGAGTTCTCATCTCCTGAGCCCGACCAACGTAGCTCCCAATAGGGACTATCCCTCCTACGCAAGGCAGAATTGCTATTTTCTGAACCAGCGATACTTTTCATCTCCCGCTGTGGCCGAGTATCCAGTCGTGTTCATTCACTAGTCTATATGTAGCGTTAGTTTAATCAGCATATACATACATACATCATGCATTATTGATTTATATTAATATTCATATTGCATCACTATCACGCTAGTCAGTCTTATTCCCTAGTGATAAACGTCTTTTCAACCGAGTTGTCAGTTCTTTCCTCGTCGGGAAAGGAGACGTCTGACCAACCGCTCCTCCACTTTGTTGCTGAATTGAAGTGGGTCCCTTGACCACTTTGATAACTTGAACCTCTGAAAGGCCAGAGATCCTTTAGCCAACGTCACTATTCGCTATTGAAGATGATGTCTTCGCTTTCCTGGATTAAGGAAAATCCCCAGAGAAAGCCTCTTAATCAGAGATTCGGCAATGCAACCGTTTTTCTCTGAAAAATTTCGCTGACGAAAAGGTCGTCAGTACCTCAAAATTGGATCACATCATATGGCATTTCTCCGAGAAGATCCCGATAAAAGTATGATGTAATATCCCCAAGCAGAAAGCAGTCTCTCAAGAGACTCGTTCTCCCCCAGTACAGTCAACTAATGGCATCTCCAACAGAGAAGTTTGTACACCTCTACAACTCAGACAGCTGGGTTCCCCAGCAACTCTGACATCATATCTTTTTCCATCAAATGGCATCTCCCCTAGAAAATTCGGCGAGAAGTTTAAGGAAAACCGCTACGAACAACGTCCCTTGTCAAGAAGTTTATTGACAAAAGAAACTGAGACCAGTTCCTTGGTAGGAAATCGGGATCGCGGGGAAGTTTATTTAAGAAACTGAGACCAGTTCCTTGGTAGGAAACCAGGATCGAGGGGAAGTTTATTTCAGAAACTGAGACCAGTTCCCTGGTAGGAAACCAGGATCGAGGGGAAGTTTATTTCAGAAACTGAGACCAGTTCCCTGGTAGGAAACTAGGGTCGACGCGAAGTTTTACCTTTTCTAAGCATCATTGCTTAGCAATAGAAGATGGATGAGCAAAATGCCATGCATAACCACTATGAAAATTTTGGGTATTCTGATATTTAATCCTCTTGCACCCCGAATGCCCGAATACCTTCCCCATTCACACCTTCGGGTCCAAGAAGATTAAATAGGGGCATCTGTCATACCCCAATTTTTGACCACTAAGATTTCTCATCATTGTGCAAATCATCATCACAATATGGATGGACCATTATACCTCATTAGTCTCCCCAAAGATGGGTGAGCATCCACTACAATCAAATTTAGGGTTTCAAGCCCTCCTAGAGGTCTTAGGCAAAGGATCAATCAAGGAATGACATGATCTTCAACTTTTCTAACCTCTCAAACATCCACAATGGATCAATAGGACTCCCACATCAAGGATCAAGCACAAAGTTGCAACATTCCAAGTTGATTAAGCCTCAAGATCGCCAGTGTCACGAAATTAGGGTTTTGGTCGACTGGGGCCTCCATATGGAAATTTTCCTCTAGGCATGAGCCAAAGGCTTCAAAGCACAACCTAAGATGCTCCAAGGGACATCATGAACCCAATCATCAAGTCAATTTTGCCTCAGGGGATGCATTCATAAAAAATCAGGAATTAGGGTTTCTTGACCTAATTCACCCCTAAGTTGACTTTTGGGACAAAACATTAGCCAAGACCTCAAGAGAGGATTTGAGGGTCTCTAACACACTACATTGATCCATTTGCAACCATGGATTGATCCAAGAAGCTTGATCAACAAGTTTCAAATTCATCAGAACCACAATTAGGGTTTCGTAGGAAAAGTCAACTGTGCCTTTGACTTTTGACCCAGGCATGCTCCCAAACCTTGGGACATGATTCAATACATCCTATAACACCTATGAAATCAATCCGTCAAGTTTGATTTAGGTCAAGGACTTGATTTCATAGAGGATCGCACAGTTTGGAGTTCATCTGACAAAAGTCAACTGTGCACAAAAGTCAACTTTGACTTTTTGAGATTTTTCACAATTATGGTTCTTTGACCCTAAAATTATGTTAATATGTGATTGGTATCATCATTCATCAAGAAAAATCAAGAAAAGTGGGATAACTTGTAAAAGGGGTAACCATAAAAAACTTAGAAATTTTCTAAGTTATGGAACAAAGTGGCTAGAGTACCAACTTCCAAGGATCATAACTTGAGATCCAAGCAACCATTTAGGCTGATCCAAAGATGGATTTGTAGCTCTCATGGCATACTTTAAAAGTGTCAACTACACCTCATTCCAATTCATCATAGATTTTGAGTTATGGTTGGATCAAAATGGCTGAAAACATGAAATGCCACTTTTTCCAACACTTAGTGAAATTTTCACTAAGTCAGAATCTGTCTTGTTTTTTTTTCAAAAGTAGGGGGATTTTTCAGTTGGATCCAAAAAGTATCAAGACAAACTATCATCACACATGTGTTGTATCATATAAGAGCTTTCCAAAATGGCCAAGAACTCCATGAAACTCCACTTAAGCCATGAGATATGACAATGACGATGTGCCTTGCTGCAAACTGTCACTACAAGAAAAAAGGAGATTTACGACACTTGAGTTGCGACAGTTATCACAAAACCGTCCTTATTCCTGGATTGCGACGGTTATCACGACAGTTAGGGTCAACTGTCGTAGATTTTTTGCGACAGTTATCAAAAACTCGTCCTTATTCCTGAACTATGACAGTTCTCACGACGGTTTGAGCCAACCGTCGCAGAATTTTTAGGCATGTTGTATAAAATAATTGCGACAGTTACCAAAGAACCGCCCTCTTTCCACACTCGCGACAGTTAAGGCGAACTGTCGCGATTACTTTAGCCAATCATAATCACTATTTTTTATTCCTTTAATTTCCCACTTTTTTCTTTCATTTTTATTTTCCAACCTTTTCAATTTTATTAATTAATTTTAATAAATAATTATTATAATTATTTATTTACAATATAATAGCAATATCTATACTACAACATTCTATAACCAGTGACAGATCTAAAATTATTTGTTTATGAGGACTAAAAATTAATCTATATATTTTAAATAAATAAATTACTATAAAATTTATAAAATATAATTATAGTAATAAATTAAACTTAAAATACATAATTTTTTTTAGAAATTATAGTTAATTTTATTAAAATATTTTATATATCAAAATTAAACTATAAAAATTAATATATTATATATACTCAAACTAAAACTTTAATTTTAGAAAAAAAATTAAACTTAAAATATTATACCCAAAATTAAATTATTTAAATTAAACTATATATCAAAAAAATTAAACTCAAAACTATAATTCTGTTTGCTCGTCACTTGAGGATTCAATTTTGTTTATTCTTACTAATGAGAGGAAGCATTGGAGTAAGACTTCAAAATTCCAACATTTCCAATGCCGCAAGGAAAACCCTAGTTTCATTTTCTACATCTTCCGGTTTCGGCGGCGACGATGATGGTCGTGGCGGTGGCCGTGGTCGAGGAGGCTCTTTCTCTGGCCCGCCACAGTTTAACTTCAGCGAAAAAGCTCGGGGAAACCTAACCCTAACTCCAGCGAATCGAAATCTAACACAACAAAGTCCCCAATTCCTCCTGGTTCTAGCCGTGGCCATGGTCGTGGTGGAACAGTTCCTCCTCCAACAGGTTTTTCTTCCTTTTCCTCATTTATGTCTTCCATTCAACAACCTAGTGTAGGTCGTGGTCGAGGTTTTGGTCCATTACCACCTCAATCTGAAAATGATAAGCAGCAAGAACCACAACCTGATTATGTACTTAAAAAAACCATTTTCTTTAAAAGAGAGGGTAATGTTTCTTAGAGAGAAACAACTGAATCCTTGTCTCCGAAAAAAATCAGTTTTACTAGAACAGAGGATGTTAAACCAATAGATTTATCTGGTGATAATGAGTGTGATAGTATATTCTCAATGAGCTTGTCAGGGGTGTTGCCTGGAACTGGGAGGGGGAAGCCCGTGGAACAGGCGGTCGAGAAGCTCCTCAAGTTACAGTAGAGAATAGGCATATCTGCAGTCGTCGAACTCCAGGTGATGCTGCATCTAAGAATGTTCCTAAGAGACAGCTAATGCTAAGCCAGGATGATGGTGATGACAGTTCAAATTGGTCTGCTACTGGTTACGTTAGAGAGGTGTTCCTTTCCTTGGTCTGTTCTTCTGTTTTGCAATGCGATCATCCAATATCAGCCAATTTTTATCGCTATTTGGCAGGGTGCAACGGTGGCGTTGCAACATCAATTGTGTTTGTTTTTCCATTGTGTTTTTGGGCAACTGTGGTTTGATAGAGCTAGTTATTCCTTGTGTTTTCCTACTATTTGTTTAGCTTACTGCATGTGTTTTGCGGATGCACTCATGTAGGTACTTCTCTTTTATGATTTAGGACACTTTGATTCAGAGAGTTGATCAAATGTAATGGAGATGATATTTTTTTGCTGTTAGAGACATATTTGGAAATTAATATAAAAAATGAAAGCATTTGTGTTCATATGTTTGCAGGATGGCCTCACTGTTCCAACAAGCAGCATTTGTCAAGTGCAATTTGTGCTACTGTTAATCATGGGCTATGTCGTGAATGCAATTTTGTGCAATAAAACCTTCACACAAGTAATCTCTGATCAAGTGGAAAGTCGTTATTTTGTTGATGCAACCATTGTTTTCTGTAAACTTCAGCATCTTAGCCGAACCACACCTATCGAAATTCAAGTTAGTTATCTCCTTTGTCGCATGATTTTACTACATATCAGAATCAGAGGACTGGATTTTGTAAAGTAGTATTTTTACAAAGACTTTGTGTTTTAATATGTCATGTGTTCTAGTTTCCAAGATGTCAACAAGTGATGATGTTTTTGTTGGTGTTTCACATTATTTATAGATTCGAGTGGATCAAATATCAAAATAGTTGGCATTAGAAAATATAGAGAATGGGGACACTTGAAGCTCTTGAATCACAACAAATTTTATCAATCAAAGAGATAGAAGACATGCAGAACAAGAACAACAATTATTTGGATCTTGTGAGGAAACAAGAGCGTGAGATCATTTCCTTGAAGAATCAACTTGCACCTAAAGGTTTAAGAGACAGTTTATCTTCAAATCATCCAAAGGTTGATAATGAGTACCCCTTACAAGTAAGGTTCAGAAGGATGCATGATTCTCTTGAAAAAGCCAAGCAACTGAACATGTTTTACCAAAGTGACCGTGCACTCCAGATATCTAATGAGGAAGAAGAGGTTACAAGAGGTTACTAAACTAAAGAGGCAGCTTAACGAATTTATTGAAGAAAGGAAAGGGTAATTAAGTTTCAGACTTTTTTGGTATTGATATCAGAATCTCAAATGTTAAACTACTGTTACATTTTCTTTCTTACACACTCATTTGATTCTCTAACCTTACTAATCAGATGGTTGCAAGATATCGATAGAAAACAAACCGAGTTAGTAGCTGCACAGAGTGCATTGGAAAACCTTCGGCAACTAAAAAATGAAAATGAATTATTGAGGGTAGAAGTTTAAAGCTACATTTCTCTGTTTTTTTGGGTGCATTCATTCTATTTTATATCTAATGGGCTAATGTTGCCGAACTCGTTTTGAGCAGATGGAAAATGCAAGTAAGATGAGTAAGGTAATGGAATTGGAGGAAGAAATCAAGAAGCTGTCGGGTCAGCAAAATCTTCAGCAGCGTATTCATCATCATGCTAAAATTAAGGTAACATCATCATGCACCTCCATTATTTTTGCAGGCGCTAAGTTCAATATGTTGACAAATTATTTATTAAAATTTGGCAAGGTATCTTTAATTTAATAGTTTGAATCTGATCACAAGATTGATGGTGTAATAATGCTACAGGAGGAAAACAACACATTAAAGATGCAGAATGAACAACTTAGCGCAAAGTTACGCCGGTCAAATCACTTCATGACACGTGTCCAAGAAGACATTTCTCGGCTTCGTGCTTCTACAGGATCAAAACAATATATTGATTTTGATCAGGAGCAATGCCTGAGGAAAAATGTGAAGGTTAGTTTTCTAACTAGTATGGCTATGTTGTACTCCAAATTGCTAAAACAATGGATGCTTAAATATTGAGTGAATAATGTCAAGGGATGATGTTTTTAATCAAGGTGCACTCTCTCCATTATTGTCTATATTGTGGAGTACTACTTGTATAACAAAAAGTTCTACCTGGAAGATCGCTACATGGACTTTCTCAAACTTGTGCATTAGAAAGCCTCTTCCAATGCTTCTTGAACAGGTTGAGAAAAATTTGCACAAAATACTGCTTTTTTAGTAAATTTAGCATATGTTGCATATCTTCTCTTCTCTAACTCCTGTTATACTTTTCAGATACCACCAGCATTGCCTGCCATTCGGGAACTCTTGTCGATGCAGGATGAAGAAATTATACTACACGAATGCCAGACTCTCTGCTGCCTTACTCAAAAGGAATCAATCGAATTGAACCAAGCTATAATTGATGCAAATGTTTGCCCAATACTTTTAGAGCTACTAGTGTAAGTTCTTGACAGATTGCAAAGCCTCTTGTGTCTTTTTTCGGTAGCATTGATACCCTCAGGGATGACTTATGCATGTTTTATTTTTCTCGTATGCATGAAATCCTGTTTATGAGTTTATGCTAACTTAAATATAAAAACTCTGTTATGATGTTAATAATGAATGCGGAACTATGATGAAAGCTTGCAGTTTGGTTTTTATTGTGGAAAGAATCTGTTAGCCTATTTGCATAATTTATGTAATGACATTCAGTTGCAAGGTTTGTGATTGCTGTTATGGTGCCAACATATTGACAACGAGTTGAAATCCTAGACCAATTACGGTTTCAAGCTGATTCATTGTTAATGTTAGTGAAATAGTTAATTCTATTATATGGAGTGAGTCAGTTAGTAACTTGAATTAGTTAGTTAGGGAAATGTTGTTTATGTATTGGATTTAGTGAAGTCTGAAGTTGAGTTAGGAGAAAAGCAGAGTTAATTATGAACTCAGTTAGGCTTCAGTTATGAAGTCAATTGGAAATTCTTTGTTATTGAAAGTTGGAAGTTAGCTGCTGATGTTTTTGAAGTTGCTTAAAAGTTCAAATTTCTGTTGCAAGGTGGTGTTGTGCAATTGGTAGTCTAAACTTGCAGTAAGTTTTCATCACTTAATGAAATGCTAATGTGAGGTCAAATGTGTTTGGAAGTTAAATTGTTAAAGTTAGTAAAAAAAAATGAAAATGAATTTGCCTTGTCATGAATGGTTTGTTGTGAACTGTTAGTGTGAACTTGGACTAGTCATGAGTCATTTTGTGACTTTTATGAACTGAACTGCTGATTGCCAACTGTTGGTGTACCTTGAAATGTTTCTTTTTTTTTTGGATAGTGAAATTGCTGTGCGGATCACAATTCCGTGCTGTTTTGAATGTGCTGTCGGATATGTTAGCTTTCAAAATAAGTGTTGTGGTGAGTTGTGAAGTGTTGCTGGCTGAAGCTTGGTTTTCGAAGCCTCCCTGTGAAATCTTGGTGAAGTGGCTGCTGGTGTGAAATGTTTTATTTGATCTTCCCTATTGGTTTTTGCAGGTGAATTGAGGCAAGGTAGGAGTCCTATCATTGTAATTAAAAGCACCGTTTTCAACAATAAGGATCTTCTCCACAAGGTAGTCTTCAAGCGAATCACTCAATGCATGGTTTGTGAGAAGGTTGTGCAGAAGATCAAAGCACCGTTCATGGATGAGCCCAATCTTCCCATCTTTATTAGAAGGGTTACAACCATTAGACATATTATCTTCAGAACAACAGCCGTGACAGTTAAGTAGGGAAAACACAATATCAACGCCTTTACTGCTGAGTTTGCTGCAAGCATCAACAAAAAGAGAAGAATGCCATTCAGTAGAGAAGATGCATGTTTTAACAAGGCTCAAAAGTTCTATAGCAGCCTGAATTGGCATATTCTGATTGCTGGAGTTAGAAACTAAGGCAGCAGCCAGTGGTTGTTCACATTCATCTGTAGATCCAACAGACCGCCCAATCTCAGAAAAAAGATCTCCAAAAAGAGCCTCATCCTCATGGCAAACTGTATTTTCAATTTCGGATGACCCAACAACTTTTGCAAAACAAGATGGGATCTTTCCGTATTTTCCTTTGAATTGAGATGGCACCTGTTATGTATTTCCTTCGCATCTACTATGTATCTGAACTGCCATGAGAATTTGTTGTGTATTTTCTCTATTGCGTGTTTTTTTGAAGTGAATTTGTTGTGTATTTTCTCTCTATGTGATTATCTTCCCCATTCTGTTCATATTTCTACTAACAATTTTTTTTTTATTTTAAAAATAAATTACCTGCGGATTTACCTGTGGAAAGGAAATTTCGTACGGATTTACCTGTAGAAGTACCTGTGGAACATAAATTGCGACGGTTCGAACCGTCGTAATCAACAATAAAAACAAAAATAAAATGGAAAGTTACGACAGTTGATAACCATCGCAATATGCAGATTACGTCAGTTCCTTACCCGTCGTGAGAGTTTACGACGGTTGGTGTGACGGTTTTGACAACCGACGCGATACGGCCTCGCGACACACGTTTCTGCGACAGTGCAACAACCGTCGCGATTTGAAAATTACGGCGGTTTTAACCGTCGTAATCTTCCAAAATAACCGTCGTAATCTGCCAATTTTCTTGTAGTGTGTAATGGCAAGGCAGATTTGTGCATTTTGCTCGATTTGAGCAAATTTTGCAAATGACAAACAAGTTTATCCATCTGAACACCTCAGGGGGAGACCAAGGAAAGACAAACACTGATCCATCAGCCTCCCAAGTCCTTGGAACCAAAAGTAGCATGCCAAACCTAGAAATGCCTAAAAGAGGGACAAGACTCCAATTTTGGTTTGGAGCATTTAATGGATGCACCAAGGTGGCATGGACTGAACCCTTTCCAACTGAATTCAGTCAAGACTTATCCAAGAACTAGGGAACCAGCAGCCTGTGCTCTAACCTCTAGTCAATGGCTAGAGGAGACTTGGATTCCTATTGATCAACATTTTCCAAACTTCTGCAGCAGTTGCCATTCACTATTGCTTGCAAAACAAACTTGCTCTACTATAAATAGAGCTCATTTGTGCTCAGTTTGAGTACACCAAAGCCATCAAACATATGTTTTCCTCAAAATCTCTTCCTTCACTCCAAAATTTCCTTCCAAAGCAAGTCACTATCGGGTTTTGAGTTTGAAAGCAATTCCAACCAAACCAATCACACACACACACCTCATAAACATCATATAGAAGTGATCCAAACACTTAAACAACATCTGGAATACTGATTTCTCAAAATCATCATCCAACTGCTCAAGCTTTTAGCAGACTTGCAGTTAGGGTACCATCTTCAGTTCCAGCTTGTTTCAAACCACTCCAAGCATTCAGACACATCACTTGGCACCTAAGGAAGTTGTACAAATCATTGGAACCATCTTGCAACACCTCTAACACAAAACACGATCACCAGCTGCAAGAGGTAGGCCTGAGCTCTTCTAACTCTATGATCCATGCATTTTTTCCTCGCACAATAATTTTGCCATATGTTCATAATCATGCATAGAGTGTTTACCCTCAATCAATTACTTTGTTTGAATCGTGTATGGAATTTCTGAGCCTTCATGCAAATTTTAGGGTTCGTGAGATTTCTTTTTTATTTCTTATTCCATGCTTAAAATAAATGAAATTAAAGATCATAGACATGATCGTGAGGTGAAAACGAGCAGATTGATATGTAGATTGCATGATATCATCAAGTATTCAGTGAGATTGGATAGAAAATGCAAATCTGCAGAAACAGAGGGTGGCGTGTGTTCTTGGCATTTTCTTGGCGCCATTTTTTGAATATTCGAATATTTCAATTTTGTGATTTTATTTAATTGATTCAAAAATTAATTTCTCTCTGAGTTTTTATGATTTTGAGTTGATTCTTTTTTTAATAATTCACAAAAATGCTAAAATATTTCAGTTTACCAAAAAATCCTAAAAATATTAATTATTTCATATACTTGATATTTTTACAAAGAATTAATATTTTATTTGTTTTTCATCATTTAAAATGTTTTTTTCTCCCTTGATTTTCCAAACTTAATTGATTTCCAATCATTTTGTGGATAGAAACCTGATTTTTCAAACATTGATCCAAGATCACAATTTGTTTTCACATATGTTTAACAATTTTGATCATTTTAAATGAATTTTTATTCAATTAATATATATTTTGAAAACAAATTAGGGTTTTGATTAATTCAACCCTCATCAAGATTTTTAAAACTCTTTGGGCCTCTAATAGAGTGTAAGACCCAACCCTTTTTTAAAACCAAAATAATTTGGGCCTTAGTGTATTGTATAAGTCCCGATACCGTCAAATGGTTCGGCACGATCGTCGCCTTTTTAACAAAAGTCATTTGGGCCTCTCGTTGAGCTGTAAGCCCAACCACTTGTATAAAAAATAAATTATTGGGCCTCTAATAGAGTGTAAGACCCAACCCCTTTGTAAATACACCCCCTTCTGGGCCTTAGTCATTGTATAAGTCCCACCGTATTTTCAAAAACAACGGCGCGATCGTCGCCTTTTTAACAAAATCAACTAGGTCTACCCTCGTGTTGTAAGTCCCATTTCTTTTATTTAAGATAAATCTTTGGGCCTCTAATAGAGTGTAAGACCCATCCCCTTGTACATAAAAACCTTTTGGACATCACGTATTGTATAAGTCCCTCTGTACAGTTTTTTAAACAACGGTGCAATCATCGTTAAGACTTGGGCCTCTCCTCGAGCTGTAAGCCCCAACAATCTTTTCAAACCCCTTTCTCCTTTGATTTTGAATTCAAATATATGTTATTATCAAAACTTTATTTGTTGAACAACTAACCAAACAGCATGGAAGCTCTACAACGGGTAAGTGTTTATCCGCTTTCATTTACCGCTTTCATATGTACATAACTGTATCGTGGGGATGCTTCACTGTAAGTCTTCTTTCACATCCTTTTATATACTTATCACATATCCACTGTGTAATACTAGTATAGTTATTTAGAGTTTTCCCCGGCAACTACGTCTAGAACTAGGTAAAGCCATGTTGGTCACTCTTAAATATAAACAAAACTAGATGCCCCGTAGGATTCAAGATACAGTCTTCCCTCCTCTTGGGGTTAAACAATATGGAACAAAGAGAAAGGCACTATTCTCGGTGAATCTTTTCTCAGACTGTCACTCTTAGAAATTGTCAAAGAAACTCTAACTCCCCAGAGATGATCTTTTCTCCATGAATGACATCTCTTGAGTTTCTTCCAAATCCTCGAACTTTCCTGGAATGATCTCTTCTCGGTGAATTGTACTTCTTGAACTTCTCTTGGTTTGGGGACCCACAGGCTTCCTATAAGCATCCCCGCCTCCTCTTGGGCGTTTTACAAGGACCCTTCGGATTCTTAGAAATTCTCATGCCTTCTCTTGGGCTTAATACAAGGACCCTGACGACCTCTTAAAGGTATAAGACAAAATTTAGTCATCCTTTGCTAGAGCAGTCTTTCCCACGTCAAAACTCCGGCAAATTTAGGGTTGATACTCATCCCTTAATGCCCGTACCTCCTCTTGGGCATTGTACAAAAGATAAAACTCTAGATTTGGACATTCTAACACCCTTGAGTCTCAAATACATTCTCAAGTTCCTTTCAAACATAGGAAGAAACCCCGGTCCCTCTCATGAGAGTTCCCCATATTTGGACCCGCTTCAGGATCTCCAGAATCCACAGCGGTAAGGCAGCCTCCTCTTGGGCTTTGTACAAATGATTCTCCCTAGCAGAGGTAAACTTTTCAGACTCTCTTATTGAGTCAAACACTTTTTAGCCTCCATCTTGGGCTTTGTACAAGACATATAAAAAACCACTCTCTTGTTGAGTATAAAAGACTCTCTTGTTGAGTCAATCCACCTTTAGCCTCCGTCTTGGGCTTTGTACAAGACATATAAAACACTCTCTTGTTGAGTATAAAAGACTCTCTTGTTGAGTCAACCTCCTTTTAGACTCCATATCGGGCTTCGTACGAGATAGAAAAACACTCTCTTGTTGAGTATAAAAGATTCTCTTATTGAGTCAACCAGTTTTAGCCTCCGTCTTGTGCTTTGTACAAGACATATAAAACACTCTCTTATTGAGTATAAAAGACTCTCTTGTTGAGTCAATCTCCATTTAGCCTCAATCTCGGGCTTCGTACGAGACAGCAAATCACTCTCTCGTTGAGTATAAAAGACTCTCTCGTTGAGTCAAACAACCTTCAGACTCTCTTGTTGAGTCAATCACCTTCAGACTCTCTTGTTGAGTCAACCTTTTTTAGCCTCCGTCTTGGGCTTTATACAGGACTAATAAAAGTACTCTCTTGTTGAGTCAAACCCTTTCAGCCTCCATCTTGGGCTTTATACAAGATACATTCTCCTCAACAGAGTCAAAATCCCTTTTAGCCTCAACCTTGGCTTTGTACAAGACAGAAAGAACATTTTCCTCCGGAAAAGTCAAACTTCCCGCCTCCTCTTAGGCTTTGTATAAAGAAATTCCCGGTTGAGTCAATCAACCTTTTAGCATCAAAGTTGTGTCGTGCTCACAGCATACAAACATCAACAACTCCTCTTTAGAGATGACAAATTCTCTCTCAGTGAAAACCCTTTAGCTTCACATCTTGGGCTTTGAACAAGATACAAACCACCTTTAGCTTCACGTCTTAGGCTTTGAGCAAGACACCAAAACACCTCTTTCCTCCCATAGAATAGGAGGAACTACGGTCGCTCTGATTTCCCTATTTCGGGAATACGTAGGCATAAGATTGCAAAATCTTAGCCAGCATACTAATCAAAAACCCAAAATCCCGTACCTTCAGACATCCATCGAAAAGCATCAGACCTAACATCTTACCAATAGCCTAGACACTGTTTTTAAGCGAATAACCCTAAAGAAGAACCCCCTCTTGAAAGCATCTGTAAACCAACAGTTTTGACTATTTAATCTCAGTTTGCAAGCAGGGTTAATTGGAGACTTCTATTTCCCTTCCTTAATCAGCTCAATAGGATAAAAAATGAATCGAACTGTAGTACCAAAGCAATAGTGATTCGAAAACACAAAAATCGCGCTACAGAAATATCTCACCTATTTATCAAAAACATTTGAGAATAATATCATAAGGGAATAAGCTTTGAACTTGGATGTTAAATAATCCTAACCAATGCCACATCTTCCTTTATGAGTCTTTGCATGCTAAGAGAAGGACCTTAACTTGGATATAGTATCAACAAGTGTGCCACTTACATCATTTAGATGAAAGAAAAGTTTTGGACCATGATAAGAGAAGGACTCCAGCTTGGATTTTGAATCAACAAGTGTGCCACTTACATCACTTATATGGAGAAAAGTTTTTAATGTTTGATTTTGAATTGAGGTGTATAGAAGGGATATCTTCCTACAGAGATGACTCAATGTCCTCTCTCTGGGGAGAAGTTGAATTATTTGAGTATCTTGTTCAAAGCCCAATATGTGAAGCTAAAAAGTTTGTTTATATCTTGTTCAAAGCCCAAGATGTGAAGCTAAAAAGTTTGTTTTCATTCAAAGGGGAACTAGGGGTTGAACTAAGTTGTAGTTGAGTGAACTCTAATGTCTGAGGTAAGTTTAAACTAAGCATGATGTGTTATAAATGTCAAGAGACAAGTTTTTAACAAGTATAGACATGAATTGAAAGTGGATGGTCTTATACTCTGATAGGGGTACATGTCTAAGCATGGTTAAATTGAAAAGGTGATGGGTCTTACACTCGTACAGAGGCCCATGTCTAAGCATGGTTGAGTTGAAAAGATGATGGATCTTACACTATTACAGAGGCCCAAAGAGTTTGAAATTTGAATGCCACTAGGGCTGTGTTTGATGAAAGTTAAAGATTGAGATTTGAAAGATTGAAATATTTGAGAAATTGAAGAAAGTTTTGAGAGGAGGGGAGGGACTTACACTCTGATAGAGGCCCAAAGAGTTTGAAATTTGATGTTTTGAAAAAAAAATTAATCAAGATGAATCCCTAATGAAAGATTTAATCAAAGGTATTTTCAAAAGGAAATGATTTTAAACATGGTATAAATGATGTGTACATCAAGATAAATATGTTATGATCTTGTATCAATGTTTTAAACAAAGTGTATTTATCCATATGAGAATATAAAATGAATTAGGTTTGAAAAAATTAGAAAGAAAAATCAAATTTTCAAGGTTTTAAACCTAAAAATGCACTTCTTTTCAACTTAATAAAAAGTGATTAAATAAATTCTTTTTTTTTATAATTTTTGGATGGATTAAAATAATAGAGTGTATGAGTGATATGTGTGAAAAAAATTGGGACAAAAAGAATTAACTTGATAGGAGAAATAAATGTTTGAATTTTGGAAGAAAAATATGAAAAAATAGGAAAATGTGGTAAAAAAAATGGTGTGGGTGGGATTTGAACCCGCGCCACCAGGGATACATCCAACAAAACACGCCCTTACCAACTGAGCCAACGTGCGTTGGTGATAATTAAACACAACCAATTGAATAAATATGAAAATTACGTGCCAAATTCAAAAAATGCGTGCCATGGACTTCATCTTCTTCCTCGGGCTCCAGATTTGCAGAAAGGGGACTATCTCCCTCAATACACAATGATTTTGAAAATGTAAACATGAAAACTGTTCATTTTTAAACAAGGAATTGAATGGTGGTATTTAATTTCATTTATTTTTAGTGTGGAGTGAATTATCAAGCATGAACCAGATGAACCCTAGTTTTGCAAAACTATAATGAAATCCTATACACGTAATATAAATGTTAATTGATTGAGGGTAAATGATCTATGAACTAAAAGAAATACATTGGTAACTTGAAATAACATTTATGATGCATGAATCATAGAGTTTGAAAATTTTAGGCTTACCTTGCAAGAGGAAATCGAATCCTCAGTTGGAGGTGTTACAGATGTGAAATGATGATCCTAACAGCTTCCTTGGACCTGAAGGATTATGTTGAGATGCTTAGAACAAGTTGAAACCTCCTGGACTGCTTGGCTCGAATCCAACTGCAACTTAATCAAGGTGAAATGTGATCTTGGTGAATTTGATGTTACATAAAGTGTTTAAGTGTTTGGCTCACTTATACATGATGTATATGAAGTGTTTGAATAAAACGTTTGAGTGGAAAAGCTCTGGTTTTGAAAACTCGATTCTCACTCTTTGGAATTTTGAAAGTTTGAAGTGAAAGAAGAAGAATGAGAAAACAAGTGTTTTGATTGTTTTGGTGTGTTCTGAATGATCAAATGTGGTCTCTATTTATAGGGGAAAACATTTGTTTTGGAGGAATAGTGATGGTTAAAGGATGAGTTTAATGTTCAATGGTTTTGGCGATGCATCATTACTTCTATCTCAAGGTACATTATCTCTTCCACTAGCCTAGCTCTCCTTTTGACCAATTCCACATTCTACAGATGTTTTTATTATTGTTTAAGAGTGCATCTTGACTGATGAGAGTGGTTTCTTTGACAATGCCCTATTCCACATAAATGCCTCTTGAATTCAAGGCTTAAGTGATAATGTTTCATAATTTCAAAGGGATTCCTCTTGACTTAGTGGCTCTATCTTGCAGGTTTTGTATGATTCATTCAGATTCTTGTTGAATTAGCATTGTATGATCATCACACTTGGACTCAAGAAATCGTGCATCAGAAGTAATGCCAAATCTGCCTTACCAAAACAGTTGGATCAAGGCATGTTGTGCACTCCATATCTCCTTGCTCAAGTGGAATTAGATTGTGTTCTTGGACATTTTGGAAAGCTGGGATGTCATACTTCAACTTTGATGTTTGAAATTGGTCTTGGTTCCTCTTGGATCATAGTGAAAAATAGCCTCAAAGTTGACTCCAACACAAGACAGATTCTGTCTAATATTTTTCTAAGTGTCAAAGTTCAAAACATGTTGAAACTCTAACTTCATGGCCTCAAATCTTAAAATTTAAGCACTTTTTGGGAATCCACCACAAGTGACAAAGTTGTAGTATGTAACAACCTCTTCAATTTGATATTTGGATCAAAGAAAATGGTTACTTGGTTTGGAAGTTAAGACCTTGGAAAGTAGGGCAAAATCATTTTTTTTCATGACTTAGAAAAATTGTAAGTTCTTTGTGGTTGCCCTTTTTACAAGTAACCTTAATTTTCTTGATTTTTCTTGATCAATCGTGATCCAAATCACATATTAACATTCTTCTTGACTTGAAGAGACCATGTTTGACCAAGAACTCCAAAAGTCAAACTTGATTTTGACCACAGTAGACTTTTTGTATCAGGTTAATTTTGAACTTTGTGATCCTTTATGAAATCAAATCTTTGGGATAAATTAAACATCATGGATGGACTCGAAATGTGTTTTTGAATGTTTTGAATCATGTCCCAAGGTTTGAGATCATGCCTAGCTTAAAAGTCATAGGTACAGTTGACTTTTCATCAAAACCCTAGTTTGTGGCCCAGATGAATTTGAATTCTTGCACTGGTTATGAATCAAGTTCTTTGATCAATCCATTCATATTAATGGACTAATATGAGGCATTTGATGTCCTTGAAACATATCTTGAGGTCTTGGATAATTCATTGCTCCAAAAGTCAACCCAGGGACTGAATTAGGTCAAAACCCTAAATTTGGTGCATTGAGGGTCTTGAGGCTTGTTGATTTTGAAATGAGGAAATCTTGTACTTGATTATTGATGAATGAGAGCTCCTAATCTTCATGGATGCATGTGAGACTAGGTAAGTTGAAAATCATGCCCATTCTTGATTAATCCTTTGCCTGAGTCTCTTATGAAGTTCAAAAACCCTAATTTGTAATCAAATGAAACAAACAACAATCTTTGTATCTCCAAATAGGTTAGTGATACATAAAAGTATACACACATGTGATTCTAATGAAATGCAAATGATGTGGGATCTTAGGGGAAAAATCATGTTATGACAATATGGACAACAGTTGGAACATCAACAACTATCCAATTTTGAGAAACCCTTCCTTGCCTCACGAAGCCTTGTGAATCCCTCTCAGGATTGTCTTCAACAATAGCGCTGACTTCTGGCAGAGTCGGGTTAGTAAAATCTTTAATTTTTGCAGATATATCAAAAGGGATGTCTTCAACTGCCTTTTCGACAGATCGTAGGGTGTGGAATGGTATGTAGGAATCTTCTGGTGACATGTATCCAGGATCTTGCAAGTAAGGTTCCCACTCATCTATTTTGGACATATGGAATGTGGCTTTGTACTCAGAAAATTTTTTCACCTTCGTATGCTTTTCTTTGGCCGGTGGATCAGTAGGAACTGGAGCAGCTCGCCTAAACATGTGAGGCATGCCCCAAGGAAAGTTGGGCACCTTTTGTATAACTTAAGAAGGTGCCATGTAAGTGGATAGATCTTTTTAAGAATCGTCTTCAGTTATGACATTCACTTATGGTATAGTAGAATGAATAAAATCTCATTCAGCAATCTTTGTAGATCTATCAAAAAGGTTGTCTTCAACTGCCTTCTCGATGGGTTGAGAAGTACAGAATGGTATGTAGGCATCTTCTGGGTGACTATTATACTCAGGAGTTTCCAAGTAAGGCTCCCAGACTTCTGGAGGAATAGATGAATCATCCTCAGGGTTTTCCAGGACGTAGCCAAAATTATTTCTTCTAACAACATCCTTTTTTGTTTGAACTGGACGAGCAAGACGTTTCTTAGTGTTGTAATTTTCAGCAGCCATCTCGTCATCAGACTCAAGTACACCCTTGAATTTCTCCTGAGGAGAGTACAATGAAGTATGTGCCTCCTCTTGCGATATGTATCCTGAATCGTTAAGGTAAGATTTCCATTCTTCTTCAGGATCTGAGGGATTGTCTTCAAAGTCATCTCCATCAAAGGCGTCAACCTCTTGAGGAATATGGTGGATAAAATCCTTGCTGTAGAAAATATCTTGAATGGGAGGGATGACTTCATTCTTTCCTGCATCTTTTGTGAATATTTGGGAAAACCAAGGCCTCCTCTAGTCTTGTTATCAGTAGGAATCACAACTTGTCCCCACCCTTTAGTGGTACCATTTTCCACCATTCGAACTGCGTCTTTGTAAGAGGAAATGGATGCTCCTTTTCTCTTACTATCTTCGTTACTTACAGAAAGTGCCTAGAACTGAGTTCCAATGACCTCTTCGGGTTCCAAGTAAGAAAATGATGACATATTTCTTACAATTAAAGCCCGTTCACCACATACGGTAACCAACTTGTCATTTTTCACAAACATCAGCTTTTGATGTCGCGTTGAAGTGTCTGTTCCTGCTTCATGGATCCAGGGACGACCCAACAAACAATTGTACGCTGCTTGGATATCCATCACTTGGAAGGTAATTTGAAATATATGGGGGCCAATAGTTTTGGGGAGATCAACTTCACCAATAACTGTCTTCTTGGATCCATCAAAGGCTTTGACGACAATTTCAATGCCCTCTCATAGGAGCGCCTTGAAAGGATAACCTTGTAAAAGTTGATTTTGGCATGACATTTAGTGACGAACCAGTGTCTACCAATACACTTGACAAGGCATCATTCATGAAATTGATTGAGATGTTTAACGCCATGTTATGATTTCTCCCCTCTTCTAGGAGATCTTCATCGCAGAAGCTCCAAGTTATTGCAAATGGTAATATTAGCAACAATATTGACAAATTGACACACTGTTACATCGTGGTTTACAAAAGCTTACTCCAAGACTTTCTGTAGAGCTTCCCTGTGAGCCTCAGAACTCATTAAAAGGGATAGTATGGATATTTTGGAATGCGTGTTTAACAACTGATCCACAATGTTGTACTCACTTTTTCTGATCAGTTTTAAAACTTCATCACTATCCTTTATCTGATTTGTCTCACTTGACTGGACCATTTGTTCAAAAGGATTCTCAACTTGCTTCTCCTTTATTATAACCACATCTTCAACTTCTTTGTTGAACACACGACCACTTATTGTGACTCGACTTACTTCAGCGATGTTGACGATGGATGGTAACGGAACCTCCTTCCCATTTTCAAACATGGTAGCACCGTACTTGTAAGGTATGGCTTTCTCATATTTGTACGGAACTGGACCTGGTAAATAAATGACCAAAGGAGTCACGGTGGTCTTTCGACTATCATAGGTGATCTTTATTGGTTCAAGCTTGGGAACACTAGGAATCCTTCTAGTGTCAAAAGGGATTTCCACGTGTTCATGTTAATTAAATTGAGGAGTTATGGTGTAAACATCCTCATCAGCTACATAATCAATGGGTTCTCTTTCAAGGAATACTGTGATGGTTCTTCGGTCTAACAAACCTTGAATCTCATTTTGGATAAGAAGACAACCACGTCGACTTCTGCGGCATTTTCTGCAAGCTGCATGATCATGGTGATTAGGACCAAAGTAATCAAGACCGCACAAGAATTTGTGAAATTTGACTAGTCACTCCCTGATATATCTGATGTCATAAACTGCGTACTCCCCTGGACAACCTTGTACCATATTGATTGGTTGGTAATCCCTCATTCTATAATCTTGAATCCAACCTTGGTTCATTTGTTCTTGTAGAGCTGCTTGTACAAAGTAGCACCCTTAATTGTTTACAGAACAAACACTACACGCTGCATAATCATGTGGATCTACAAGGCCCCGCCTCCTATGTCCTGCATGCATCTTCACTAAGTTTCTATTTAATAAGCGGACATCATAGATCTTATAGCTGCCCGGGCATCCATAGAACATATTGACAGAAGCTCCTTCATGTTGAGGTAGTGGGTTCATTTCAACATTTGGATTAAAGTCTTTGAAAGACAAAATTCCATTCTTGATAAGTCTTTGAACATTAGCCTAGAAGCTAAAAAAATTTTTGATACCATGACTGGGTGCTCCCTGATGATAGGGAAAAACTCGTAAGCTTTAAACTAATAAGGAGGGTTTTTTGGGAGAACATGAGGAGACTTGGTTTGAATATGACCTTTTGTCAACAATGGTGGGAACAACTTCGTGTATGTCATTGGTATGGGATCAAAACCAGGTAACCTTTGAATACGATTGTTGTTGTTGTAGTATTATGGGCGAGCCTGTTATAGAGGTTGTTGTTGCCTTTGCTGATACTGTGGTTGTTGTTGTTGATGTTGATGTTGATGTTGTTGCTGATTTTGCTAATTCTGAGAGACTTATGGCTGGTAGGCCGGAGTTGGCGATGAGTTGATAACAGGAGACGCAGTTTCTATTTGTCGTTGTTAATATCTTCGTCTTGACCGACTTTGTAACACAGTGCTGACGTCTTGTTCCTTTTTTCTTTTGGAACCCACTTCCATGTTTCTTAGATGATTCTGCCTCTTTAGTCAACTGTCTCTCTCAGACTGCTTCCTCCAGTCGCACCCTCATGTTTACCATTTTAGTAAAGTCATTAGGCGCACTGCAAATCATACGATCATAATAGAAAGGACTTAGAGTTTTCAAGTAAATCTTTGTCATTTCCTTTTCTTCGATAGGAGGACAAATTTGGGAGGCAATTTCACGCCATCTCTGAGCATACTCTTTGAAATTTTCTTATTCCCTCTGAGACATAGCCCTGAGTTGATCTCTGTCAGGAGCCATATCTAGGTTGTATTTTTATTTCTTTACAAAGGCTTCGCCAAGATCACTCAAAGTCTAGATCTTCGCACTGTCTAATCCCATCTACCATTTAAGTACGACACTTGTCAAACTATCCTGAAAGTAATGGATCAGCAGGTGATGATTGTTTGTCTGCGTAGACATTTTTCGTGCATACATAACCAAGTGACTTTGAGGGCAAGAATTTCCCTTGTATTTTTTAAAATCAGGCACCTTGAATTTGAGCAATATTTTGACATTTGGAACTAAACATAGGTCAGCTGCGCTCTTTCCATATAATTCTTGTCCTTGGAGAGCTTTAATCTCTTTCTGCATATTTAAGAACCGATCTCGGAATTCATACCATCTTTCATCCACTCCCATAGTTTCACTTGGTGGAGCATGGAAGATTTATTCTTCAACGTATAGATTAGTATACACCACGGGAGTTGGTACTGACATAACTGTTGTGACTCTTGAAGCTTCAGGAGCCAGAGGTTTGTAACCCTCCAGTATAAAGTTGATGGGCATGCCCCAAGGGTAGCCGGGAGGCATGGTATATTGCAGAATGGCAATAGGTGTGACAATGACGGGTGCAGAGACAATTTCAGAGATGACAGTCCTTTGAATCGGAGTTGACGACAGATTCTGAGCAGTCGTCATTGCTTCTATCATGTTGTTGAGACTTTCTATATTGTCCTTTAGAGTAGTGACCTCATATCTAAGTTCCTTGTTTTCCTGCTCAAGTCCGTCCATCTTCTTCTGACATCTGGCCCGAGTATTATATGAATGAAACAGTTTGGCTTCAAAGCGAGAACATGTGTAAGTTTCTTGTAAGAAAAATGTTTGAATGATGTATGATGTGCAAAATGAAAATGACTTTGTTTACAAGGAATTTTAACAGTTATGTTTCAAAATATCATAAAAATGGATATCACTGAAAAGATCTTATTTTATTTAATGTACTTGAAGGATTACAACAATGAAAGTACAACTTCAAAAAGATCTAAAACAAAGATGACAAAGTTAAGCACGTGGGTCCTAAGGAAATATTGTTGATGAAGATCCAGTCCCACGTTGTTGCTTCTTTTTCTGTCTCTTCAGTTCTGTATTTTCAATTGTAAGTCGATCGACGATCTTCTTCCTAGCGCCCAAGGTAGAAAGAACATGACCAGAGAAAAATAAATTATCTTGTTCTTCTTGTCTTTCTATAGCATGTTACTTCAATATTTCTATCAAATCGTCTTTTTCTTTCAGTTGCCTCTTTAACCCTCTTCTCTCAGCCCTTGAAGTATGGAATTTATCTTCCCCAAGTGTCTCTTTCCAGCTTCATCCTGGTTAAGAGTTCTTGATAGTCTTCCCTATTCTCAATAGGGATGGTAGAGGATAAATCAGTGAAAGGCTGTGAAGGTCTCTCAAGAGGATAAGGCATCTTGAGTTCACAGGCTCTGGTATTGACCCGCTGAGTGTATGGCTTAAAAGCAACACAATTTTTATTTTCCAGCTGATCTTTGCTCTTTTTATGAATGGTGCGCCAAGCCTTTATAACTGCCTTTTTTAAATCCGGATTTCCACCCTTATTAAGGTAGAAGAAACCTGACACCAAGAGACTGCTAGGTCTATCTTTCATGGGGTACCCAAACTGACGTCTTGCAAGAGCGGGGTTGTAGTTAATCCTTTTTCATAAGCCGGGTCATACCAATGATAACTCCTTTTTCCTAAGTTGGGTCATACCAATTCATATTAGTATGAGTGAGAGACATAAGACTCTGAGACCATCTGAGTTTGTCTGGATTTTCAACAAAGAGTCTGGTTCTAGGTAAGTGTGATTTGAACCATCTGTACAACAAAGGTGCATAACACATGATTGTTCCACCACCCTTCATGGTCCTGTGATGAATTGAATGGTAAGTGTCCTCAAGTAACGTAGGTGCTGGGTTACCACTTAAAAATATATGGATGGCATTAAGATCAACATAGTGGTTGATGTTTGGAAATAATACACGACCATAGATGAGTAGTGCAAAGATAGTTGCAAAGGCACTCATATTGTTTGCTTCAACCAACTCTGTAGCTTTCTCTATCAGGAATTTGGAAGTTAACCCTCTGATTCCTCCTTTGAAAGTGAAGTTGTCTTTGACATATAAAGTTTCTAAATGAAGGGCCTTTGAAATAACTGAGTACATAGGAATTTCCTGAGCCGTTGAAATGAATCTTATTTAATACTGGCAAACCAATCCAATATGAATACTCCTCCAAAGTGGGTGTAAGTTGATAATCTGGGAACATGAAATAGTGGTAAAGAGGATCATAGAATTGTACAAGGGTGTCAAGAATTCCTTCTTCGACATTGGTCTTTAGAATACCTAAGAGCCCTCCATAACTTCTTCGAAAATCCTCTGAACAAGAGATCAGACGACCTAACTTTCTATATTATGTTGTATAAGGATCCTTGAATTTGTATTTCTTAGTGTTTCTTTTCCCAAAATCCATGTTTAAAACCTATGATATCTGCCACAAAGGTTTTAAGTTCCTTGAAAAATTTTGGTTAACATGATGTATGAATAAATGTATGAATGTATGGATGCACACACATACAAAGTAACAAACATGGGTTCAAGGGTTCGAGGTCATGAGCATGGTGTCATGGGTCTAACCAAACCAAGAGAATATGTACTATGGGTTCATTGTACATGCATAACATGTTCTAACATGGTTCCTAGAGTCATAGGTCCATCTTTCGGATATTATTGGCTTGCATGACAACTCATGCAGGCTAAAAATATTTAAAAGAGAAATTCGTCTGAGTGTAGTATCACATGAAAACTACCTCAGGTATACACCTGGATAATCATTGCCCTACATTCCTAAAAAGGTCAAGTGGGGTAAATGGATACTAAGGGTCCTCATCTTCTTAGGCTCCCAAGTCGGAAAAAGTAATGGCATTACGACTACTCGTAATGGCATCAGTAATTTCAAAGGGGCCTCCACTGAATGTGATTATATCATATGTCACTCATACGTAGGATTACTCCATACATGTAACTTTTGATTATATCAACATCCTATCTTATTTATGTACCCTCAAATCTAGGTTAGGATTTGTCTCACTCATAGAGATCAACCAAAAAAACCCGAACAAACATGATGAATACAACACTAAGCAAATGATATCAACAGTAAAAAATCACAAATATATACAAGATATGCTTAACCCTTTTGGGGGGATGAAATCCCTAGTTCCCCAGTGAAGTCGTCATTTTTCTGTACAAGCGATTTTCGAGGTCGCCCCACATGTGAACTTTTAATTTATCCCAAAAACTAGGGAAGGGAAAAATCTAAATAAACCCGTGAATGTGCAATGTAAAATAATGCAATAAGAGATTGAAAGTTCGGGGTTGGTTATACTAAGGGAAGGCACTAGCACCCTAGGTATCCATAGTATCCTATAGGAACCTCTTGTGTATATTTGTGTTACAGTTGATTAAGTCATCTGCTATGTATTGGGGATTTGTTGACTGTTTTGAGTGAGTGATAAGAGTGGGAAATGTGTTTGTTGTTTTTGTAGGGTATGTTGAAATAAATTAAGATAGAGGTGTATGAACCTAAAGGTTTTACTTATTATTGGGCTCACTAAGCTCTCGCAATCTTATGCCTACGTATTCTTAAAACAAAGTTGAGAAATCAAAGCGCCCGTAGTTCCATCTACTAATGGGTGGAATTAGGTTTGTTGGGTTTGAGAGAAGAGACAAGTTGTCATCTTAAGGGAGATATCTCACCTATTCACCACAAACATTTTGAGAAAGAAGATAATAAGGGAAAAAGATTTAAACTTGGATGTAGAAAATCCAGAGTAATGCCTCATCTTCCTTTAAGTGAGTTTTTGAATATTAAGAGAAGGACCTCGACTTGGATATAGAATTAACAAGTGTACCACTTATATCACTTAAATGAAAGAAATGTTTTTGTACCATAATAAGAGAAGGACTCTAGCTTGGATTTTGAATAAACAATTGTGCCACTTACATCACTTAAAATGGAAAACAGTTTGAAAATGCTTGATTGAATGTTGTTGAAAATAGAAGAGACATCTCTTCTATAGAGATGATTCATGTCTCAACTCTGGGGAAAAAGTTTTAAATTTGAAGCCAAAGTTTGGCTATGGTTTTACTTGAAGTTTGAGGTTTGAAGCCATAGAGGGACTATGGTTTTGAGCTTGAATGAAGTTGAAAACTTCAAGGGGAATTAAGGTTTTTTTGAAGCTGAGAGCCTCAAAGGGGATCTTAGTGTTTTAACTGAGTTGTAGTTTGAAGAGGGTCCTAAAGTTTGAACTGAGTCTAAACTTAAGGATGAGTATTAAAATGCAACAGTTGTATGAATGCAAGTCTTATAAAAATAAATGTCAAGAGAAACTTAACAAGACAAGATTGATTAAGCTTTTATACAAATGTAGTCATCAAGGATGAACATGATTGTGATCAAGCATGGTATATCAACATGTGAATAAGCATCAGACAAGTAGATATGTTCATCATGGTGAGATTTTATGAAGGAAATACTTGAATATGTGAGCAAAGATTTGATCAATAGAAGCAATCACAAAGAAGTTCAAGTAAGCGTGTATTCAAAATGAATCAAGGATCAGATGAATATGGAAAAAGGTAAAAAAAACCCTAATGGAAGTTTTATGATGGTAAGAACATGAACAAGACATTTGAACATGGTTCAATCAAGGGCTTTGGGGAATCCAAACTCAAGTGGAAGCCCTAGTCATGTATTAGGATGTTTTGAAATGATTAGTTGAACAAAACCCCAAGGTTTCAACTAATAATAAAAGTATTTTTCAAAAGATATAATACTTAATCATGGTATATTAATGGTGTATAAGTCAAGACAACATGCTGTGTATATTAAACAAGACTTAGACAAAGTATACTATGACCATAGAAACACATATGTACAATTAGGTCAAAGAAATGATCAAAAGGAATCACGAAAAGGCATGAAAAATACTTAAAAAGTACTAGTTTTTAACCTAATAAAAATGTCAAAATTAAATATTATTTTTGCGATTTTTTGATGGATTCTCAAAATATACATGATAAATGAGAAGTGTGCAAAAAAACAGGCTCAAAAACATCAAAGGAACTCATAGAAATAATCAATTGAATTTTTGAAAATAACCATGAAAAAATGTGATAAAAAAGAAGGGAATGTTCCCACCAAGGATTGAACTCACGCCCTTGGGCCTGGAGGCTAAAAATCTAGCCACTGGGCCCCTGCACGTGTGGTGATAGTATGATGCACGCAGTGTATAATATATTAAGTTTGAAGTTTAAAAATGTTACATAAATAATATCAAAAGGTCTGGGGCGAGGGGGATTCAAACCCCAAACCTTAGACTCAAACACAATGCAAAAATACTAGTGTTTCCACTTGGACGCGATGCTAATTCAAGATAGAACTTGGAATCATAAAATAATATAATAAAATTTTTTAAAAATATGAAAATGGTGCCATGGTGATTGTCTTCTTCTTCCTCGAGCTCCAACTTCTTTTCCTTTTTCAAATTTCTAACTCTCTTAATGCGCAACCAAATGACATGATGTAAACATCAAAGTTGTTGGAAATTTTGCCAGGAATTGAATGGTATCAACCAATTTCATTTATATTCAGTGTATCCCACACAATTAAACTGAAACTAGTATGAACCCTAATTTTAAAATTCAAAATCAAATCTTATATGTTCATGATATAATGCAATTGACTGAGGGGAAATGATCCTTACACTACCAAAAACATGTTGGTAACTCAAATAATCATGTATGATGCATGAATCAAAGAGTTCAGTTTAGATCAACTTACCTTGCAAAATCTTAATTGAATTCCTTGTTAGAGGTGTTACATAAGCAATCTCTTGATGCTAACAACTTCCTTGACCTCCAAGGAGTGTGTTACAATGCTTAGAATGGTTTGAAACCTTTCGGAACTCTCAGCTCGAATGAATCTGCAACTTGGTGCAAGTGGGATGTGATCTTGATGATTCTGGTGTTACAGTTAGTGTATGAGTGTTTGGATCACTTCTATATGATATATATGAAGTGTTAGGATGCTTGGTTTGGTTGGAGATTGCTTGGAGTTGAAGTACCAAATTCTCACTTCCTTGGACTTTGAATTTTGGAAATGAGGAGGATTTCTTAGAAAACAAGCTTCTTGCAATGTTTTGGTGTTTTTGAATGAAGGAAATGAGTCCTATTTATAGAAAAATGTTTCGAATTTTTGTAAATATCTTTGGATTAGGATACATGCTATTGCCCAAGGAGTAATGACATGTACCTATTACTTGAGTGCTAAGGTACATAGCCTCCATTCTCACATGGCTACAAATTCTTATCTTTTGAGCTTGATTCTATCATAATGCATCTTGATCTTTGGGGTTTTGATCATTCTTTGACAGATTGTGGTGGCTTTTGATCAATTCACTATTGCACATTAATGCTAGAGGACAAAACCTAAGTTCATGGCTTTTGAACAATGTTTTTCACATGCAAAGGGATAGAACTTTGAAATTGTAGAGCACGTGGTGTATTATGATTTTGATGTTGATCTTGTGAAGGAATGAGGCTAACAAAGTCATCCAAATTGATCTCAAAATCGTGTACCAACAAATCTGTCCTTGAGAATTCAGTTGCAACAAGGCCTATTGTGAAATTCATAACTTCTTTCTCAAGTAAGGTAAATAGATGTTTTTGGACATTTTGGAAAGCTGAGATAACATACTTCACGTTTGATGTTCAAGGTTTGTCTTGAATCAATGTGGATCATGGAGAAAAAGTTCCCTAAAGTTGACTCCAACACAAGGCAGATTTGTGTGAAAATTTTTCTAAGTGTCCAAACTCAAAAAGTGTGGAACCTCCAACTTCATGGCTCCATATCTCTCAATCTATGTATTTTTTTTTTTGGAATTCATCCTCAAGGAGAAAGTTGTAGTATGTAACAAGCTCTTCAATTTGGTCTTTGGAGAAAAGAAAATGGTTACTTGGATTGGATTTTATGGCCTAGGCAAGATGAGCAAAAATCATTGTACTTCATGACTTAGAAAAAATTTCAATTCCTCCATTGTTGCCCTTTTTGCAAGTAACCTCGCTTTTCTTGATTTCTCTTGATCAATCATGATCCAAATCACATATTATCATCATTGTTGACTTGAAGAGACCATGGTTGACCAAAAATCTCAAAAGTCAAACTTGATTTTGATCACAGTTGACTTTTCATCAGATGAACTTGAATTCTTCCATTGCTTATGAATCAAAATTCTTGAATCAATCCAATCATATGAATGGACTAATATGATGCATTTGAGGTCCTTGGATCATATCTTGAAGTATGAGATCCTCCTTAAATGAAAAAGTCAGTTGTGATCCTGATTAGGTCAAAACACTAATTTTGGTGCACTAAGGATCTTGAGGCTTGATGAGCTTGTCATGATGCAATCTTGCACTTGATTATTGATGAAGGGAAACTCTTGATCTTCATGGATGAATAAGGGACTTGATATGTTGAATATGATTCTCATCCTTTGATAATTCATTTGCTTGAGGCTTTGGGAGACCACCTAACTTGTAAAGCAAGCAAGCACACATATCTTGTATTTGTAATGGGTTAATGATGCATAAAGACACATACATATGTAATGATGAATGTTATGTAAATGAGGTGAATGAAGTGGGATTTTAGGGGGTTAAAATTAGGGTATTACACCCACTACACAGTCCGAGTTGGCCAAGGAAATCAAGGAAAAAGGCTTAGCCGATTAGATCCATTGGATTTGATCGAATGGCTCAAACGCATTGCCAAAGAAACCTCTCATAACCATTATTGGGGACCAACGCGTGCTAAGACAAACACACCACACAATGGTTATTCAGCCACATCACCTACAACAGCTAACTAGCACGTGCCAAGCAACTATATTTGAATTTCAACAGAAAAATGGAGGGAGATGAGTCACGAAGACATCGTCTTCAACCTCCAAACTTCCTAAAAAGGGCATCTCACCTTGCTGAGTTTTACAATGCAAATGATTATGCAAAACAATCATCCCAGATCAACGATGCTCCCTCCATGATTAAATTTCACTAACTCCATCTAATCATGAAGAAATTCAACTTGAACCCAAAGAACACAAAACCCTAATTTAAAAATTAAATGATGGATGTGCAGTAGAAGAGTTCAAATCATAGGGTTAAGTATCTGCGAAACACAACGAACATTGTGGTAACTTGTTTCAAGTGAAATGGTGGTGGTTTCTACCTTGCTGGAAAAGGTCTTAGTTGTACATTCCGACGAGGATGCAGAGGTTAGGTGAGGTGATTTCAGACCTTGTTCTTGATCCTATTAGCTTCACTAGAGCTTAAAAATAATGTTTGAGTGTATAAGACGCTTTGAGGATGGCTCAAATCTCCTACTCGTATACTCTGTTTTGAAGCATTTTATGGAGTGAATTCAATAGGGTTTCAATAGCTCTGAGGTTTGAATGAATGAGGGAGGATCACATTCTATTTATAGAGTGAGTGGGGATGAGCTAGGGTAAGTTGTACGTGTGAATTTTTACAAAAACTCGTGTGAAGCAAAAACCAAATTTATGACTTGGTGACCAAGAATGAAATGATTATGTTATGCTGATGTAGGTGAAAAATTTTAGGGTATGACACTTAGGTTTTATGAACCAGAAAAAAATTGAAGAAAATGATATTGATAAATTATCAAACCTAATAAAAGACTTAGCAACATGTTTAAAGAATAGATTATAAATTTAAAACAAAACGTGTATCGCAAAATTTAGTTTAAAAGAAAACGAAAAAGAAATAATTATAAAAATAAAAGATATGAATATAACATTTTGATAATATTGAAAATAAAGTGAATTTTTTTTAATGAAAAATTAAGATGTATTTAAAAATTTAACTTACCAAATGACCTAAAAACAAAAATAGGTATTGAATATGAAAAATTATATGGACAAAATATACTTTTTAAAAATGAAATAGACTATACAAAAGAAAACGATATAGATCATATTTTATCCGTTGAAAGTATGTATGATGATGAATTTACAATAGATATATATTTAATATAAAATAATGAACTTTTGGACTATTTAAATAATGATTAATCTATTAAAAATAAATTATACAAAATTATTTTAAAAAATAATGAGCTATCAAGATATTTAATACCGGAGCACTAAGATTCAAACTAAATAAAATTATAATAAATTTTAATACAATGTAAAAAATCAAAATTAGAAATTAAATATTAAAAAGGAACATTTTTAAAAACTAGAAAATGAATTGAGATAACGAAAGATTACGAATTATAAAATTTAATGATCTAATTAAAAGAACAAGAGGTAAACTAAAAATATTATATGATATCCTATACTATTGTTTAATAAGAAGAAACGATTTTGAAATCTAAAGAATTACAAAATATGCTTTAGAATATAAAAAATAATTATATTTTTATAAGACGAGGTTAAGAGATTTAAATAAATATAAAAATGTCTGTCATTAAGATTTACGACCATGGTATTAGATACCAAAGTCAAAATTTTGTTAATAAAAATCATCGCTATCACAAATTATTTTGTAGTGCTTTCTGAGGGTTTCATTCCCTAACAGAAAAAAAAAATTGTGATGATGTCTATAGCAAGGTGGTTTTTCTCCTCGCAAAATTTGACTTTGTGAAGAGGTTTTTGTCCATGTGAGGGTTTAAATCTTGACAAAAAAATGAGTTAACGCTTACACCAAACCCTATATCGACAACTTTTTAATACATACAAAATTATGGTTAATTCAAATTAGTTGATAAATAATTCAATTCATTTAAAAAAATGTGGTTAATTCATGCAGTTGAAATAGCCCTATTTTTTAAGACTTAAATGTTCAATTGATCCTTATATTTTTATTTTCGTCCCTTTATTTTTTAGATAAAATTCTTAAATGTTGAATTTCATTTGGTTTTAGTTTTTAAAGTTATAATTTATAAGAAAATTTGTAGATTTTCTGAAAATTTTCATGCAAATTTTAACTTTAGGAAGTAAAACTAATTTTTTTAACATTCTAAAATTATTTTAAAAAGAATAATACTTGAACAAAAAAAAAAATGTCAATTTAGAGATATTAATTACTATTCTATATATTTTTTTAATTTGTATGTGAATTTTATATATTTTGCATGTGATTATCTAAGTTTCAAGCGAGTGTAAAAAAAATGTAAGTGTATCAATAATACCTTTAATAATACCTTTATGGGCACTTACAAAATATTTTTAATAAATAATAAATTTTTTCGCATTGTCAATTTTTTTTTGTTTTTGCTTTTTTTAATAAGCAAGCACTTATATATTGATTGGGAGTATTAGGGGTACTCCAATCCAATAAACAGAACTCAGTGTAAAAACAAGATTCAATTCCTGAATAAATCAATTATAAAAAATCAAGAGGACATTTGAGCCACTCGTAATAAGAACATCTAAGATTATGTTTATCCCTACGAGGCAACTGTCGTGGTGAAAAATCGAAAACCAAGCTATTGACTAACTTGACTCGCAAAATAATAGTTCACCACCGAACTTTATTGTTTCTAAGGGAAAGAGGAAAAGATTGAATAATCCCACAATAAACATGCAAAGCAACAAGCAAGGCTAAAAGCAAGGTAATAAAGAGATTTAAGGTACGTGGGTTGATTATGTAAAAGGAATGTACTAGCACCCTGAGCATCTGTAGTACTCTACAAGAACCTTTTGAAATATTTGTGATTTTGGCTAAAAAATGTTTACTAAAGATTGGGGAAAATGTGAAAGGGAAAGTTTTTTTGTTGAAAAGGGTTTGAGATGCCTAAGATGTGTTGGAGCATTTAAAAGAGAAAATAAAGTTTTGAAAATCACTTGACAAAAGTCAAGGTTTTTGTTGAAAGAGGTTCAAGTTTAAAAATGGAAACCTAAGGGTAAACATGAAGCAAATTATGGGTAAAGGATGCAACAAGACACACAATGGACATGCATGTGACAATAAGTCAATCATAATCCCTTTCCCTTGGATTTAAACACAAGGATTAAGCAACACAAGACAAGTCTTAAATATCAAAACAAAGACTCATAAGCAAATCATAACTCAAGTAAAAATCATGGACTTAAATGGAAGAGGATGCTCAAATACAAAACAAGCCTTAGTTACAAGTAAAGAAGAACACATAGGAGTATGAGATATCATTGAGAGATAAAACTCAAAAAGAAGCATCCAAACATAAATCACATTAACACATAAGCTATCAAGATAAGCAAACAACAAACAATGAAGCCAAACGTCAAGTAACATGATCATAATCCACCAATATATTAAATTCTAAGGCATGGAAAAAGGATAATCATTCACCGACACATGAATCATGCAAGCATATATGCCTCAAGAATAAACTCATAAATTTATTAAGACAAAACAACAAACAAGGCATAGCATCAACATGACATTAATCATAAGACATGGTAAGAGAATGGTCAAGCATAAACTTATCAAGAAGTAACCAATAGGAAGTTGTTAAACATGATCAAAAACATGTGATCATAAAATAAATAATAAAAAAATAAACTAATAAAATAAAATATTTTTAGATTTTAAAATATTAGGACTTTAAATAAGCAAAATAAAAATGAAGAGAAATTAAAAAAATAAAAGAAATAAACGAGAAAAGAAGGAAAGAAATAAAGAAAGCGAAAAAAAAGGAGAAAAAAAGTAGAAAAAAAGGGAAAAAAGGGTAAAAATATTATCTGGGTCCTTTAAGTTATTTTTTTAACAAGCCAATCCTTTATGTTTTTGTTTCGCTACAAACAGGTCCTATTTGTTTTTAAATTGTAACAACCAAGTCCTTCAAGTTTTGTTTGTTGCACAAATTACGACTTTACTATAACAAAATGATATAGAATTGCAACAAGTGTTACATGAAGGTATCAAAAGTCATGTCTTATGACAAGTGTTACATGAGGGTACCAAAAGTCATGTCTTACAACACTAACATTAAAATTAACAATGATCACCCCTTCCGAACCAAAATACACGTCAACACAACAAAAATGAAAACTAACAATATTATGACACAAACTTGCACCTTCAACATCTTCAACATGTTCTTCACCATCTTCTTAAATGACACATCAGTGTCGTTTGTGCCACATAAGCATTTTGGAACGCGGTTTGTGAAAAAGGTCAACGGTGAACACATTAGTTAACATAAAGGACCAAATTGTAGCAAAAAAAACATAAAGAACCGACTTGTCATAATAAAATAACTTAAAGGACCCAGACAATACTTTTGCCGAAAAAAATGGTAAAAGTGGTCCCATGGGTGTTGAAACCGGGACCTCAAGGTTGCCAAACAAAACCATTACCACTGCGCCATAACCTGCTTGTCATCATATTCAGCGCAAAACAATAAATACTAAAACAACTATTTAAAATGAAAAAAAGGCGTGCATGGGGTCGTCTTCAACCTCACGACCACTTCAAAAATTCAAATAATGTTTCCATCAAATATGCACCAAACAAGACATGTAAATATATCATTCTGCTAAGATTTTCACAAGGAACACAACCATGGTGTTAGTTCACATTGATTCACACTAAAACTCACATAATTAATCAAAAAACAGAGGAACCTTAAAACTTCAAAATAAAATTAAATCACAAACATCAATGATCAATGCCTAATTTCTTAGGGCTTTAGCTCATGTGATTACCAGCAATAGATTTGTAACAATTTTGAATGAAAACAATGCTTAAATGAGTGAGAACGGGAAACTTAGAGTGTCACCTATCGGAGTATGTCTGATGCACCTTCTCGGCAAGCAAACAAATCAAATAATGATGGAAAAAGCTTCTTTGATGCTCCAGAAACACAAAGGTATGCTTGGAATCACTTGAAATCCTCTGAGTTGTTCTACACAAATCAAGTTGCAAATGCAAGAAAGTGAAGTTGGATATGATGTTTTGGAGGTTACGGCTGCATTCTAATGCATACAGTAGGCTTTATGTGGTGTATGGAAGGTGTTTATGAAGAAAAAATGGAAGGAAAATGAATGAAATGTGAGATTCGAAACAAATGCTTTAATGGAGTTTCTTGAGTTTTTCTAAATATGTTTTTGTCGTCATTGATGGATGAGGAGGTAATGGTCTGAATGATGCTTATGTAGAGGTTTGATTTTGGTTAGGAACAAGGTTTGGGTCATGGCTGATGCTTGAATACTTCTCATTGGTTTGATTCAAACAAAAATGGCAAAAACGGTACCATATGCTATGCCTCGGTTTTGGCTTGTAAGGATACTTTGAGCTCTCATTCTAGAGTTGGACAAGCTTATCTTTGGAAGCTGAATCATGTGAAACCATCTTACAACTTATGGAACAAGTTTTGACAAAATGCCAAAGATGTAATTCAGGCGCAGAAGTCGGAGCAGGTTATTGTCCTCGTTGTAGGGGGTCAAACTTGCACAAAAATGGTATCATTGTAAAGCTATCATGTAAAGGAACAGGTTTTGTGTTGACAACAAGTTGAGGAAAGGCTAGGAAAGTGCTTAAAATTGGCTCCAAAGTCGTGCCAAATAGACTGACTTCAATACTTAGTGAAATTCTTGATTATCTTGCATTTCTCCACAATGTGAAACCCCAACTTTAGCATTCAATTCCTCTCAATTGGCAAAGGGTTTTTGGATAAAATTTTCCACCATGATGGAGTAGAAAATATGCTATTTAAATGCAGCCATCAAGCATCAAGAATGATTGCTTAGATTATTCATAAATTAGCCATAAAGCCATGCACTTGGAAAGGCTAAAAACTCAGAAAATTTTCTAAGTGTTTTGAAACTTGCAATAACTTGAAACCTCAACTTTCACCATCAATTTCTTCCACTTCAGGAAATCTTTTGGCTTCAAATTTTTATCAACTTGTAGTATCAAACATCATCTTTAATTGCATCCCTCAAGTATTTCAATTGGATGCTTGGATCAAACACCATGGCTTTGGAAAGTTGGTCACTTGGACATGAGTTTTTGATACTTAGAGAAATTTCCAAAATCCTAATTTTGACAACTTTGAGCTTTTATTGATTTTCTTGATTTAACTTAATCAAACTCAATCATTTTACACATTTTCTTGATTCTTGACTTGAGAAGTCCATAGTTGACCATAATTTCAAAAGTCAAACTTTGACTTTAAGCATCTGTTGACTTTAGCAATTGAATCAAAATTCTTCAACTATCAATATATCAAAATTCTTGAGCCAGTTGAATCATATGAATGGACCACAAAGATGTATCTGAAACTCTTGAATCATGTTCCAAACCATGAGATCATGTTTTGGTCAAAAAGTCAACATCAAGCTGACTTTGACCAAACCCCTAATTTGGGGCTTCTGATGAATTGGGACTTGATGACCATGAATTGATGCAAACTGAAACTTAATTATTTATGAAGGGAATCTCTTGATCACCGTGAATGAGTGGAAGAGCTTGGGATGTTGAGGATCACACTAAACCCTGATTGATCAACCACTTAAACTCCTTGATGCAAACCTCTAACTTATAAACAAAGCATGCAAGACATATTTTTTGTATTTTCATGGAGTTAGCAATGTATAAAAGACACACAAAAAAAAGTGCTTGATGTTATGCAAATCATGCAAATGAAGGTGGGAACTAAGGGGAAAAATTAGGGTATGACAGCAACCACCACCTAAAAGACAGAATAATTCTATCGACTATAACATTGGAATTACACACTTCATCATTGAATATAATTTGATTCCTCGAACGCCAGATAAACCAACACGACACAAACCAAATTATGCAAGCGTTAGGCTTAGCATATTTCGTCAACATTGAAACCGCCCATTCAAACAGATGAAGATAACACTCCTGCTCCAACCGACAAGGAACCTCAACCTAGGCTGCTAGTTTCTTCCACACCAGAGATATTCTAGGGCAAGAGAAGAACACGTGGTTATTAGCTTCCTCGCTACAAAAGGAAAAGACACAAACCTTATCATGGACGTTAGTGATAATCCCTCTGCGCGCCAGATTAAGATAATTTGGCAGTTTTTCTAATAATATACACCACGCAAAAATCTAAACTTTCAACAGAATTTCGGAGAGCCATAACAGCTCCAGGGCTATTTTACAATCAACCTCTAAATTAGGCAAAACGGAATTTAAAAGGAGGGACTCATAGCATGAATTAATAGTGAACACATTACTATCACCTATACGCCAAACAAATTAGTCATTAGAAACACAGTTTGGTTGGATTTCCTGCAATATCGGCATTAGGATAAAATTAGGATAAAATTAGGATAACATTCCCGTAGTTTTTCTTTTCTTTTGAGTCTCTCTCCTTATCTCATAACACTTCTAAGATACTTAATAAGGCCAACTTGCCTTGCACATGAGCCTTAAGCATAGGAAGTGAAGATTGAGGGGTCTCCCTTCATTCTTCTAGAGTGTTGAGCATACGTCCCATTGGGGGCGACCATGCGATGCATTCGTTCCCGTGTCATAGACTTTGGTGCAATGTAAGTTATGAACTAATTCAACTCACTTCTGTCTTAAAAAATATAAAACAAATTTCAAATCATTTTTTTCCTTCGGGATTGTCAAACTTAAGGCTATTTTCAAAAAGGGCACGTTACTTTCTGTTCTGTCGCAAGCAGGCATCGACCCTAACTGCCAAACGCGAACTTAACGTCGCTCATAAATAACACAAAGAACTTTGGTCCGAACTACGTTGACTCTGACATTCCCATTGCACAAAAGGAGTACGTAGGCCTAGGACGACAATGTCCTACCGAGTCCGTCTTTGTTTTCCCCTCCCCCGTTTCAGTACAACCATATATTTTAGGATAACTCACCCTTAGAATAGACAACAAGCGTGGATCCCATCGAGTACGATGGATGTGTGGGGGTGCTAATACCTTCCCCTCGCGTAACCGACTCCCGAACTCGGGTTATGGTTGCGATGACCATTCCTTTCCCTTTTCCTTAGGTTTACGCAATGTTTCCTTTCCCTCTCTTGGGATAAATATACATTGCTGGCGACTCTGTTTCTGCGTCACTTTCGCGTTTGTACCTGGATGAAAATCCTGGGAGCGACAGCTGGCGACTCTGCTGGGGACTACACAATCCTAAGCGAGTCTATCCTAGCGCTTGTTTGTTTTTGTTCTCTTTGGGTGTTTATTGTTTTGCTATATTTGTTGTATTTTATTTTTACCGCATTTATTGCATTGCATGTTATTATTATCTGCTGCGCTGCATTGTTTTTTCTGTTTGGCGGGTTGGGAGTTCTGAGAGACAAGCCCAATACCCAGGCTTGAGCATACACTTAGGATTAGCGTGGAAAGTAGTGTGACTTGTGTGGCATTTGGCCAGATGTAGTATACATGAAAACTCCACATCCGGACGAGGTTTTCTTTGGTAATGTTCTCTCCTGCGCATTGGTGCAGACGATGGAATGTTACCTGGAAAATTGTCGACTCTGGCGACCATTCCCGAGGACTCAGTAACTGCACTCCTCCCGAGATGTGATAATGGCAGACCAGAAATGGAAAAACCATTACACTTGTCGATCCGAGGACCCAATGTTGGGAACTCGCTATAGGATGACCTTTTTGAAAGAGAATCAGTGGAGGCGCCCCTCGATTGGCGAAATAACTGTACCCCGAGGGATGAATGTACTATTGCTTCTCGACCTCAGTGCTAGAAGCTGAGGACCTTTCATTTTCTAGTACCCACATGTGAGAAGGGCAGGTTGTTTACAGGTTTGCAAGTAACATTGACCTTCAACACGCCCGGTTTTCTGGTCAGCAGATTTATCAGTGTGGTATTATGGTTATTCCGGCATTCTGGGTATTTGGGAAGATCCTTGAGATTATCCAGCTTGTTCAGTGCAGCAGTTGTCCAGTCTGAGTGGCATCCTCGATCCCATGTGTGCATTTGCATCATCATTTTTCATTTTAACATGTTTATTCATTTGCAGGGTTGTATCCTAACCTTGATTCTGGTTTCTGAAGACTATTGAGGATGAGTACTGAGAAGAAAAAGAACATCATAGTGTACAAGTTCCCACCACTTATTCTGGATCCTGTGCACAAGGTTGTGGCTATGGCAGAATCTGGGGTATTGGCAGACTTTAGGAGAGAATATGGAAGAATTCTGAATTTTGCCCGCGACATCACTGAATACGAGTATAGGGCTTTGCACACTCTGGTACAATTCTATGACCCTCACCTGCGATGTTTTCTATTCATTGATTATCTTTTGGCTCCGACATTGGAGGAGTTTTCTCTCATTCTGGATGTTTCTATCAAAGAAGAGGCTCCTTTCTATCCTTCTAAAGAACTTCCTGATTTGGAAAAGGTCTCCGAGGCTTTGCATTTGGATCTATCTTTGTTGGAAAACAACGTTGCCAGTAAGGGAGGGTGTAAAGGCTTTCACGTGAAATTCTTGGTAGAACAGGCTGCTGTGCATGCTAAGGCTATATGTTGGTCAGTTTTCAACGCCATCTTGGCTATGTGTGTCTATGGAACGGTGTTGTTCCCAAATGTGAAGGATTTTGTGGACATGCACGCTGTCCGGATATTTACCATGAAGAATCCGGTACCTACCTTGCTTGGAGATCTGTACCACTCAGTGCATTATAAAAGCGAGAAGAGGAGGGGAGGACCCCTTAATTGTTGCGTGCCAGTCTTCTACAAATGGTTTGCTGATCGCCTTCCCAAATCTAGGGCATTTGTAGATACTCAAGGAACATTGGATTGGTACAAAAGATTAATGGGTTTGAGGGCAGATAATCTAATTTGGGTTAACCGTGACTTGTTGGGCCAAGATATCATGATCAGTTGTGGAGGTCTCCCAAATGTGCCTCTAATAGGAAGGAAAGGGGGTATTAACTACAACCCTATTCTTTCTATTAGGCAATTCGGGTATGCCTTGAAAGAGCCACCAAAAGATGAGGATGTCCAAGAATCTCTATATCTGAGTGGGGAAATCAATCCAGAACTGTTAAAAAAAGCTGCAAATACTTGGGAAGATCGTCATAAGAAGGGGAAGACTTCTTTTGGGAAGAGCAACAACAGAGCATTTCCTGCGTACGAAGATTGGATTCAGAAAAGGGTAGAGAAGGAACTTTTGCCATTCTCCAAAGAACCACCATCTTACCCCTTGCTGATTGAGCCTCCTACCACAGTTGAGATAGAGAAGTTTAACAAGTTGTGGGCTGAAAAGGAAAAGCTGCGAGAGGAGAACGATGAGCTATAAAGAGAGATTTACCAGTTGAAACATGAGCGGGGTGAAGCTGTTCATGTCGCCAAGTTGAAGACAGAGCTGCTCGCTAGGAAAGAAAAGGAGCTAGCTGACGAGGTCACAGCTAGACAAAGGGTAAGACAAGCTCTAGAGGGTATCAACAAGGTTCTCAAGTCTAAGAAGGAGGAATTGGCCAAGGCATTGTCAAAAATTCACAAGTTCAATGCTCACCGAGACACTGCAATGGCTGATAATAAGCGAAAGGAAGATGATTATCTAGCTCAGATTGATCAATTGAAGTTGAAGCTCAAGAAAAAAGATGCGGAGATCCTATCAGGGGTATTCCAGAGACGAGCAGTCAAAGATCGACTCAATGAAGCCATAGCCTCCATAGAGGAGCTGAAGATCCAAGCTGAAGTGAAGAGACCTAGAAATAAGGGTCCTAGCATGGATGGTGTTTTTGGAGAAGACATTTGGGAGTTGCATTGCCGATACTTGAAAGGGATCATGTATAGGAGAGATGTTCTCATTCAAGAGCTAATTCAGAGACCGAAGCATCCCGACACCAAAAAGTTGTTCAAGGAGATTTAAGACTGGAGCAAAGAGCATAATAGATGGGGTGATTGGCACTTGTGGACTTTGATGACATGCCGTAGTTTTCTCTTTCTCTTTTATTGTATTTGGATCACCATCAGGCTTGTTGGTTGGGATCTATGATTATTGTGTTCAGACTTCTTATCTTGGGTTGTGATTGTTGACAATTGGTTATCCTCTGGTTTTCTTAATACATGAGCAGAAGTCCCGTTCTATTTTGTTGTTAAACTGGAATCAAGGGGTGGATTGCCCTACGAATATTCAAACATGTTCATTCGCATTTGCATATTCATAATCATTGTGCATAACAGGTGTTTATCTCTGGTGTTCTTATTTTGTTCTCTTCCACAGGACAGGATTGCGGATCAACACATTCACCGGTATTCTACCAGACAAAATCAGAAGAAAATCATGGATCAACTACAAGCTGAGATGACTGAGATGCGGACTCGCATGACTCAATTCATGGATTTAATGCAAGGTGTTGCTCAAGGCCAAGAGCAGTTAATGACTCTTGTTCAACCACTGATTGCGAGAATTGATGAAGACGGTGTCCTTCATGGAGGGGTTCATACTGGTGTTACTGGTAATAATGTTCAGAATGGCCCTCCGGGCCGAGGTATTCCTGTTTCTGGTATTGTGATCCCTCCGGGCGGAGGAGAAAATGTTGTGGTTCCCTCTTTAGTGGGAGGAGGTAACAATGTCTGCGCAATTCATGGTCGTCAGTATGATGATCTTTAGGATGATGCATTCTCTGTGCCAGGTGGGGATGCTGGTCCCTAGATTGACAACGATCAGAGATTCAGGATGATTGAGGAGCAATTGAAAGGGGTTGTGAATTAGAATTCCTGGGGTATGGATCTGGAGGATTTGGGGATGGTTCCCGGTGTCAGGATTCCTCACAAGTTCCAGGTGCCTACCTTCGAGAAGTACAATGGTGCTACCTGTCCCAAGATTCACGTTAGGGATTATGCAAGAAAAATGGCTGCGTACTCTAGCGACGAAAAGTTATTAATGCATTTCTTCCAGGATAGCCTGTCTGGGGCATCTCTAGAGTGGTACATGCAGTTAGAGAGATGTCATGTTCGCAACTGGCGGGAACTGGTGGAGGCCTTTGTCAAGAACTACCAGTATAACACTGATATGGCTCCAAACAGAACACAGCTGCAAAGCATGTCATAGAAGAACAATGAGAGCTTCAAGGAATATGCCCAGAGGTGGCGGGAATTGGCAGCGAGGGTTCAGCCTCCCATGTTGGAGCGAGAAAGGATAAGTATGTTTATGGCCACCTTGCAGGGTCATTACTATGAGAAGTTGGTACCATGCATGACTGGAAAGTTTGCTGATTTGATCTTAGTGGGAGAGATGGTGGAAAGCAGAATTAAGGCGGGAAAAATATCAGGCAGTGATGGGTCCTCATCTGGAGGAGGTAAAAAGCCATATGCCAGTGGTTACAAGAAGAAGGAGGGGGATACAAACTCTGTGTTGTCGTACCATGGTAGAGAAGGACCTCGTCAGAACTTCAATCAGCAGGTGGCTTCTGTAACCATCCCAGCAGCACCTCAGCAGCCAGCAGCACCACGGCAACAAAATCAGGCTCCTCGCAGACCGCAGCCCACGCCTAGGCGGGATAGGCATTTTGACACCCCACCTCTTCCCTACTCTCAATTATTTCAGCACTTGTTACAGTTACAATTAATTCAGAAGAGGACATTGGCTTCACCCACTGGCAATCCACCTCCCAGCTACGACACCAACGCCCACTGTGAGTTTCATTCTGGGGCACCCGGACATCATATTAAGAACTGTAAAGCTTTTAAGCATCAGGTCCAAGATTTGGTAGACTCAAAAGCCATCAATTTCTCCAATGATGCTCCAAATGTGAATCAGAACCCGATGTCGAATCATGGTGGGCCAAGGGTTAATGCTATTATTAAAGAACGTGAAGACTTGAATTTGATTTCAGATGTGAACGAGGTCCAAACTCCTTTGGGTGTGGTGAAGGAAAAACTGTTAAAGGGAGGGGTATTTCCTGGTTGTGATGAAGGCTGTGCAGGGTGTGTGTCGCAACCAGACGGTTGTGATTTATTGAAATCAGGTGTCCAGAGAATGATCAATGAAGGGATATTACAGTTCGACAGGGGTTGCAAGCAGAGGAAAATTACTGACAGAGGGACTGATGTTGCCACAATAATAATTCCATTCAAGACAATAACCATATCAGCGCCGGCGAGACCAGCGCCGGTCATTATCACTGTTCCTAGGCCAGTCCCGTATGAGAGTACCAAGGCCATCCCGTGGAACTATGGGGCGGAGGTGTTTGTTGATGGCAAAAAGCAGGAGTTGGTAAGAACATCAGCTGTGAGTGCAGGGGTTGAAAATATTGTTGAAGCAGGGGCTATCACTAGAAGTGGTAGGGTCTTTATTCTGTCTGAGGATCGAGGTGGCAGTTCGAAGCAAGACAACGGGAAACAGGTGATGGATGAGTCTGTACCGAGACAGGAAGCGAATAATACAATGACAAAGTCAGTTGGGGATACTTTCTCAGAAAATGTAGAAGAGTTTATGAGATTGATCAGGAAAAGCGATTACAAAATTTTTGATCAACTTCACCAAACTCCATCGAAGATTTCCATCCTATCTTTACTGTTGTGCTCTGAGGCACACCGAAATGCATTGCTGAAGGTTTTGAATATGGCCTATGTACCGTAGGAAATATCTGTCAATCAGTTAGAAGGGGTTGTGGCTCATGTGAATGCTGGTAATGGTTTGGGTTTCACCAATTTAGATCTGACTCCGGCTGGGAGGAATCACAACAACGCTCTGCATATTTCAGTGGAATGTCGTGGTTCCTTAATGTCACATGTGTTAGTTGACACTGGGTCGTCTTTGAATGTGTTGCCGAAGAAGGCTTTGATGAAGTTAGATACTCGTGGGTTTATTTGTACACCAAGTGACTTGGTGGTACGCGCTTTTGATGGTTCCAAGAGGTCAGGTTTTGGAGAATTAGTTCTGCCGATCAAGGTGGGTCCTGAGATTTTTAACACCACCTTTTACATAATGGATATTCAGCCTGCTTATAGTTGTTTGTTGGGTCGCCCTTGGATCCATAGCGTTGGGGCAGTAACGTCTACGCTGCATCAGAAGTTGAAATATATGGTGGATGGCCACGTTGTGACAATTTGTGGTGAGGAAGAAATCATGGTAAGTCTCCTATCGACCTTCAAGTATGTAGAGGTAGATGGTGAAGTATAGGAAACTTTGTGCCAAGCCTTCGAAGCTGTGAAAATTCCCGAAGAGCCCCCAAAGGTAGCCATTCAGCCTGAGGTGGTTGTCCAACCCAAAGTTGTCAGACAGCCAGAGGTTTCGATGTCCTCTTTCAAGGAGGTGCGCGCTGTAGTTGAACCTGGTGGTTCTCAGAGGTGGGGCCAGGTCATTGATGTTCAAAGGAAGCAGGATACCCATGGACTGGGGTACAAGCCACCCTGACGAGCTCAAGAGCCTCCCAAGTATGCTGGCCCGATTCGGTTCACAAGTGTTGGGGTTTTCTTTAATCAGGTTAATGCTATTGAGGATGAAGGAGATAGTGACTGTGATATGGATGATTGGATCCATCACTGCACCCCTAGTCATAGTTCAGGCAATTGGTCTTCCGAGAAAGTCATCCAAGTGACTCGCCAGGAGTAATTTGCGTTTGTTTTCTGTTATGTTAAATCCTACGTTCTGCCCAAGACGTAGTGATATTTATTTGTAGGGCTTTGATGTTTTATTTGCTACTTTTATCATCAATAAAGGACGTTTTTTCATTCAAATATTTTGATCCCTGATTTTCTATTTTTACGTTTTGCATTAACCCGCATCAAAATGGCAATGTGTTTTCTTGTTTTTTGCACTCATAATAAACATAAAGCATCCATCATGCATGTTCCTTTGTTCAGATTTCACCCATCATGACCTAGCTATGGCTCGATATGACTTCGACAATCCTATCTATCAGGCCGAAGAAGAGACTGACGAAGACTGTGACTTACTAGAAGAATTAGCCAGGCTACTGAAAGAGGAGGAAAGGGTTATTTTACCTTATCAGGAGGAAGTTGAGACTGTTAATCTGGGAACCGAGGATGTTAAACGAGATGTAAGGGTTGGGGCTGCTTTGGAAGACACTGTTAAGGGAAGATTGATTGAGTTGCTTCGAGAGTATGTGGATATCTTCGCCTGGTCTTACCAAGACATGCCCGGGCTTGACACTGACATTGTTGCGCACCGGTTGCCGCTTAAAGAGGGTTGTACTCCAGTCAAACAGAAACTGAGGAGGACGAAACCAGATATGGCTGTCAAGATCAAGGAAGAGGTTCAGAAACAGTTGGACGCCGGATTTCTTGCTGTGACAAATTATCCTCCGTGGGTTGCTAATATTGTACCTGTACCTAAGAAGGATGGGAAGGTCAGGATGTGTGTTGATTACCAAGATTTGAATAGAGCGAGCCTGAAGGATGATTTCCCGCTCCCCCACATCGACGTGTTAGTGGACAACACTGCTCAATATTCTGTATTTTCCTTTATGGATGGTTTCTCTGGGTATAACCAAATCAAGATGGCCCTAGAGGACATGGAGAATACGACGTTCATAACACCGTGGGGAACATTTTGCTACAAGGTAATGCCCTTTGGGTTGAAGAATGCTGAAGCAACCTATCAGCGGGCAATGGTGACTCTCTCTCATGATATGATTCACAATGAGATTGAAGTCTATGTTGATGACATGATTGTGAAGTCACAGACAGAGGAAGAACACCTGGTGAACCTTCAGAAGCTATTTTAAAGGTTGAGGAAGTTTAGACTGAGAGTGAATCCGAACAAGTGCACTTTCGGTGTGAGGTCTGGTAAATTGCTGGGGTTCATTGTTAGTGAAAGAGGTATCGAGGTTGATCCTGCAAAAATAAGAGCCATACAAGAGATGCCTGAGCCAAGAACAGAGAAAGAGGTTTGTGGTTTCTTGGGGAGGTTGACTTACATTGCTAGGTTCATCTCTCATCTTACAGCCACGTGTGAACCAATTTTCAAGTTGTTAAGAAAAGATCAGGAGGTCAGGTGGAACGAAAATTGTCAAGAGGCGTTTGAAAACATAAAGGAGTATTTGCAGGAACCTCCAGTCCTTATGCCACCCGTGCCTGGGAGACCGTTAATTATGTATCTTACGGTTCCTCAGAACTCGATGGGATGTGTGCTCGGTCAACACGATGAGACAGGTAGGAAAGAGCACGCCATCTACTACCTGAGTAAGAAGTTCACTGATTGTGAATCAAGATACTCTATGTTAGAAAAGACATGTTGTGCACTCGCTTGGGCAGCTAAGCGTCTGAGGCAGTACATGTTAAACCACACAACCTTGTTGATTTCGAAGATGGATCCGATTAAGCCCGTGTTTGAAAAGCAAGCACTTTCTGGAAGGATAGCTCGTTGGCAGATGGTTTTGACAGAATACGATATTCAGTATGTTTCCCAGAAGGCCATTAAGGGAAGTGTTCTATCAGAATATCTTGCTGAACAACCGATCGAGGATTATCAGCCAATGAAGTTTGAATTTCCAGACGAGCATGTTATGTTTCTGAAGATGAAAGATTGTGAAGAGCCTCTGCCTGACGAAGGACCTGAGATTGGGTCTCAATGGAAGCTAATTTTTTATGGAGCTGTCAACTCATATGGTAACGGAATTGGGGCAATCATTACGACCCCAAAGGGTTCTCATATACCCTTCACTGCCCGGTTAACGTTCGTGTGCACCAACAATGAGGCGGAGTATGAAGCATGCATCATGGGGTTAGAAGAAGCGATTGATTTGAGAATTAAGAACCTCGATGTTTATGGTGATTCCGCGTTGGTAGTTAATCAGATTATAGGAGAATGGGAAACTCGTCAGGCGAATTTGGTGCCTTATAAAACTATGCCAGAAGGTTGTTACCTTTCTTTGACAGGGTGGATTTTCATCATGTGCCCCGAGCTGAGAATCAGATGGCTGATGCGTTGGCGACATTGGCATCCATGTATAAGGTGAACCGTTGGAATGAAACTCCGTCGATCAGAATCATGCGTCTGGATATACCAGTTTTTGTGTTTGCAATTGAAGATGTGTCAGATGGCAAACCTTGGTATCATGATATTAAGGTTTTTTTGAAGAGTCAGAAGTATCCAGAGGGTGCATCCACCAAAGATAAGAAGACTCTGAGAAGGTTGGCAGGAAATTTCTTTCTGAACAAGGATGATGTGTTATATAAGAGGAACTTCGACATGGCCTTGCTACGTTGTGTTGATGAACACGAGGCAGGTTTGTTGATGGAGGAAGTTCACGAGGGTTCTTTCGGTACTCATTCCAGTGGACACGCCATGGCTAGAAAGTTGTTGAGGGCAGGATATTACTGGATGACTATGGAGTCTGATTGTTTCAAGTACGCCCGAAAGTGCCATAAATGCCAGATTTATGCAGATAAGATGCATGTACCGCCTACGCCTTTAAACGTGATGTCATCTCCTTGGCATTTTGCAATGTGGGGCATAGATATGATTGGAAAGATTGAGCCCGCTGATTCCAATGGGCATCGTTTCATTTTGGTTGCCATTGACTATTTCACAAAGTGGGTGGAAGCAGCCTCGTACGCCAACGTCACCAAGCAAGTGGTAGCCCGGTTTATAAAGAAGAACATCATCTATCGTTATGGGGTCCCGGAGAGAATCATTACCGATAATGGCTCGAATTTGAACAATAAGATGATGAAGGAACTATGTCAGAATTTTAAGACCGAACATCATAATTCCTCTCCATATCGCCCGAAGATGAATGGTGCTGTTGAGGCAGTGAATAAGAATATCAAGAAGATTGTGCAGAAGATGGTGGTAACGTATAAAGATTGGCATGAGATGCTACCTTATGCCCTACATGGTTATCGTACTTCGGTACGTACGTCAACTAGGGCAACCCCTTTCTCACTGGTATATGGTATGGAAGCAGTTCTACCATTAGAGGTCGAGATTCCTTCTTTGAAAATTCTGGCAGACGTGAAGCTTGATGAGTCTGAGTGGGTGCGTTCCAGACTGGATCAGCTGAACCTTATTGAAGAGAAGAGATTGGCAGCCATTGCACATGGTCAGTTGTATCAGAGCAGGATGAAGAAAGCCTTTGATTAGAAAGTGCGTCCTCGGTGTCTTCAAGCTGGCGAATTGGTTTTGAAAAGGATCCTCCCTCCTCAAACAGATCACAGGGGCAAATGGACTCCAAACTATGAAGGGCCATATGTAGTAAGACAGGTTTTCTCTGGTGGAGCCTTATTACTCTCAACTATGGATGGCGAAGATTTTACGTCCCCTGTGAACGCAGACGTAGTCAAAAAATACTTCGCATAAAAGAGACCCGCTGGACACAAAAAGAAAGTCCAGGCAAAAAAGGGGCATCCCGACAAACTATAAAAAGAAAAGGTTCGGGCAAAAATTAGGGATAAAAAGAAAAGAATAAACCCGCAAGGTTGAAAACCTGAAAAGGCATCTTTGGCAAAAATGGGTATCTCGATGGATTGAAAACCCGAAAAGGGCGATCCAGGCAAAAGTTAGGGATTTGAAAGTGAAAGGCTATGGTCTGCGTTCGATCTGTGAGCACTTTCGATACTTGGGAATTCTGAAAGGAAGGAATCAGTACAGTTAGTCTCTTCAAAGGTCAAGAGATTTGTGGATAAGCAGGACATATGGGTCATAGCTGAGTCGAATCATGGTGGATATCTGTTCCCACATTGCCGACATGTGTATTTTCTTTTTGCTTTCCCGCAATTACCCCTTTTCAGGAATTGTTTCTATTTGTAAATGCCTATTTACAGGCCACTTCTCTCAATAAAATTTTCATTTCACTCAAAGAGCTTTCCATTTTTGTTTTTACCTTTACTGTTTTGTTTGCGAAAATGTCCGATATTTTGATAAAAATTGCATATAAAACATTAAGCTTTGTAGAGCATAGCGGAAAACTATCGAATTTGTTTAGGCCTTATATATGGTGGGTGGTAGCTGAGATAGTCATGTTGTGGCGTATTCTATTTGTTGTAATCTGATTTGCAGGGCAACAGGATTGTACTTCCCTAGTAGAGTTGCTCTCCCCAGCATTGAAATTACACCTTCCTCAGTAGAGCAAGCTCCCCCCAACAAGGGCGTGGAGGATTGTTTTCTCCGGCCAGAATCGTGGTTGTTTTATTACTCCTCAGCAAGCAGTTAGTAGTGGAGCGCTCCAAGGAGGATGTCGTGGTGTCCCCAGCAGGAGACTTGGGGAATATTTTCTCTGGACCAAGACGTTGTCTCCCCACAGAATCAGGGTGTCCACTTTCCCCATCCAGTCAGGAAGTGCACTTTCACCGATAGCGTTATGCTCTAATCCCTAGCAAGGCGAAGGTAAAGTCATTCTCCCCATCGACAGGTTAGGTTCAGCAATATCCCCAAGCGGGTTGGGGTTATTGGCTGGTTTCCTCGAGCAAGGTCTGGTAGCAATCTGCGCCGCTGTTTGTGCAGCGGTGGTTGGCATCCCCATCAGGTTCTAAGCCCAATTGTAATTGGCAATTTTCAGTAACATACTTCTGGTTCCGTTATTGGCACTCATTCTTAATTCCCCCGGCAGAGGAGAAACCTCAGGTTTTAGATGTTACCTTCAGTAAAGGACATGTGTAATCCCCAGTAGAGTGAATGTTCTTTTGGATTTCATCCCCAGCAGAAGTTTTTGATCAAAAAAGTCGGTCAGTGTGATCCTTCTCAGCAGAGTTCTTGGATTCAGAGGACAATTTGTTTTGTCATCCCCCAGCGGAATTAGTCTCTTCTCTTCAGCATTTATTTTGCTGGAGGGGTCCTTTTGCATATCATAAGCATTTGCATTGCATCCTCAAGCGCGTAGCATTTCCATTTCGTATGGAGCATTACGCCAAAAAATTCAAACATATGCATTCGGAGCATAAGCCAGGTTTGATACTTTCTTTGCCAGTTCTCTTTCTCAGCAGAGATGGCATAACTCAGGAGATTTTGGTTTATCCTCGGTGAGATCGTCGAGGGACGAGTTCCTCCTACCTGTGCTCCCCGGCAGAGTCTTTTATTTAGACTTCTCCTTTCCCCAGCGGAGTCATCTTATCTGTGGGTTGTAAGTCCGTTGATTTTACCTCTCACCCTTCCGGTTCACGGCCATATCTTTGCTAGGAGCTTGCCTTTGGTTGGCCATTCTCTTTTGTGTAATCCAGTTCTCGCCTGGTAGTCAGTGCTCGCCTGACATATTTTGTTTGCTAGTTTCTCTTTCTCAGCATAGATGGCATAAATCAGAAGATTTTGTTTCACATTATCCCCAGCGAAGTCCACGTTCTGTCGGTCTTCCTTTGTGAGTATGGTTGAGGTCGTACTTGTATTATTTTGGTGGGTAGAATGGTTGCGGTCAGTCTTCCTTTGTGAGTACGGTTGAGGTCGTACTCGTATTATTTTTGTCGGTAGAACGGTTTTGATCGGTCTTCCTTTGTGAGTACGGTTGAGGTTTGTTGTACCCCAAATTTTTACCCTTAGATGTCATCTTCATTTGTGCATCTTAGGTCAATCATCTCTGCATTGTTTGAACTAACCCATATCTTGCAGTTTGTTTCTTTGTGTTCAAATTAGGTTTGAATATCACCATGAAGCTCCACAAGTTATTTTGAAGCAAGTCAAGTCAACAAAAGATTTCCAGTGCAAGAACTTTGGAATTAGGGTTTTGCTCTGAAGAAATCACTAAGAAATTGGCTTTATCAAGTCAAGATTTGTGTGGTTCACTTACCACTTAAGGTCATCTACATCCAAGAGACATCATTCAACAGGAATCCAAGATCTATTGGTCCTTAACAAGAGAAGTTTGAGCCTCAGCCTCACTATACCTCCAAATTAGGGTTTCTGTGACACCTGTCAGTCAATGACTTTGATTTTCATCAAGATGAACTCCAAACCCCTAATTCTTGATTCTTTTGGTTTATCAACATCCTCAAGAGTCTCCTAAGATCTTTATATGAGGAGGAAGAAGCAAGTTTACAAGATCTGACCTTAGTGCATTCACAGTCAAAATTAGGGTTTGACTGAAACCCTAATCCTTGGGAATTTTGGTTCAAATGAAGTGTCAATGGTTCTAATCATCATAGAATGTCTCATGAGGTATTCAAAGCATCAAGATCAAGTTTCATGAGGTTTCTTGCTAGGGAAGTAGGGTTTTGCTCATGAAAGGTTTCATATGTGAGATTTTCCCTCTAATAGCACATTTTGAAATGACCATAACTCCTAAACCACACACTCAAATGGAGTGATTCAAAGCTAATTGGAAAGCTCTTTTCAAGATATTCAATTTGTTCCACATGACTTTTCATCCAAAAATGCTTGGTTTTTGAGTTATGAAGCTTGCAAGATAATCTGACCCAACACTTAGAAAAATTTCAACACTTTTGTTCATATATTTTCTCCAACTTTGACCTTATTTTTCACCCATTTCCACTTGGATTCAAGACTTGGGTCCCAAATGAAAGTTTTAGAGCATGATGAGAGCTTTCCAACCATATGTGGAACATCCCATTTGAATGAACCATTCTCAAGTTATGAGCTCTCAAAGAAGGGTACTTGAAGTTGTCGAATTCTAACTTAGAAAATTTTCTAATTCACTTTTTATGCAGCTTGGTGGACATGATTTGTAGGGCATTTTTTCCACTAATTCAAGGCATCATTTCAACTACATTTCAACGTGAACATTGTAGTGGGATGCATCAACTTTCCATAGCACCCAAGAGCATGAAATTTCAACTATAGAATCGAGAGTTATCATGAGCTAAAGTGGGTAACTCGAGTTCTATTTTTTTCTCAACCAACACGCTTCATTTGGAACTGATTTCCATAAGATTTTGTTCAGAGCAGCCCGATTTCGAATCTCTTCTCTTGATCTTTCTCTTGCAGACAAAGTTCTTATCCATTAAACACTCACCCATCATTATCCAGCTGAGCCCTCTATAAAAGTCAGCCTCATCTCATTCAAGAGAGAGGATCTTGACAAACTACTTGCTCTTTGGGAAAACTCGAGCTAGCTGCAAAGGAGAAAAGTTCTAGCTGCTTACTTGGATATCAGGTAAGTTTTCTCATCCGTCACTATCATACTGAATCATATCATGATGTTTACTATCTGCATGTTGGTTTGATGTTAGATTTAAGAAATCACAGGCTGTTCCTGATGCTTGTGTGTTCATGGTATGTATGTTGTTAAACCTCTGTTAATATTGTTTTAGAGGTTTCGTACCTCTTCACGGCTACCATGATGCATGAATAAAGGTGTTTCCATGATAAAACACTTGTTGATCTATGTTGAAATGAATATTTATTTAAGGATAGGGTTTCCTATAATCATATGAATGCTGAATAATCTTCTTTGAGTACGTACCATGTGTTAACCTCATAATAAGGATATGTTGCTAAAGTTTTGTTTTGATCTTGGCATGGATGAGCATGGCTGAGGTATAGATATATTTGAGATTCTATGAGTCTTTTAGATAATCACTGATCATGTGTATGAATGGATGATGACGGGTTTGATGTTGTTTTCAACCTATCTTAAGCTTAGGCTTTGTGTTGTTTCATTTATCGTGTGAATATCTTGTTTAAGACTTTTTAAGTTGAGATTTTATGAGTGTTTTTAGCTGATAGTACCATGTTGGGTTGTTGATTGTATGAGGGGTTCTATATTGATATTTATGTTGAAACAGATGGTCGCTTCTCTCTTTCTCTTAGCTGATGGACAGTCTTGACCTTTGTTCTTTTCATGGGTTCTTGCACACACCTTGGTCCCTATCTGTGTTAGTGGATGGTGTATTCTTGTTCTACATGAAATATACTTCTATTTTGGCTTCTATTTCACAAGATTTGGTTTTGAGATAATGTTGTTTTGTGAGTTCAAAGTTTGGTTTTATTTTGATGTTGTAAAATTAAAAAACACGATGGTTATTTTTTATTCTGCATGTTGCCATTTCCATGCTTGCGTGCTGATTGGTTGTCCCTTTGGTTTTGTCGTGTAGCATTTTTTAAGTAACATTGATACTAATGTGTTACCCTCCTTCATAGCACGCGTATTTGGTTTAAAGCATTTTATGATTTCAGTTTGGTTTATATGTTATTGGGGTGGGTTTATACACTGGATGTATAGCCACCCCAGTGGTAAAACCGTGCGCGCGTTTAGAAGGATGTCTGGGGTTCGAATCCTGCCCCAGACCATCCTTTTGTGTTTTTTTTCCTTACCATTTTCGCTTGGGCCTGTTGTAATACCCCAAAATTTGCTCTCCCTTTTGGCATCCTAGCATAGCATTATCATATATCATATCATATCCATCTCATTAGCATTGCATTGCATATGTAACATAGAAAGTGAAGCATAACATCCCTCTTACCATCAAGGCATGTGATCAGGGGAAAGGTGGACAACCAAGGAATCATTCAAGGCACAAAAGGTTAAACAAGTTCACTCAAGGCAAGCCAAGAGGTTTTTCATGTCTCATACTATCTCTATTGATCATCCAAAACATCAAGAAAGTGAGATTCAATAGGAGATTGAAGCACTACATCTTTCACTATGCAAGAAATCCAAAAAATTAAGGAGAACCCTCAGAAGAGATGGTTTATTGGTTCAAAGTCACCCTCAAATGGCATATCTCATCATCCTTTAATAGGATACATAACATACTCTGAGGAATTTGAAATTGAAGACTGCACATTTTTCTCCTAGGAAGTGGGTACCAAAACTAGGGTTTCCAATTAAATCAGGTCATCTTTGATTTTTTGAACAAAACTTGATGTCATGGTAGTCTAAATGTCCTTAAATGTATGTGTGTGGAAAATTTCCTCTCAATTAGTTTTAGAAGTGGTTCAATTGGAAGAAAGATCAAAAATCAGGAAAATTGGGGCTAAGTCAAATAATCAGGGGAAAAAGTCAATTCTTGACTTTTTGAGGCCAAATCCATGAAATTAATGTTATATGTGACCAATGTACAAAATTTGATCAAGAAACTCCAAAGGAATCATGAAAAAATCAAGATGTGGAAAGTTGCCATTTTTGGAAGAAGTAGGGTTTCCAAAAATAGTAATTTTGGGCTATTTTGCATCAGACTTTGAACCAATGCCATTCAAAATTGAAGCACCAAATGAAAATTCCACTCAGCCACAACAAAAGATCTTGTTTCAAGCTTCAAATCCATGTGTAGAACATCTCCATTGGACAAAAATTGAGTGAGATATGATTGATCAAAGTTGGAGGAAAGTAGGTTCAAAATCAGGTCATGACCAAGGATTCTTAGGCCCACGCGCCCTCATTTTTACAAACAGGTGGTGTGCCAAATGTTCACCTATTTTTTTCATGGTTAAAGGCCTCAAATGCAAAACTTGTCAACATCAAAATTGTTCCTTGCAATGACCTCTTCAATGTTCATGTTGGGAAAAATTTGAATTGATCAAGTTATGAGGTAGAAATAGTGGTCTCAAGTTAGGGTGATCTTGCTGAAAACCCAGGTGCCAAGATGCCTTGCCAGTCAACCTAATTGCCACGCCCATGATGCAGTCCCAAATATGGATGTTCCAATTCATTTTCCAACCTCTTCCAAGCATTATTTCAACTCGATTTTCATACCTAACATGTAGCATTACATCTCCTCTTTCAAATGAATCCAAAAACACATCAAACCATCCATGGAGTAGAGAGAGAAACATCATCAAATCACCATATCTCCATTGTTCTCAACTGTCATAAAAATCAGAAACAAAACCAATGTTGTTGATGTTGTTGTTACAAGCTTGTACGTGCATTATTCATACCATCTATCCATTGCCATTGCAAGTTCATTTTCAGCTTCACCATAGCTTACCATAAGGCATCATCACCATATCATTGCTCTCCCTAACTAACTTGACTCAGTTAGTTAGGGATGACTCACCTAGACCACTTCAACTCAGTTAATTCACCCAGTTAACCATGGTTAGAGCTCACTATAAATAAAATCCTCACTCTCAAAATTCATTTTCTAACACTGATTCTCACACTTTCACTCAGAAACTCTCTCTTCTTCTCTCTCAATTTCACCATTGCCATTGATTTTCGGAGCTCACTTTGTTCAATTCTCTCCAAAACTCTCTCTGATTATCTATCAATTTCACCACATTGCAACTAGTTTTGAAGCTTGGATTTCATTTCTTCTCCACTGAATCATCATCAAGTACTTCATTTAAGCCTTTATTTGGCCAAAAGTAGCTCAAAGAGGAAGCAGAATCTCTGGTTTTCTGAAGAATATCTCAAGGTCTCAAATCTTCAGGTATGAATTTCCACCATTATAGGCATGCTTTGAAGTTGTTTTCAGGTTCTTGAAGCTTCTTATAAGATCAAGAACTTGTCTGGCTAGTTGATAGGCCTTTAGAGGCATAGTTGAAAAATTAGGGCAAATCTTCTTCTGTTCGATTCTCTCATTTCATGAACATTTTGGAAATTTTATCACTGGATCCGTGCTCTCCATTACTTCCTCTTCATTTTGGTATAATATTTGTGAAATTCTGGGAAACATGAAGTTGCAGACGGTGGTTGTGGACCGGAGAAGATGACCGGAGGTCATCTCCGGCCGGTGACTGTTAATGCTAGGGTTTTGGTGTGTTTTAATCGTGGCCATTGATTTTTCATCATCGTGTGGTTCAGGACGTGCCAGCACATTAAAATACACATGCACCTCACGTGTTTTATTTCTGAATTCACTTAATCAATGTGTGGTGTAGTGCATAGTAGTGTGTGTGGTCCTGCACGTGTGTGTTTTGGATTTGTGTACTTTGACTTTGGTGTTGACCTGACTTGATCCAATGGCGTGGATTGCTTGACTTTTGTTTGACTGAGTGTCCACCATTGTTGGTATGGATTGCATGTAAGTGGACTTTGGACTACATTGCTGTTTGCACCCCATGTTTTAAAGCCCAAACCAATTTGAACTGTTAATTTGCTATGCATGCACCCCCTCCCTTATTTCCATTTCTTTTTATTTTCTTCATTTTGTGCACGTTTCATTTTTAATTTTTAAAATCACAAAACTACATCATAAAATTCTATAAAAATTCATGAGTATTATCAAGACATTTAGGAAATTTTTGACATTTTTATTTCATGATTTTATGACATTTTTTCCCCTGTCTCATAATTTTCTTTGAATTTCCATTTGTATGCATTCCAAATGTGATACATGAATTTGTATAATTTTGTTCTTACTCATTGTAAATTGTTTGGACTTGGTTCTTTTTGCATTGACTCACTAATACATTGAATCATGTTATATGATTTTTGTTTGATTTTTTGGGTCATTTTGTGACATGTTTTGATGCTTGTTTTTACACTACTTTGCATGATGTTTCAACTTGACCTAATTGCATTGTTTAAAGTCATTTTGCTTTGAATTTTTACATGCTATCTTTATGCATGACTCCTTTCTGATTTAGGCATTCCAATACCATGCTTGTATAATTTTCATAAGTCCATTTGATTTTTGTTTGATGCATTACATTTGAAGCATGACAATATGTCATATCATTCTAATTTTGGTGCATGTTTACATGATTTTTTGTACATCTTTGTATGATCATTGGCATATTGTATGAGCTATTCATGTGATATTATAGGTCATTGGTAAACATTATAAGTCATCTTTACTTGCTCATTTCCATTTGAACTTTGTGCATCCTTAACATGTTTTGTTTGCATTTTCTTTTTGAACTTCCACTTCACTTCTTCTTCTATTCCTTCTTGAATATCTTGATGTTTGATCCATGAATAATTTGAGATGTTTATAAGTCATTTTCCACTTAGTTTCAATTCTAACTTTAGGATTACATGTTCCATTTATACATGTTTTTTTCATTTCCTTTCAGCTTTCATCTATCCTTTCTTATGAAGACATGTTTGAATGCTATGGATAATGATTGTTGTTTGTTCCATTGAACTTGTATGATGATATTCACTTGTTATCCATATGATTCACATTCTGGTTGTGATATTAGGATTTGATTCTTCATCTTTTTCTTTTGAACTTCATTGTGCATTAAGTGCTTTTATACTTCTTATACATGTTTCTTTGTTTACTAACCATGTAGGGGCTTTGGTAAGTTGGAATTGGGTGTGGATAAGGAATTCACATTCAAGCTTCTTTCCTTTCATCTTTTACAATTTAATATTGTATTTTGTTAAGCACTTATGTTCTTTCTTTGATTAACTCATTACTTCCCCTTTTGAATTACAATTCATCTTCTACTTTAGAAGTGAATTGTTTAATTCATTTCTTCTTTAGACTTTAGGTTTTGCAACCTCACAAACCATTAGGATCACTCCCTTAACTAATCAATTAGGATTGAGTCTTAGTTCACATAGATTTTACCTTTCTCCTTTTGAGTCTTTCATCTTCTCATCTCAAAGAAAATTCAAAATATGTAATAAAGGTAGGCATTTATTGCATTTAGGCCTTTCATATAAAGAAAAGGTTATAAGGGGTCTTCTCTTATAATCTTAGAATGTGTAGCATATAGCCCATCTTGGGTCAATGTGTTAAACATTTGATCTTGTATGAGGGACTTAAATGCAATACTTGTTGAAGGTACAAATAAAAAACACTTCTTCATTTCATAACCAACAAAAACACTTAATAAACCCAAGTATGCTAGTGTGTTTGAACCTTAATAATTGGAACTAAGTGTGAGGGTCTTCTTCACCCTTAGTGTGCTTTCTTACTCATTCCATCTTGGAATGTGAGAATGTACACATTCCAATGGCTAAGATTTGGATACACTATCATATGCAAACAAATGAAAAAAACTCTTAAAAGACAAAAACAAACAATAACGTCTTTCCTCCGGGATTTCTCTCCTCATCTCATTCAACTCATTCCTTAAGGATGCGTCATTTCCGTTCTACCGCAAACAGGTAATGCCTAAGTCTCCCTACAGCGAGCTGCAACACCTAAACTGCTAGAACGTGAACGCTGACGTATTCCACTAAAAAACACAAACAATCCATCCCTAGTGAGGGGAACTACGTCGCTCTAATTCTCATGTTCCCGATGAGATACGTAGGCAGTGGGGTAGGGCCCATTCGAGCACTTCTTTTATTTTCCCTACATTTGTTTCTCTTTCTCTTTCCATTCCTTTTCCTTTTCCAGTTCTTTTTCCAGTATCTTTTCTATCACCCTTTTATTGAAACAAGCAAGCGTGGATCCCATCGGGTACGATGGACACGTGGGGGTGCTAATACCTTCCCTTCGCGTAACCGACTCCCGAATCCAGTTCTCTTGGTCGCAAGACCATGCTTTTCCTTCCCTTCAGGTTTATGCGGTGTTTCCTTTCCCTCCATTGGGATAAATACACATTGCTGGCGACTCTGTTTCGTTGCCACTTTCGCGTTTGTACTAGGATGAAAATCCCAGGAGCGACACCTGTGTGCTATCACCACCCCCTTTTGGCCCACCATCAGCTCCTTTGCATTTTTAAACTAGTCCAGTTTACTTATGCACCCCTGTGTTTTGTTTCTTTTTTTTCCTTTTCTATTTTTAAATATTTGTCATTTCAAACCCTTTTTTTAAAGAAACCTTTTTATTTTATTTTATTTTTTTTCTTTATTTCAAAAACTCCAAAAATATTTTTATATTTTTATTTAATTTTACTTATCAATTTATTTCTTAATTGTTTATTTAAGATTAAATATTAATATGTGAATTTTAAATTACCCATCTTTGGATTAATTATTAACTTTATGTATAAGTCATCCTTATTGATCATTTGAGTGTTTATTCACTAATATCTTGTTAAGGACTTGAACAAATTTATCCCATATTTGACTTATCATATGTTTGACTTTGATGTGAACTTTGTTCTTCTTTAAATATCATGTCTATTTATCTTGTGGTTGTTTCTTGTGATTGTTTTCCTTAAGATTAATACATATTGATTTGTCTTTGTATCTCTATGATGTTCATGTCCATCTTATCCATGCTTTATGAAATTCTTTTTGCCATACACATGTTATTGTTGTTATCTTATTCATCTTTATCAATATCTCTTGTTATCATATCCTACAACTGTTTTTATCCCTATTCCAAAGGAAGGTGATTAATGTTGACTCTTAAAGTCATAGCCCCCATCTTACCTTAGTAGCCCCCTTAGGAGATGACTTTCTCTTCTTGGCCTCCTAAGAGCCAATAAGTTATAACTAGCCTTAGGAGAGAGTTCTTACACTCTTGGTGATATTCATCCTAATGAATACTCACTTTCCCTATTGACTAAAACATAACATAGGACCATTATAACAAGACTTAGAGAGTTCTTATACTCTACAATGAGTTCACACTCATTTCCCCTCTGAATATTGACCACAGTCAATCATTTAGTAGAAGTAGAACTAAGCATACTCTGATTCTATACCCGAGGATACGTAGGGGCAAAGTGCGATGCTTTGTCGAGTATACTTAGATACTAACCCCTAGGGTTTCAACCTTTAGCATAGAACCCTTAGCAAACATAAGATAACATTAAAACAAGAGGTTCCCGTAGAGTACTACGGACGTTTAGGGTGCTAATACCTTCCCTAGGCGTAACCAACCCCAGAACCTTAGATCTTCCCCCTTTAGGTTTTTCTAACGATCTTGAACCTTTCCTTTGGATAAATCAAAGTCGGTTGTAAAAGAAATATGATGCAATTTAATAAATAGCTTGTTATCCGATTTTCACCGCAACAGAAATGGCGACTACACTGGGGATGAAACGATTTTGAGGGTTAAGCCCACCTTGCTTTATTTGTTTTATTTATGCTTTGCTTACTTGTATATATCTGTGATATCTGTATATATATGTATATATTTGTGTAACTCTGTTTGATTTCTTCTGTGTGTTGGGTGTGCTACTTTTGAGTGGTGAGATAAGTCCTAACACGGGCTTGAGAGAACACATTTGTTTAGGAACCGTGGACATAGTCAAGGGAACTTTGAGGGAGAAATCCCAAAGGAGGGAACTTGAAGTCCACACTCAGTTGAGGCCCTCTTGGAGGTGGTAAATGCTGAACGAGCGATCGTGAATGCGTTACTACTTTCGACCTAGGAGCCAGAGATACTGATGACCTTTAGTTATCCCTTTACCCCAACTTGGCCTATTTAGGATGTAGTGCGATGACTGTGAGGGAGCAATCCCAAATGGTTGCTACGTGATACTACAGTCAGATGAGACTCTCTTGAGAATTTTATTGATTACCGAGCAATTGGGAAGTCGATAAAATCCGAAAGATGGGTTGTCGACTCTGGGAACTTATAAGAACCCTGTTCTATCGTTGGAAAACCCATAGTACACACCCTTTGGGATGGGTAGACCTTTGACTCCATGCTCGTGATCCTTAAACCTAGGTTTCTCTGTGTGCTTTGTGCTTATCTATTTATGTGTGTTTGTTGCATTCATCCTTGCATCATATGCATATTCAAGGAATTCAACTTTGTTTTGCAAACTTTATAGGATGGATTCTGAAAAAAGGAAAACGAAGAAATACACCTTCATTAGTCCAAAATTGGAAGATTTAAAAAATCTGGGTAAGCCAATCAATGAATCATCAACGTTCCAAACCAAGTATGGGAGGATTTTCTCTCTGATGAAGTCCAGAATGGTAGATGGGTTGCTTCCCACTCTCATGCAGTTCTATGATCCCATGTACCATTGTTTCACTTTCCCGAATTATCAGTCGATGCCCACGCTCGAGGAATATGCTATTCTAGTTGGTATTCCTATTACCCCAAACCTTCCTTACTCTGGTTTGGAAAAGACACCTAAGGAGAAGGAAATTACAGAAGCTGCTCATCTCAAGCTGTCAGAAGTCAAGGCTAACTTGGTTGTCAAGGGAGGACTTTTTGGGTTGCCTGCCAAGTATCTAATAGAGAAAGCCAGTTATTATGTTAACATGAAGAATATGGTGGATTATGAAGCTGTTATGGCCCTTCTCATTTATGGGTTATTTCTGTTTCCCAACATTGAGAACTTTGTTGATATGAATGCAATCAAGATATTTATCATTGGAAATCCAGTTCCAACCTTACTTGCTGACGCCTACCATTCAGTGCATTTGAGGACTACTCATAAGGGAGGAATGGTAACATGTTGTGCCACATTGTTGTATAGGTGGTTTATTTCACACTTACCCCACCTAAGACCTTTTGGGATCTCCAAGATGGACTTCTTTGGTCAGAAAAGATCATGTCTCTCACCAACACCGATCTAGAGTGGTACCACCCAATGCTCAAAGGCAAAGATGTGATTGTTAGCTGTAGAGGATTTGCTAATGTACCTCTTCTTGGCACAAAAGGAGGCATAAGCTACAATCCAGCTTTGGCTTGTCGTCAACATCGTTATGGAAGCTAAGCCTAACAACATTTACTTGGAAGGTTTGTTCTTTGAAGAAGATAAGGACCCTGTGCTTAGGGAAAAGATGGCTCACGCTTGGCGTCATGTTTACACAAGAGGTATCTCTGCTTTGGGGAAACCTGAGTGTTTGGCTTCAGAATCCTACACTCAGTGGGTGCAAAAGAGGGTTGTTGAGTTGAAGATGCCGTATGATCGTCATGATCCTATTCCACTAGCTCCCAGAGATCCTATTCTTTACTTCACGAGAAATGAGGATGAATTGAAGATCCGGCTGGCTTAAGCAGAACGAGAAAGGAATGCATGGATGAACAAGTATCAGATTCTTGACTTTGAGATGAATGAACTTCAGAAGAGTCTCAGGAGGAAGGAAGAAGAGTCTGTCAGAAAGAGGAAGGCGCAAGGAGATTTATTTTCTCCTAGCACATCATCTCCGCCAGAACCATGGAAGTCACAGTTGGTCAAGCTCGCTGTTGAGAATGAGAGGTTGCTGAAGGAAAACCAGAAGCTCGCCATGAGATTGATGGGAGAATACTGATTGGATGGTTTAGAACTTAGTTTTCTTTATTTCGTACTCTGTATTTTGGCTTTTGAAGGTGTAATTGTCTCTTTTTGTAATCCAAAACTTTATTATCAATGAAATGAAATGAGATTTTCTTCTAAGAAAAGTGTTCCTTAAAATTTGCAAAATACAATGTTGAGTCCCTTGAATTACGCCCACCATTTAGCTTGCATTTAGCTTGCATTAGCATCTCATTTGCATTTGTGCATGTGCATGTGAATTCTTCTTCGTCTTATTGTCGTCTCGTTCTCTTCAGAACCCGTCACCTTGATTTTCCAAACACCAATACCCAAGTCCAAACTCGACAAAGGATGTCTGAACAATACTATGAAATGGACAGAGTTAACCATGAATTGAGAGAACTCCGAGGAGGAATGGGGCAGTTTCTGGAAACTATGAAGGTCGCGCTAGGAACGATGAAGGAAATTTGGGAGTACCAGGAGGAAATGAGAAAGGAGATCAGAATCCTCAAGTGCCAGATGAATTGGGTTCTGGAAACTCTGTTGAAAAAGGAGAATCGCATTCATCCCATCAGACCAGCTTTCAAGAGCGCTCGTTCGCCACGTCAGCATGGACGACAAAGATCAAGGGAACCAGAGAGGAATTTCACTCCGTTGCCAATGGCATATAGTCAGCTTTTGCCAGTTTTGATCAGAAGTGGATTGATAATACTGAAGGATTTAGAGCCAGTGACCCCTCCATACCCACTAGCTTTTGATGCCAACGTCTGATGCGACTACCACGCTGGGGCACCAGGGCATTCAACTGAGGATTGCAAGGTACTCAGAAGCCAGGTTCAGACGCTGCTTGATTCTGAGAAGTTATCATTTACACCACAAGGCATTCAAATCAACTATCCTTTGCCATCTCCTAAGGATCTCTTGTGTCCAGAATTTGTTTTTGGAGAAGCCTCATGCCAGCTGAACGTTGGTCCTGTTCCTGCATCCAAACGTAATCTTCGTCAAGTGTTTACGAAGAGGGGTTTTCAGTCTCCAACGTGTGTTTCTCCTCAAGATAAGAAGAAGTATGCTGCCAAAAGAGGAAAATTTAACCACCAGCCTATCCCGGTGCCATTAAGCAAACTTTTTCCACTGTTGATGCAAAACAAGCTGGTAACTCCACGACTTCTCACACCTTTCCAGGGACCTTGGTATGATCCCAACCTAACCTGTGAATTCCATAAGGGAGCTGAAGGGCATGATTTTGAAAATTGCCGAGCTTTAGAATATTTTGTACAAGAGCTGATCCATGACAAGGACTTAATCTTCGAAGAAGACCGCCCAAAGACTGAATGCAAATTTCGCACTAGGACCATCGGGCATCCCATTGAAGAATGCAAGGAATTCAAAGAAAAACTGATGAGCCTGCTAAAAAAACTGAAACCTCAGGAAGATACTTCAGACGCTGGTACCTCAACTTTTGAAGTAAAAGGTAAAGGACCTGCAAGGCCTCTCAAAGTTCGATACCACAAGGAACAAGTGATTGGTGGTGAAGACTTTTTTCCGTTCAGACCCGGAAACTGAAATCTTTGGTGGGTTGTGTTTTGTATTTCAGTTGTATTTCCTTTAATTGTATTGATATTTGCATATGAGCTTTGTTGTACCTTTAAATTGGCAACATTAATGAAATAATCCATTCGTTTCACTCATTTACTTTTATTTTCATAAAAGCAAAAATATATATCTTTTTCACCCCTTTTTCAAACTTTTGTTAAAGCAAAGATGATGGAGGATGATGAAAACCTCGTGTTCATAATTGCTATGGTATGCTACTGATTTAACCTTGCCGATGATATAAGGCATTGTTTCAATTCCCAAATACTGGAGAAATAAGGAAGATAATCCCTCGTTAACCCTTCAAGCCTAGAAGTAGGAGTTTTCTTTCCTTACACATAAAAAACCCTTAAATCTCGACCTTGGGACATGGTAGTTCTCAGTTTAACTTGGTTATGCAATCGAATGCAGGCGCTTCGTATAAGACGCCAGTCAGCTCTCAAATCAAGTGACTTCCTAACCTTTGGAAACTTGAATATATAGCTTGAGTTAACTGAGTGTAGGATCGGAGTTCATCACGAAGATTGGGTGGGGACAAATAAACTTTGAGCCTTTATCCTTTGTTTCGTAAACCGTGAACCAAGCCACGTTACAACCCCTAAAAGACCTAATTGAGGTAAGGTTGTTTTGAAAAGCATACTACAGCAAGGTTGAGTAACCTGACTCCTAATAATCTTTGTTACTCGCGTGTGTTGGTCACTTCCTTAATGACTAGACCCACTTTTGTTTTTGACTATTTAATCATTTCACTGTGTGTTTTTTATCAAAGCTTTGTTTTCAAACTTTGAATTAAACTTTGCATTAAATTTTGCCAATTTTAATGAACAACACTTGTTTGCAATACCATTCGATATCAAGGAATCTCAACAAACGCGGTCAGTCAAGGAATTGAACTTGATAAAGGAAATTTGACTCAGTTAGGGGCAACCAAGTGTGAGTTGACAAATCAGAGGCAGAATTCCGCAAATTCAGAATATTGGGGCAAATATTCTTGAGATCATCTTATGACTAGTTTTGACTTCAGTAACCCATCAGCAGGGGCAAATCCGTTCCCCAGTAATTTCTACTACAGTTTGAGTATCTCGAGTATAACTGAACAGAAACCGCTACGTCAAGATTCAAAAGTTGGAAGATATTGAAGCATCTGGTATTTCAATCCTTCCGTAAAATTCTTTTAATTATTCAAGTTGGAAGATGTTGAAGCATCTGGTATTTCAATCCTTCCATAAAATTCTTTTGATTATTCAAGTTGGAAGATATTGAAGCATCTGGTATTTCAATCCTTCCGTAAAATTCTTTTGATTATTCAAGTTGGAAGATATTGAAGTATCGGGTATTTCAATCCTTCTGTAAAATTCTTTTGATTATTCATCCCCTAATCTGGGGCAGTTATGCCGAGATCTCTCTAAGAGTTTGAAGATATTGAAACACCCTGTATGCCAATTCTTCTATAAAATCCTCTTGTTATCATATAGACCGTCTAGCCTGGGGCAGATAAGATTTGAAGATGGTAGTTATGCCAGTGGAGTGCATAATTACTTTGTTAGCTCCCCATCAAGTTGCTACATTAGCTGATTTTGACAAATTCCCAATGGATTTATTTCCCCAATAAAGAAGAAGAACTTTCCCAACATATCCAAAACATTTGTCTAAGCTAGGCGTATGCTTTGGTTTTCACCTTTGAGTACCAGACCCCAGCTCTTTATGCAGGAGTCCCCAGAGATGTCAGCTGTTAGACGATAGAATTCTTAGTCACTAGAGTTGTTATTGGTCTTTGAATACAATAACTTCGTCATTTTCATCTGATTCTTGGAAGCGGAAAAGTTTTAAGAAAACACAAAGATGAACTAAGTTTTACTCTAGTATCAAGATGTTTTATGGAATCAAGTTGGTATAGGAAGAGTTAGTAGTACTGTATCTTTGGCTTGGATTTGCCATCTCCAGTGAAAAGAGGATTGCCCCGGTTATCCTTTATGTTTGGGTTTCAGGGTGTTGGCTTGTGTTATCCTTTCTTCTTTCCTGTTTTGCGTCGTTCGCGTTGTTTCTAGCATATAGCTAAGCATATGCATCGTACCCTAGCATCTTCGCATCTTTGTGCTTTGTTTTGCTTGTGATCTTTTATTGGTGTCTGTCATTACTTCCCTAGTGAAGTAAAGACATTCCCGGTTTGCTTTGTGTCGTGCTTATTCGGTCTAAACCTTTGCGCGCCAGATTTGAATCTTTAAACCTTTTGCTGTTCCCCAAGAAGTTTAACATTAAAGATTTTTAAAACTTGTTCTTGTTTGAATCGTGTCAAACTTGAACTTGGACTTTGTTTGAATCGTGTCAAGCATTGTCTTGTGTTTTAAAACTTGTTCTTGTTTAAATCGTGTCAGACTTGAACTTGGACTTTGTTTGAATCGTGTCAAGCATTTTTTGCTCGTTTTAAAAACTGTTCTTGTTTGAATCGTGTCAAACTTGAACTTGTTCTTGTTTGATTCGTGTCAAACCTGAACAGAGTCTTTGTTCGAATCGTGTCGGACACTGCCTCTCGTTTTTAAAACTTGTTCTTGTTTGAATCGTGTCAAACTTGAACAGAGTCTTTGTTCAAATCGTGTCGGACACTGCCTCTCATTTTTAAAACTAGTTCTTGTTTGAATTGTGTCAAACTTGAACTTGGACTTTGTTTGAATCGTGTCAAGCATTGTCTTGTGTTTTAAAAACTGTTCTTATTCAAATCGTGTCGGACATTGAACCCTTACCTTGGATTTTTGAAAACTTGCTTTAAGCTAAACTTCTTGGAACAAATTTCTTCAACCTTATAAGACTCTTATCTGGTGCGCATTGTTTGTCTCTGTCTTTCTGGCTTTTCTTGAAGATCCCATCTTGAATTCTTTAGTATAAGATCCCCAGGAAGTCTTTGCTTGGTTGTCTGTCCTTTTGACTGATCTCTAGTGATCAGGTTCTTCTTTCTGGTTTCAGGCCCAGGAAGAATGTGAGTTTGTTTTGTCCCTAGTAGTCTATCTCTCAGGTTTTTTTCCCAGTGGAGATTGTTTTTTGGTTTCTCCCCGGTGTTTCTTTGGAGTCTCCCCAGTGAGTCTCTTTCGCTGGTTAGCCTGTATCCCCAGTGAGTTTTTCTCATGGATACTAGCTTTTGTCTTTCCCCAGTGGAGCTTACCTGGTGTCTGATCTGTCTGCATCTTTGCACCTTGGCATCATATCATCATTTTAGAAGTTCATGGCATGTCAGCATTTGCATGTCTGTCGCTTGTCCTTAGCATTTGCATTCCATCTAAGGGCAAAATTTTTGGTTTGCTATATTTAAATACCTTTCACCTTGACGCCCCTGGAATCTCTGTTCCTCGTGTCATCCAGTAAAGCTATTTAAATAGGGGCAACTGTTGTACCCCAAATTTTTACCCTTAGATGTCATCTTCATTTGTGCATCTTAGGTCAATCATCTCTGCATTGTTTGAACTAACCCATATCTTGCAGTTTGTTTCTTTGTGTTCAAATTAGGTTTGCATATCACCATGAAGCTCCACAAGTTATTTTGAAGCAAGTCAAGTCAACAAAAGATCTCCAATGCAAGAACTTTGGAATTAGGGTTTTGCTCTGAAGAAATCACTGAGAAATTGGCTCTATCTAGTCAAGATTTGGGTGGTTCACTTACCACTTAAGGTCATCTACATCCAAGAGACATCATTCAACAGGAATCCAAGATCTATTGGTCCTCAACAAGATAAGTTTGAGCCTCAGCCTCACTATACCTCCAAATTAGGGTTTCTGTGACACCTGTCAGTCAATGACTTTGATTTTCATCAATATGAACTCCCAAACCCCTAATTCTTGATTCTTTTGGTTTATCAACATCCTCAAGAGTCTCCTAAGATCTTTAGATGAGGAGGAAGAAGCAAGTTTACAAGATCTGACCTCCGTGCATTCACTGTCAAAATTAGGGGTTGACTGAAACCCTAATCCTAGGGAATTTTTGTTCAAATGAAGTGTCAATGGTTCTAATCATCATAGAATGTCTCATGAGGTATTCAAAGCATCAAGATCAAGTTTCATGAGGTTTCTTGCAATGGAAGTAGGGTTTTGCTCATTAAAGGTTTCATATGTGAGATTTTCCCTCTAATAGCACATTTTGAAATGACCATAACTCCTAAACCACACACTCAAATGGAGTGATTCAAAGCTCATCGGAAAGATTTTTTCAAGATATTCAATTTCTTACATATGACTTTTCATCCAAAAATGCTTGGTTTTTGAGTTATGAAGCTTGCAAGATAATCTGACCCAACACTTAGAAAAATTTCAACACTTTTCTTCATATATTTTCTCCAACTTTGACCTCATTTTTCACCCATTTCCACTTGGATTCAAGACTTGGCTCCCAAATGAATGTTTTAGAGCATGATGAGAGCTTTCCAACCATATGTGGAACATCCCATTTGAATGAACCATTCTCAATTTATGAGCTCTCAAAGAAGGGTACTTGAAGTTGTCGAATTCTAACTTAGAAATTTTTCTAAGTCCCTTTTTATGCAGCTTGGTGGACATGATTTGTAGGGCATTTTTTCCACTAATTCAAGGCATCATTTCAACTACATTTCAACGTGAACATTGTAGTGGGATGCATCAACTTTCCATAGCACCCAAGAGCATGAAATTTGAACTATAGAATCGAGAGTTATCATGAGCTAAAGTGGGTAACTCGAGTTCTGTTTTTTTCTCAACCAACACGCTTCATTTGGAGCTGATTTCCATAAGATTTTGTTCAGAGCAGCCCGATTTCGAATCTCTTCTCTTGATCTTTCTCTTGCAGACAAAGTTCTTATCCATTAAACACTCACCCATCATTATCCAGCTGAGCCCTCTATAAAAGGCAGCCTCTTCTCATTCAAGTGGGAGGATCTTGACAAACTACTTGCTCTTTGGGAAAACTCGAGCTAGCTGCAAAGGAGAAAAGTTCTAGCTGCTTACTTGGATATCAGGTAAGTTTTCTCATCCCTCACTATCATACTGAATCATATCATGATGTTTACTATCTGCATGTCGGTTTGATGTTAGATTTAAGAAATCATAGGCTGTTCCTGATGCTTGTGTGTTCATGGTATGTATGTTGTTAAACCTCTGTTAATATTGTTTTAGAGGTTTCGTACCTCTTCATGGCTGCCATGATGCATGAATAAAGGTGTTTCCATGATAAAACACTTGTTGATCTATGTTGAAATGAATATTTACTTAAGTATAGGGTTTCCTCTAATCATATGAATGCTGAATAATCTTCTTTGAGTACGTACCATGTGTTAACCTCATAATAAGGATATGTTGCTAAAGTTTTGTTTTGCTCTTGGCATGGATGAGCATGGCTGAGGTATAGATATATTTGAGATTCTATGAGTCTTTTAGATAATCACTGATCATGTCTATCAATGGATGCTGACGGGTTTGATGTTGTTTTCAACCTATCTTAAGCTTAGGCTTTGTGTTGTTTCATTTATCGTGTGAATATCTTGTTTAAGACTTTTTAAGCTGAGATTTTATGAGTGTTTTTGGTTGACAGTACCATGTTGGGTTGTTGATTGTATGAGGGGTTCTATATTGATATTTATGTTGAAACAGATGGTCGCTTCTCTCTTTCTCTTAGCTGATGAACAGTCTTGACCTTTGTTCTTTTCATGGCTTCTTGCACACACCTTGGTCCCTATCTGTGTTAGTGGATGGTGTATTCTTGTTCTACATGAAATATGCTTCTATTTTGGCTTCTATTTCACAAGATTTGGTTTTGAGATAATGTTGTTTTGTGAGTTCAAAGTTTGGTTTTATTTTGATGTTGTAAAATTAAAAAACACGATGGTTATTTTTGATTCTGCATGTTGCCATTTCCATGCTTGCGTGTTGATTGGCTGTCCCTTTGGTTTTGTTGTGTAGCATTTTTTAAGTAACATTGATACTAATGCGTTACCCTCCTTCATAGCACGCGTATTTAGTTTAAAGCATTTTATGATTTCAGTTTGGTTTATATGTTATTGGGGTGGGTTTATACACTGGATGTATAGCCACCCTAGTGGTAAAACCGTGCGCGCGTTTCGAAGGATGTCTGGGGTTCGAATCCTGCCCCAGACCATCCTTTTGTGTTTTTTTTCCTTGCCTTTTGCAGCCATTTTCGCCTGGGCCTGTGTGCTATCACCACCCCCCTTTTGGTCCACCATCAGCTCCTTTGCATTTTTAAACTAGTCCAGTTTACTTATGCACCCCTGCGTTTTGTTTCTTTTTTTTCCTTTTCTATTTTTAGATATTTGTCATTTCAAACCCTTTTTTTAAAGAAACCTTTTTATTTCATTTTTTTTTTCTTTATTTCAAAAACTCCAAAAATATTTTTATATTTTTATTTAATTTTACTTATCAATTTATTTCTTAATTGTTTATTTAAGATTAATTATTAATATGTGAATTTTAAATTACCCATCTTTGGATTAATTATTAACTTTATGTATAAGTCATCCTTATTGATCATTTGAGTGTTTATTCACTAATATCTTGTTAAGGACTTGAACAAATTTATCCCATATTTGACTTATCATATGTTTGACTTTGATGTGAACTTTGTTCTTCTTTAAATATCATGTCTATTTATCTCGTGGTTGTTTCTTGTGATTGTTTTCCTTAAGATTAATACATATAGATTTGTCTTTGTATCTCTATGATATTCATGTCCATCTTATCCATGCTTTATGAAATACTTCTTGTCATACTCATGCTATTGTTGTTATCTTATTCATCTTTATCAATATCTCTTGTTATCATATCCTACAACTGTTTTTATCCCCATTCCAAAGGAAGGTGATTAACGTTAACTCTTAAAGTCATAGCCCCCATCTTACCTTAGTAGCCCCCTTAGGAGATGACTTTCTCTTCTTGGCCTCCTAAGAGCCAATAAGTTATAACTAGCCTTAGGAGAGAGTTCTTACACTCTTGGTGATATTCATCCTAATGAATACTCACTTTCCCTATTGACTAAAACATAACATAGTACCATTATAACTAGACTTAGAGAGTTCTTATACTCTACAATGAGTTCACACTCATTTCCCCTCTGAATATTGACCACAGTCAATCATTCAGTAGAAGTAGAACTACGCATACTCTGATTCTATACCCGAGGATACGTAGGGGCAAAGTGCGATGCTTTATCGAGTATACTTAGATACTAACCCCTAGGGTTTCAACCTTTAGCATATAACCCTTAGCAAACATAAGATAACATTAAAATAAGAGGTTCCCGTAGAGTACTACGGACGTTTAGGGTGCTAATACCTTCCCTAGGTGTAACCAACCCCAGAACCTTAGATCTTCCCCCTTTAGGTTTTTCTAACGATCTTGAACCTTTCCTTTGGATAAATCAAGGTCGGTTGTAAAAGAAATATGATGCAAGTTAATAAATAGCTTGTTATCCGATTTTCACCGCAACAAGGCCGTACTTGTGTTATTTTGGTGGGTAGAATGGTTGCGGTCAGTCTTCCTTTGTGAGTACGGTTGAGGTCGTACTCGTATTATTTTTGTGGGTAGAACGGTTGCGGTCGGTCTTCTTTTGTGAGTACGATTGAGGTCGTACTCGTATTATTTCTGTGGGTAGAATGGTTGCGGTCAGTCTTCCTTTGTGAGTACGGTTGAGGTCGTACTTGTATTATTTCTGTGGGTAGAACGGTTGCGGTCGGTCTTCCTTTGTGAATACGGTTGAGGTCGTATTCGTATTATTTTTTTGGGTAGAACGGTTGTGGTCAGTCTTCCTTTGTGAGTGTGGTTGAGGTCGTATTCGTATTATTTTTGTGGGTAGAACGATTGTGGTCGGTCTTCATTTGTGAGTACGGTTGAGGTCGTATTCGTATTATTTTTGTGGGTAGAACGGTTGTGGTTGGGCTTTCTTTGTGAGTACGGTTGAGGTCGTATTTGTCTTATTTTTGGGGGTAGAACGGTTGTGGTTGGTCTTCCTTTGTGAGTATGGTTGAGGTCGTATTCGTATTATTTTTGGGGGTAGAACGGTTGTGGTCGGTCTTCCTTTGTGAGTACGGTTGAGGTCGTATTCGTATTATTTTGTGGGTAGAACGGTTGTGGTCGGTCTTCTTTTGTGAGTGCGGTTGAGGTTGTACTCGTTATTTTTCAGCATGCTCCATTTCGTTATCCCCGTCATTTGCAAATTTCAGGGTTCTTTCGGTATTCAATCCCCGTGTATCCTGGAATGTCTGAAAGTCGTCGCTATCATACCTTCAGGACCAAGTTGATCGAATAGGGGCAGCTGTAGCATCCCAAAATTTGCCCTCTTACTTTTAGCACTAACTGGCTTATGTTTCATTTCATTTTTACATTATCATGTGTGCATATCACTGTTCTTAGCATGGGATCAAGGTGTCTGAGTTAGCTCAAGAGGAGAAGATGTTCTCTAAAGGGTCAGGCAAAAGTCCATGTATATTGTCCAAGAGATCAAGAGGAGAAATGGTTATTGATGCCACCATTATTTGAGTCACAAAGAGTCGTGAGCCTCAGGGGATCCTAAGTTGTCCATCACCTCATCAGAAGATTACAATTGGCAAGAGATCTCAAGTGAATCACTCTCTCCTAACCAGTGCAGAAATTAGGGTTTTGAGATTCTTGAGTTCATTGCTCCAATGGGCAAGCTCTTTGAGTTTTTATCATCACCAAATCGCACATCTCATCATTGTTGGAGAGGATACACATCATACTCAGAGGAATTTGGATTTGGAGGATGAGCTGATTCCTCCTAGACTGAGGGTACCAAATTAGGGTTTGCTATAAAATTAGTTTATTTCTGATTTTTTGGGCAAGACTTGATTCTATGGTATTCCTTGGGTCCCCAAGTATCTAGGAATGGAAAATTGTCCATCAATTTGGTTCAGAAGGGTTTCAATTGATCAAAAGACTGAGAATTAGGAGAATTGGGGAAAAGTCAATTGTGCAGAGGAAAAAGTCAACTCCTTACTTTTTGCTGTCAAATTCATGTTCCTCATCTCAAATATGTCCCTTGATGATGATTTGATCAAGAAATATCAAGGAATTCACCAAAAATCAAGAGATGTGAAAAGTTTCCAAACTTAGAAGTTAGGGTTTCCATTTATGGCAAGTTTTGGCAAGTTGAGTACCCATCTTTGGAGCATTCTTTTTCTGTGACCCAAGCTCCAAACTTAAGGGTTATGGAGGCCTTTCAAAAGTTCACATTCCAAGCTTCAAAACCATACCAAGAACATCTCCATTGGATCAAAATTGAGTGAGATATGGTGGTTTAAAGTTTGAGGTTTCTAAGGCAAAATGACCAGCCAGGCAAGTCATGGGCGAGCCAGCACGCCCTCAATTTCATAAACACTTGGTGTGCATGTTTTTTCCAACTTCAAGGGAAAATATCTCACTGATAGAGGCATCAAATGGAAGATTGTTCAACATCACTTTTGTTCCTCTCCATGTCCTCTACAACTCTTGTGTTGAAAGTTTTTTCATCTGATCAACTCATGGAGAGATATAAGGAGCTAAAGTGGGGGACCTCATACTGAAAATTTCACACGCAAGGAGCTAGGTCATGACCAGGTCGAGTGACATGCTAGCATTAGTTGGTACACCCATATTTGGGGTCATTTTTAGGTCCCTTAGAGGGCTCCATTCAATTCACTTTCAACACCAAAGTTGTTGTCCACATTTCCCTCTATCCAAAGAGCACAAGAATGCATCAAAGGGACACACAATCCTCAAGTTAAGAGCACTCAAAGTGGTGGGTCCAAAACTGAAATTTCCATGGCATGGCGCATCAAAGAGAATAAGAACTTTCCATTCTTGTAAGCTGGGTAACTTAGCATCATTCAGGCCCAAAATATCAACCCTAATAACCCTAATTCATGCTATAAAAAGGAGAGGAAGTGAACCCTAAAGGAGGTTGGCCGGATTTTTGAGAAAACACAAGGGTTTCATAGAGTTCCTTCTGAGCACGCAGCAAGGTTTCTTTTGTCTTTATTTGGCCATCCATAGTCACCAAAGATCAAGCTTTCTTTTCCTTGGATCACAAGCATCAACAAACCGCAGGTATAATTCTTAACTCCAATGCAGTATCTGTTTATTTTTTTGATGAGTTTACTTGTTGTGAAGTCCACTAGGGATGGTGTGCGTTCTGGCTAGTTGATAGACACCCTAGGTGTGTAGTTTTTTTTAGGGCAAACTTATCCTCTTCGAATCTCTCTGTGTACGTGTTATTTTTTATTTTTGAGATTGGATTTGTGCTCTTCTCATTGAGAGGATCATTTTGGTATGCTTTTTATTGATTTCTGGGCACCTGAAAAATTTCCCACGGTGGAGACTCGCCGGAGAAGACGACTGGAGTCTTCTCTGGCCACCTGAATCTGCACCCTTGCCTGAACCCTAATTTATTTCCCAGAACATATCATGGCCGTGTGATCTGTTTTAATCCAATGATCATGGTGTTGCCAGTGCATTAATGAGGGAGGGTCTCCCTCACGTGCGCGTTTTAGCTGACTTTTGTGTTGACTGGTTATTGCGTGTGGTTGTCCCATTTTATCTTGCCCTGTGCTTGCATTTTGATCCGTTTGATCATGCTACCCTATCTGATCATCATTTTTTACCTCATCCAATGGTCCTGATTAAGTCAAGAATTTTGACTGACCCCTATAGCATGAACCCCCAGGCCAACGCACGTTGGGCCTTTCCCTAACTATTATTTGCACCCTCCTTTTTGGGCCCATTGGTTATTATAACAGTGGTTTTACTTTCGTCGCACCCCCCTGACCCTTTTATTTTGTTTTTTTATTTCTTTTCATATACATTCAAAAATTACTTTTTAAAATACATCCAAGCATCATAAAATTACAAAAAAATTCATGAAGCATCATCACTCATTTAAATAATTTTTTTATATTTTATTTTCTGATTTTTGCATATTTTATTGTTTTATCTTGAATTTTCTTTTAATTTCTTTTGTATGTGCATTTAGTCATGATACTTGCATTTTTCTTACTTTGTTTGGCATAGTTATAAATTGAATTTTCTCATGATCATTTATCCATGTTGACATGATACATTAAGGCATTCCATTCATTTTTTATAGATTTTTTTAGGGCATTTCTTGTTGGCTTTTGAGTGCCATCTTTGAACAACTTGTTGGTGTGACTTGCATGAAATGTTGAGGCATCTTTGATCATGTTTGGTGATGGATTTTTGCACACTCTTTTGGCACATGTTTATACACTGGTTGCACTTCATATGACTTGCATATTTCATTTTTCTCAAACTTTTGATATCACTTTTGATTCATGTTTTGCATGTGTGTTTGTTAGTGAACTTGTGCTAGGGTTTTAATATGTTTTGAACTTGTTTCCTTGTGATGTTTGTTGAGATGTGTTGACATCATTTTCTAGGCATCTTATAGGTCATTCTCATCCATGTTGATTGACTTCTAATATCATCTTGCATTCCCTAATTTTCTCATCCTTCTAACATGTTTTTTGATCCATCTTAAATGCATGTGAACTTGCATGAACTAGTTTGTTCTTTTTCTTCTATGTGTTTGCATACATGATTCACATGCCATCTCCATGATCATTCTTGCATCCTAAATATCATATCACATGTCATTTGCTTCTGGGTTTAGTGCTTGCATATGCATTGTTGCATGATCCATTTGTTTTTATTTCTCATAGTTAACACATAACTTGCTTTTGCTTGATCTGTTGGTGCATGTTTCAATTTAGGTTGACCTTTGTTTAGTACCTTAGCCTTGGTATATGTTTCATTGGCCTATACCTACTACCCTAGGAGGTTCCTTAGCCCTTAGGACCTTTCCCTTATGGTTTAAGTCTTATTTGCTTCTTTAGTTGCCATCTTAAGGCAAACTAGCTTGTTTGATTTACTTTTCAGTACTTACATTCAACCATTGTTACTGTTTTGTACTAACCTTTTGTGCAGGGGCAGAGGTAAGGCACTTGAGGGTGTGGATAGTTATCCATGTTCATCCTCACTATTTCTTTCTCTCATTTCTCCTTTTCTTTAGACTTAGGTTGCTCTTAAACCTCCCCTTAGGGCCATCTTCGCATGATAACATTAGGATAAAATTCCCGTAGTTTTTCTTTTCTTTTGAGTCTCTCTCCTTATCTCATAACACTTCTAAGATACTTAATAAGGCCAACTTGCCTTGCACACGAGCCTTAAGCATAGGAAGTGAAGATTGAGGGGTCTCCCTTCATTCTTCTAGAGTGTTGAGCATACGTCCCATTGGGGGCGACCATGCGATGCATTCGTTCCCGTGTCATAGACTTTGGTGCAATGTAAGTTATGAACTAATTCAACTCACTTCTGTCTTAAAAAATATAAAACAAATTTCAAATCATTTTTGTCCTTCGGGATTGTCAAACTTAAGGCTATTTTCAAAAAGGGCACGTTACTTTCCGTTCTGTCGCAAACAGACATCGACCCTAACTGCCAGACGCGAACTTAACGTCGCTCATAAAAAACACAAAGAACTTTGGTCCGAACTACGTTGACTCTGACTTTCCCATTGCACAAAGGGAGTATGTAGGCCTAGGACGACGATGTCCTACCGAGTCCGTCTTTGTTTTCCCCTCCCCCATTTCAGTACAGCTATAGATTTTAGGATAACTCACCCTTAGAATAAACAACAACCGTGGATCCCATCGAGTACGATGGACGTGTGGGGGTGCTAATACCTTCCCCTCGCGGAACCGACTCCCGAACCCGAGTTATGGTTGCGATGACCATTCCTTTCCCTTTTCCTTAGGTTTACGCAATGTTTCCTTTTCCTCTCTTGGGATAAATATACATTGTTGGCGACTCTGTTTCTGCGCCACTTTCGCGTTTGTACCTGGATGAAAATCCTGGGAGCGACATTAAGCACCTAACTGACCCTACACCTCTTCAACGAATTCCCACTCCCTCGAATGTTGAACGAGACAATATTCATGGAACTTGATTAGTAGCCTCCCTCTTCTCGTCAAAGATAATTCTATCCCTATTCTCCAAATCCCTAATTAATCCTTCAAACAGTTCATCATCTTCTTCCCCTTCAATTCCCATCTCCTTAATAGTTTGCCAAATTCTAGTTGGAACGTCTTCAATTGATTTTTTGAATCTAGTATTTCCTTGGTTGACATAAGAATCGTTAATTTAGTCGCAACATAGTATCGAACCCCAAGAATACCTAGAATTAGTAGAAACAATATGGATAGTAGACAAGGGAGTTTTACTATTTGAGTGAATGAGTCATGAAAAATAGGAAGAAGAGAAAGGAATTTTGAGATTATCATAAATATAATTGAGTAATTTCTTTTTCCTTGATTTGGGCCCATAACACAATGGGGCCGACCCATTTGGGGAAAAGGAAATAAGGTAAGATTCATTGGAACCCATGCCCAAGACTTGAATACCACTTTGGACCCTCAAAACATTGTGTGCCCCAACGATCTAGTTATTACACCGAGCATGGTCCAATGTCAACGTAAGCCTCAGTCTCGTTTGTAGAGGATCATGGTTATCCATGATAAAAGCTTCTGAACCAACGATATAACACCTGAAACTTATGCCTACTTCAGTCCTTCCAACTTTCACCTTTTCAGCATGCAGATCTGACATGCAAAGGTTCGCCGCCCCAAATCCACAATTTATGTACCTTCTCCCAAAATGTTGATGTTTCCAATCGAATTGAGTTTACCAATGCTACAGGGTATGTCACTGTCATGATTTGATTTTAGGTAATCTCTATGAGTTAAGTCCCTATTTTCCTCATCTTCCTCTACATCAAAAGAAGCCCACACGCCATCGTCTTCATCGGAGTCCAATGACTCAGAGGTGCTATCCACAACTCCACCCTTAGGAACAACAATTCTTTTGGGCCCGTGCATATCCTCCACTAATTTTACCCTGTAGATTATGTTATTAACTTCGAAGTTAAAAAATTTATTCATATTCATGGAGTATTTGGTCTTGATAAAATAACGTTATAACATCTGACTTCTCCACTTGTTTGTTTCCTTATCACAACAAACGAACTCAACAACTAAACTCGATAGAAAGCGGAAACACTTGGGGCCCCATGTATGGCAAGACAGACTGAAACATCTTAGGTAAGTTATCCTCTCATTATCCATGTCATTTAGAGACCAGGTGTGTATATCGAAGAACCATCTAGATACCCAGGTCATATCCTCCTCAATAAATGTGTGTAAAACTTCCTCCACGGATTCTTCTAAGTGACAAAGGTTAGCCCCCAATGGAGTAACTTTGATACTGAAACACCCAAGTTCATGCAAAGCTCCTTGAACATTCTATGTTAAACCAGACCTTGACACCACACAAACAAAAGCTTTGTTAAACCTAGCATGATCCTCTTGTTAAACATTGAATTGCAAATGAGAAAACTTGAGTCTATCCTCTAAAACTTCCCTCATTTTCTTCCTGATTCCAAACATCACCCTAGGTTCGTCCGTAACAGCATCCCCATGTGAGTTCAAATTGTACTTGGTCGCCTGAGCATACGAGATTCCAAGTTTTTTAGATTTCCACCCACGTTCACCAATCTTAACCCATCCCCCATTGTCTTGGCATGCCCAGGATTTCTCTGATTAAAGGCTGAATAGTCTCCAAGTTGGAATCTCAGAACATTGGCGTAAATCTTCTTCCCTTGAATGTGGATGCTATCCAACTTGGCAGCCATGACTCTTACAATCTGCACCTTTCTAAAGCGGATGAAGTCGTATCTTTTGCCCCTTTTATCTTGCTTTGATGGAATAAACACTTCGGACACTAGGCCAAACTCCTTAAACACCTCAAACATTTCTTTAGCATCAAAGCTATCTGGGAATTTCGTGAAGAAGAACGAGAATAGTGGCTCTCCTACACCAGTCCCTTTCCCCCTTCAATCAGCTCATACCCAAACCCTGTTGTTTAGTTTGTGATCTTTACAATGTCAGACCTCCACCCATTCCGACTTTTCACGGTTCACCAAACCACTTCTTATAGTAAAACACAAACAAGAGTTTGAAAAAAATACATAAAATAAATAATGCAGGCAAACACAAGAAGAATCATAATCGATACTACTGAAGTCTCTAATCCAAAAATTAGGAATTTAAGTCTTACTAATATGGAAAAAATTAGATATATCTTATCGAATTTGGAATTATGAGATTTATAGATTATATTTAAGTTTTAAAGATTAGTTCTCTTGCATTATTGTTGCATAAAAGCATTAGAGAATTGATTTTCTACTCAAAAACCAACACATATACCATATTACATACACTAAATATATTTTTAAATAATTTTTTTAATAATATTTTACTCCTTTTTTAAATTTGTGCAACACTAAAATAAGCTTATATATAAAGTGCTCGTGTATCATAGATGAAAGTTTTTTTTTAACACATTAATCATTCATAGACATGATTATAATATAACTATAATAAAAATCAAATATTTTTAAAATAAAAACTCTTTATTATAATAGTGTATATGAATTAAATTTATAAATTTTATTAAAAAAAACTCAATGAAATTCATTTTTCTCTTTAACCTTCCATTTAAGTGTACCTCCCCAAATCTTAATATTTTAGTATTAAAAATCAATATAAGTTATATAGACGTTTTCATAATAATGCTAAAGTTGACATTGAAATAAAAAATTCCATTAAGTGCTGCCCCCATTAAATGAGACACAACCACCAACCACCAAACTCAACATAACTCCAAAATCACTATATAAACCCCCCATCATCATGCCTTTAAACTCACACCTAATAGCAACAAAGCATTCATCTATTCAACCATTTAATTTCTTACAACTAATGGGTAACTTCAAGTTAGCATTTGTTATTATAATGTTCGTGGCTTTGATGTATGCACAAAATGGTGGCGCAGTTCCATGTGGCCAAATATCAAGTAACCTTGTGCCATGCTTAGGTTATGTTGTGAATGGTGGTTATGTTTCGCCGCGTTGTTGTTCTGGCATTAGAGGGTTAGTTAAGGCGGCTAGAACCACGGCTGACCGCCGTGCAACTTGTGCTTGCTTGAAGTCCGCCGCTGCTTCAATCAAGAGAATCAACGTAGGCTATGCTGCTGCACTCCCTCGCAAATGTGGGGTTAATATCCCTTACAAGATCAGTGCTTCCACCGACTGTGCTAGGTACATGTTTTAATATTTTTAGTGAAATAATATATTTATTTTTCATATTTTTTTATAATAAAATTCATTTTGACTGTAAATGATAAACAATCCACCATTAAATATTTTCAAAAAAATCATATAAAAGCTGAAAAAAATTAATATGTTAATGCGAGTTTTGACTTTATTTTTAAAATATTATGTTTTGCATTTGATTTTTAAAAAATATATAATGCATTTGATGGCGCAACAAAGAAATTATTTCATGTTTGATGCAAAAAGTTGTTGCATGCATAAAGTGATAAGTATATTATTTTAAAAATCAAATAATAAGTATATTATTTTATTTTTGATTCCAAACAAAAGCAAAAAAGTTTGTCTGTTTTGTTTATATCAGTAATGATCTCGGTGTTTTTTTTATTGCAGAATTAGGTAAGGTGGAATGTTATGAAAGATGAATCTCATACAAGAAATTATGTACTCCTATATTAGCTACTATGGATGAGAATAATAAGAGGAACTAGGTCTGCGGTTATGCCAAAGCTATTTTCCTCTCTTATTTAAGAGTATTATTAAGTTGTTAACGTAATGTTTCTTAACTTTATTAAGTTGCCAAAGCTATTTTATGTGATGTTTCATTTTGCGGTGCGTTTATGTAATGTTTCTTAACTTTAATAAGATCAATGGTTTCGTTATACATCTCTCTCTCTCTCTCTCTCTCTCTCTCTCTCTCTCTCTCTCTCTCATATATATTAAAATATGTAATTGCTGTAATTGACAGAGATTGCTAAAAAAATTTATATATTAATATTGTATATCAACTAAAATGAATTTTGATGATCATACACGAACTTCATCTTTATTTATATCAAGATCATATTGCAAGTAAGATAATATTGCAATAAATTTTGAAGTAAATATTTAATAATGTCTAAATAAATATATTGATAAGAAAATGGGAAATTACCTCAAGTTAGTGCGACTAATATTTTATTTAGTTAGTTTTGAAAAACTCACAATTGTCCTTTCTTTTAAATTTGTCATCTCTCTAAAATGAGGACAATCTTGGTTTGAAATTTACTTTTTACAACTAAATTATGACATTATTAAACTGAAAGTAATAGTTTATAAATTTAATTGATATGCACTGACAGTGTAAAGAGTTTTTACACTGTCAGTTAATTACAACCGTCGATTCATTTAAAAGGTTTGACTTTAACATTAACCACTTGAAAAGTAATACCAACGGATGATGTGATGCATTGATAGTGTAAAACTTTTTACATTGACAGTGCATAACAATTAATCTCATAGTTTATTACATTAGTTCTACTTTCTTTCAATTATTCGTGCCTATCCAATTACTTGGTTCCACATCAACTATTTCAATTTTATTTTTTCAACTTTTCTCTTCTACCCATGTATTATCAACATCACAATTTTCGAAACCCTCTCTCTTCATTTATTTGCTTTGTATTTCTTCTTCTCCAAAATTTCTTCATCTCTTTTTCTTAAGAAATGTTTCATCTCTCTTTCTTCAAACTTCTTTTTTGAAGATAAATTTCACTATCATATCTCTTGCAAACAACATTTAAAAGCATGGATGAAATAAGATCTGTCCTTATATTATAATTATATAAAAATGATCTTTTAAATTTTTTGGAGATGCCACCAAACACTTATATTTTGATATTTTCCTCATTTTTTGGCTTAGCAGGTATTTTTTTTGATAAGCAACTTGTATTAAAAGGAGAAAAAGGGGATCTCCAACCCAATACAAACAAATCAAAACAACAGAAGAGAGGAAGGAAAAAACAAGAAAAAACTATAAATAATCAAGAGGATTTTTCATCCACTCGTAAAGGTTGCAAGTAACACACTCTAACTCCAACCATCTCCAAGAAGTCAGAACAATCCTGTAAAAAATTGTTTCGACATCGCAAATCTCGTCTCTAAAAAGGATGTTATTCCTCGAAATCCAAATACACCAAGTAGCAACTGCCCAAATGAAACACAAGAAACCTTCATTGCTAAAACTCTTCAACGCTTTGGTCCAAGCCAGCAGGTGCAACACAGGAGATAATTCCCTAAAAGGCTGCAACCCAATCCAAGAAAAAATTCTATCCCAAACCTTGGAAATCTTGCAGCAAGAGAAGAAAAGATGAAAATCATCCTCATCCTCCAAAAAACAGAACACGCACACTCTAAGATGAGGGGAAGAAATCACTCCTCTACGGACTAGATTCATACGCGTGGGTAATCTATTCAATAAGAGACGCCAGACAAAAATGCTAACCTTAGACGGCAAAATGGATTTCCAAAGAAATGTGATGGCTGCCTTAAGATCAGCATCAATAGGCAAACCTTCAACGTTCTTGATAGCAACACCATAGCAAGATCTAACCGGGAACTCATTATTGATTTCTGGCGTCCAAGACCAACCGTCACACTCCTGCTGCCTCAGCTGAACCGATTGCACTAAGCTCAACAAGACGTTTATCGCTCGAGTATCTACCTCCAAGGGCAAATCTTCGAAACGCTCAAGATTCCAAACCCAATTATTATCTACCCAGGTCCCCATATCAGAAACACGACAGTCCTTTAAAGGGTCTGCAGCATACAAGACCGGAAAAACAGAACGAAGGTCGAAATCCCCACACCAAGGGCTGTGCCAGAACAGTATAGTATCTCCTCTTCCAACCAAAGGTGTAAGCAAAGAAGAAAAAGGAGTACCGTCCTGCATGATCTTCAACTTTAACAAGTCCTTCATCCACAAAGAAAACTTGGAATCGGAACCGTCACTATCCCCTTCCAAAACTCTTCTCTGCAAGCTACCATATCTAGATTCCATAACCGTCCTCCAGATTTCATCTCCTTTGTTGAGGAACTTCCAAAGCCACTTAGCCAGTAAAGCCTTATTAAACAAGCCAACATGTTTAATACCGAGACCGTCTTCTTCTTTTGATTTGCAAATGTGATTCCACTTAACCCATGTTATTCCGCTGTTTTCTTTGAAACCTCCCCAGAGAAATCTTCTTTGAATAGCAATAATTTCCTTCACAATTTTAGAAGGAGCCCTGAAAAAAGATAAGAAGTGGATCGACAAGTTAATAAGAACAGAGTTTATAAGGGTAACTCTACCTCCTATCGACAAGTTTCTCCCAATCCACGAATTAAGACGAGCTTCAAGGCAAGCAATAACAGGTTTCCAAAACGAAAGTATCCTATGATTCCCTCCAACAACCAAACCAAGGAACTTGAACGGGAACAACCCAGATTTACAAAACAAAAAACTTTCAGCTCCAAGGAGAAAGGACGCTTCCAAACCCACACCAAAGAGACAACTCTTCCCGTAATTAATTTTTAGACCGGAAACCATTTCGAAACCCCGCAGGATAGACTTGATAGCCCACAAGTTAGAATGATTGCCGTCACTTATCAGAATCGTGTCATCCGCGAACTGAAGGAGCTCAATGGTATCAACATCATTAACACGAAACCCGAAAAACATCTCAATGTTCACAGCTCTCTTCACCAAAGTAGCTAAGGATTCCACCACTAAAGCGAAAAGATACGAAGCTAAGGGATCCCCCTGTTTTAATCCTCTGGTGGCCTCGAAATCCTCTGTTGGACTCCCGTTAATTAAAACCGAGATAAAACTAGAACAAACAGCTCCCTTAATCCACCTTAACCAGTTCGGACCAAAGTTCATTGCATCTAGAATGTTGAGCAGAAAAGACCAATCCACACAATCGTAAGCCTGTTCGAAATCTACTTTAAAAAGCAGACATTTTCTCTTCTCTCTTTTAGCCAAGTCAATAATTTCATTGGCTACAAGGACCCCATCGAGTAGATTCCTTCCTGGAACAAAAGCCGTTTGCGACGGAGAGACCAAATTATTCACTACCGAGGAAAGTCTCTTAGAAAGGACTTTAGAGATGATTTTGGAGACACAACCCACGAGCGTAATAGGCCTATAATTCTTAAAGTCAACAGGATTTTCAACCTTCGGAACCAGGGCTAGGAAGGAGGACTTAAACGCTTTTGGGAGAACTCCGGTATTACAAAAATGTTGGACTCAATTGACAATGTCACAACCCAGGAAATCCCAACCTTCTTTGATGAATTTGAAAGAAAAACCATCTGGACCAGACGATTTATTACCATCGCAATCAAATGCCGCATCCCTGATTTCTTCTTCAGTAAACAAAACATCCAAAGAAGTCCTATCTTCAGGACTCAGCCTACGCAAGTCAGACAGAACCATGGATGGGCGGAAAGACTCAGCTTTTCTGAACTTCACCTTAAAGAAATCAACAGCAGCCTGCTTAATGAGAACAGGATCGTCTACACAACCTTCGTCCGTCCCAATAGCCATTATAGAATTCAGCCTAGTCCTCTTCTTTAAAGTAGAATGAAAAAACCTTGAATTAACATCTCCCTCCTTAACCCACTTCGACCTTGATTTCTGAAAAATCATACTTTCTTTCATACGCAAATTACTCCAAACCTGCTCCTGAGCCTCCACTCTTCTCTTAAGCAACTCGTCCGAAACATTAAGATCAGAGTTGACTAACTCCATCTCCAACTCGTTAAGGTTCTCGACACATTCATCAATCTGGAGATCCCTCCACCCAAACACATTGAGGTTCCACCACTTAAGACGAGCCTTGAGGGCTTTGAATTTCTCTTTAAGGACAAACGAGGGAGAGCCTTGGATCACAGTAGATCTCCAACAATCCCTGGCAAACGAGAGGAACTCCTTATTCTCAAGCCAACAGTTGAAAAACTTAAATGGCTTGGGGCCCCAATTAATAGAAGAAGATTTAAGCCAAATCGGTCGGTGATCGGAAATGTCGCGCGCTCCAATGAGTTGGGCCTTGAAACCCCAGTCGATGATTAAAGAATCACTAACAAGAAATCTATCAATCTTGCTACAACTAGATCCGTTAGAATTAAACCACGTAAATCGATTCCCCACAGTCGGAAGATCAACCAAATCCAGCTCTTCAATAAAAGAATTGAAGTCAACAAAATTTCTGATGGAAAACGCCCCTTTTCCTTTTCTCTCATCCTTCGATCTAGTAGCATTGAAGTCTCCCCCTATTAACCATTTACCAATTGAATACTTATTTTTGAACAACAAGAGATCCGCCCACAGCTTCCTTTTATTAGCCGCTTCACAAGGGGAATAGACATTCACGACATTCACTAAAACTCCCCTCCAAGATAAAGTTGTGCACAGAAAACCTGGACCACTATAACTATATATGGGCAAGAAAAAATCCTTATTCCAAATAGTAAGCAAGCCACCTGACAGACCCGTAGCATCAGTAGCAGACCAATCAAAATTGTCGTTACCCCACGGACTCTTAACAAGGGATTCAGACATGATTTTGACTTTCGTTTCTTGAAGCATACAAATCTCAACACCTTCTTTCCTCAGAATTTGATTAATTCTACGCCTTTTGAGGGGAAGACAACACCCACGGACATTATACGAAACAACAATCATAAACACACACTAGCTACAACCTTCTTACCTTCAAAAGCCTCTTTATCTCTTGCCTCCAAAGCTTTAACAGCACCATCAAAAGATACTTCAGCACCTATTGCCTCAATACCCAAACTATTTAACGACTTCCTGATTTTGAGAGGAACATCAGAAAGTGTTTGCATGCATTTCTGATTACATCTGATGATATCAGATTCGTCGATGGAAGGGCACGAATCCGGCAACCGACAAGACGGGTCGCCTCCATCCAAGGAAGAAGGAGGAGGAAGAAACTTCAAGGATCGAGCTTTAGAGAATTTCTTAAAGGACTTGTGAGATTTCACTTTAGGAACCACATTAGCCGAAAGTAAGAGAGAAGAATAGAAAGAGGGTCTAAAAGGTATCTGAACTTTCTCGTAAAAATCTGAAACAGGTTTTTTCTTTTTGCTACCTTTTGGACCACTTAACGGCCCAACCACAGGCCCACTTTGGACGACACGAGGTAACAGGGGTGGCCCAATGTAGGAAGATAAATAAGCTTCAACATTAACTCTACACAAGGCCCCACCACTCCCAACCACTTCAAGCCCAATAGGACACGCCTCATCTCCTACAGTGTTCTGGTCAGATGCTTCCAAGTCAATGGCTTTCCCTAGACGACACGTACTCTTGGCAATAAAAGATTCACTCTGATGGGTCCCATCAAAAGGACAAACCTCCAAGTCCTTAGACTTCTTGGATAAAGTGTTAGCACACCAACTTTCAAGATTTTTGGCAGGGGAAATCCCGATCTCCAAGGAATCACGCACAAAGGATTTAGCTGAACCTGCACTACTAACCTCGTCCTCTGGCCTATCCTCAAAAGGACACCTCTTTTCATCCTTTTCACTGTCATCGTTGACACGAGTCAAGTCAACATCACGATCCTCGTCTAAAGACCAAACACTCTCCCCATCAGAAGAGCCAGAAAACAACGATCGGTCACCATCGTCTCGAGCCCCACGAACTTGCAACAAGTCCTTGGACGAAAGATACGGCTGATCCAAAGAAAAACTAACGAAGAATTATTTTCCATTGATCTCTACCTCAAGGTTCTCGTTAAGGGCAAGGACACCCTTGTGCTTAATGAGGAGTCTAGCAGCCGCATAGTGGATCTTACTTTCAGTTTCTGTATCAGCTTTGACGAATGTTCCATACTTCTTTGTCACACATCCAAAGATAATATTGTTCCACGCATAACACGGAAGTCCAACACAAATAACCCAAGAAAATCTAACCTCATCTTGAACCTCTGGCGACCAAGGGAAAATTTTATGGAATCTAACATCGCACCAGTCCTTGGCCAAAGAAGTGAACTCCAAAAGGTCTCCCTCACTTTTGCCTTCAAGGAGGCATAAACTTGCCCCCAGAGGAGTTGCTTTGATATTAAAGAAACCTGCTTCGAACAACTCCTTCTGGATAGAGAAAGTGTTCCCTGACTCGACAACCTCCCCTATCATCACTTTCTCGAAGGTGGAAAAATCTTTGACATTCACTTCCAATTTAATAACAGGTTCGGACAGTTACCGTTCTCGCCAACCACCACGTCTCTCCTCCCATTCCTAACAACATTAGCAAAGGAATCTAAACGATTTCTGAAGCCTCCCATCCCTTTATGCTGGTATCCTTTTGGAAACACATCCTCTTTCGAAGCTCCCGTAGAACGAAGAGGCTCATATTGAAACCTAGGTATGTTTGCGTGTAACTTTTTTCCTCGAAAGAAAATACTATCGAGTTTTGCAGCCATAATGCGAATATCATGAACTCTTCTGAACCGAGCGAAACCGCACCGTCTTCCCCTAACATCACGCCTCCCCGAGATGAAAACTTCCGATATCAGACCATAAACTTTAAAAACCTCGAAAAGATCCTTCGCTACAGTGTTATCCGGGAACTCCGAAATAAAGAAGGAAGTGACAACTTCCCCTGGGTCAGCTCCCTTTCCTCCGTTTTCTTTCCAGACAGAAACCCTGCCTGAAACCTGGTTTCTAACATTCTTGCCGTAAGAGACCTTCTTCCATACCATACCTAAAGGAAACTCCGAACGCTACCCTAAGACACGATAAGAGATAGACCTTCAAAATACCAAGGCCCCTAGCCCTAAGGCTAGGAGTTTAAGCCAAAAATACCAAGAAGAAACACTACTTTACCACTAGTTCACTTTGCCTTTTTATTTATATTTACGCATTAAATATAATTTAACTTGTGCATAAAATGGGGTATTCATTATAAAATTAGGGTTAATAATTTGGGGCTTATATTCCAAGAAGAAGAACAGCGCAACAGTGCATAAAATGGGGTATTCATCTTCGAGTTGTTTCCCTTCTCTTTAACTAATGTCATCTTCCTTTTTTGCGTACTCATCTTCGAGTTGTCTAATGTCATAATTGGTTTAAGCAGGATGAAAATCTGAGTCAGGAGGAAAGAGAGTGGATGGAAGAGAAGTATTTGATACATTTTTTTTATTATGATGACATTTAGCATAAAAAACATCTCATATGGGGATTGACCGCCGGGATTTTGATTAGGGATGCATCAGTTGTGTACCAACGACCACCTGCTTTCGTCGAGCAGAATCCCAAATTCAAGCTTTTGCAGGTTGTAAGCAAGGACAGTTCAATGACTTGAGTTCCATAATCAGTTAATTAAGAAGAATCATAGATAGAGAATGAAAATGAAGAGAGAAATTTTTGAGAACCTTGAAGAGAAAAAATAAAGGGGTTTTGAAATTAGGGTGTGGAAATGATAGAGGAAGAAAGAGTTGCGCTCAAAAAATAGGATTACACAGGAGCTTTTCATCTGGAGAGGAAAAAGAAAGATTTAAGAAAAACTGAAATTTAAATATATATTTCATTTGTAAATTAAATTATTAAGAGGTGAAGTGGTCTAGTGGTAAATTAGTTTCATACCAAACAATGAATCCATGGTTCGAAACTTAGCTTAAGGAAAAGTTTTCGAATTTTTTATTTTTGGATATGATGAATAGATGCCACGCGTATGTACAACTACCACGTCAGATGCCACTAGTGCAAAAATAGACGCCGTTAGTGAAAATTGGACGGAAAGGACTTAAATGATACTGTTTGAACAATTAAAGGATCAACTTGAAACTTTTTAAAGTTGAGGGACCAAAATAGACCCCGAGGTAAAGTTAAATGACCAAAAGGATTATTTTGCCTATTTTAAACAACTCTCCAATACATTATTAAAAAGTATATATTTATTTCAATAAAATATGTTTTGATTTTATGATAGTGATTAAAATTTCTTATAAAATATTTTTTGAATAAAAAACTGCGATTATAAATTTCTTATAAAACATGATTAAATTTTGAGAATCTCCTCACTTGGTATAAAAGCTTTTAATTGAAAGAAAAAAAATCATATATATGATTCTGATATTAGATATATGGTTTATTTTCACTTGCTTTCTATTTAAACTTATTTATTTAGTTCAATATTTTTTAACAGTTATTTATTTATTTCACTTGGTACAAATTTATTTATTGACATACATTTGGTAAAGTCATCGGCCTGATAGGAGTGCTAATTATATTAAATTATGTTATAATAAGTCATCGATAGTTGTGTTACACAGGATTATGCAAAAGGTATGATGGTCCGCCAGCATTGAGCATCAATATAAGTGTTGCAGAAGTGCATTGGAAAGCCAAACTTTTGTCTTTCCTCAGACAGTAGGATGCAGATTTTTCTAAAGTAAATGTCTATTCAGGGTTTCATATAGGCAGCAATCCTTTATTATAATATAGAAAAGGGATTATAGAAGTAGTTATGTATCACTTTAGTTTTCAAACCCAATTTTTTTATGATTTCCTAATATAGCTTTCTGAACATCATGTAAGAACTCTTTATCTAACTCTTTAATAATATGTAATAATATGTGGTTTAATGTATCTATAATAAAAAAAGTTTAGTTGTTCTGGAAACACCCACACTAACCCTCTTCTTAATGATGCCACCACTACTACGAAAAACCCATTTAACAACGGTTGGGAATGACATATAATGACGCGGGCGAAGGCGTTGTTATGTAGATTGTCGTTGTAAGTTCGTTGTTTCTACAACGGTCTGGAAACCGTTATTGAAAGGCAGGACGCGCGTCATATATCACAACGATTATGATAATAAACCGTTGTGATACATACACTTAGGTACTGGGTTCGAAACCCATCAGCAGCGAATTATGTAAAACATAAATTACCTATGATCTCGGTTACAATAGATAACCGTTGTTGTAAGTACCCTGAGTTTATTATATTAAATGTAGAATGCTTGTTTTCCAACACCTCACTAAATAAATATACATGGAATCAATTTGATGAAGAAGTCTATAATCTGCGAATTAAATTGTTCTTGAAAACCAACTTAAACAAACCAATGTTTTCTGATTGCTTTCGTCTCGTCGTGCATTTCACGATGTTTTACATATATATTGTGGTTTATTGATCTGACTCCTTCGATATATCGCTATCTTCGATTATAGTTAAATTTCCATAAGAACAAGACATTGGATAATCTGCCTCATCATCATCACTTATCATCATAATTTTTGTAATCGGAAGTTTTACGATTATAAGTGTTGATGGAGAGGCAGATTAACTAATAATTTGTTGTTAATGAAATTTAACTATAATGAAAGATGGCGTTGCATCTAAGGAGCCAGATCATTATTCCATAATATATATATTAAACATCGTGAGATGAACGATGAGAGAGATGCAATTCGAAAACATTGATTCATTTAAGTTGGTTTTCAAGTACAACTTAATTTGCAGATTATAAGTATCTATGTCAAATTAAATGAATGTATTTTAAGTGAAGGTTAGTGAAACAAACAATCTACATAGAATATAATAAACTCAAACAACATTCTATACTAGATCCAGATATTATAAACTCATATAATACGCTTGCTACCACCAGCAAACTTTAAGTGAGGGTTAGTGAAACAAACAATCTAAATAGAATATAATAAACTCAAACAACATTCTATGCCAGAGCCAGATATTATAAACTCATATAATACGCTTGCTACCACCAGCATCATCACCCTGTATCATCCACTTAACCTGTAAGGAAACACAGCAAACTTCAAAAATGAGCATCCTCAGTTGAAAACAAACTCTAAAACCATAATCCAATGAAGAGTAAAGAGAGGAACAGGAATAACGCACCTTTTAATGAAACTAATCGCGGAACAGGAATCAATTATGATGTTCAACTAGTTTGGGAATCAATGAAGAAGAAATATAAGGAGGAAAAAGCTTGCACAAAAGCTTCATACTTCTTATATTTCTTTTCATTGTTCTAAAACTAGATGAAGTTTGCTTACACTGTTGTTTCTTCATTTACTAACATCTTGTTCGTGAAGCTATGAAAAAAAGTATAAGGTGGATGAAGTTTCCATCATAGCTTCATGCTTCTTATATTTTTCCATAGCTAGACAAACATTATGAAGTTTCCAAAGTATGGTCTTTGTTAAGGTAGTGAAAACGAATCTGAAAAAATGAGAACAATCAACAAAAACAACATGCAACAAATGAGATAATGGGAGATATCTAACAATAGATGGAAGAAGAAGAATACCTTAATGTATGAAGCACAAGATTCACGGCTAATGGTGAAAACGAAGAGAAAAAATGGGTTCTAGGGTTTCACTTTGAAGGCAATGATGCTACTGTCAATAAGTGAAAGTTATTTCACTTATATATGGGTAAACTATTTCACAACGGTTAACAATACCAACCGTATAGATAGGTATTTATTTATTATAAATATATCACTACGGTTAACCAGAAGAACCGTAGTGATAACCTTTTTATCTGTGAATTTTAAAATAAATAAAAACCGTATAGATAGGTATTTATTTATTATAAATATATCACTACGGTTAACTAGAAGAACCGTAGTGATAACCCTTTTATTTGTGAATTTTAAAATAAATAAAAAAGAAAAGGTGCGCCTTAACGTTAAAGGAATAAAATATTTTATGGCGCTGAGGTTCGAACCGACGAAAGTTTGAGTATATCACAACGGTTGGTTCTGTAATTTTATTAGTTGCATTCCAGTCTTCATAATGTAATTCAAACATCAACAATGTAATTCACAATGCATCTGCAGTTTAAACATCAACAATGTAATTCACAATGCATCTGCAGTTTAAACATCAACAATGTAATTCAAACCCTAATTCAACTATTACATTTCATAACAAAGTAAACATTAAACATAAATGAGACAAGAAAACATAACATCTTGAGATTTCCAGAAAATATCTCTGATTTCAGTTTGTTCTTCAAATTCTTGTTCTTTTTCTTTAAATCCTCATACATAACCTTCAAATAGCCCACAGCTTCCAACTCTGACTTCATAATGCTCTCATCTTCATTTCCATCTCTTTCTCCCACGTCTTCATCCCATATGAACAAATTACATGTTTCATCGCTCCTCCAAAATGGACATCTCCAAAAAAGCCTTCATTTATTTTGTCCCTTCTTGCATTGGTACGAAACAATACGACCATCACAACCACAAAAATTTCCAGATCGAGATTTTACGGCGGAAGAAGACATAGAAACACCTTTGGATGATTTTTTCTTCAAATGCAACATTGCAACACCTTAAAGTAGAACACTTTCTTGTTGTTGTTGTCTTCTTCCCGACAATGGTGACAACGTTAGTGTTAGGGTTGTTTCGTCTTGTTTCTTTTTCAGTGGATAAATTGATATATACTTGGTGTTTAAAATACATAAAAAGAAGCTTCAGTTTGTAACAACGGTTTTAAGAAATTACCGTAGTGATATCCTTATTATTTTTTAGTTAAATATAAATAAAACCTAAAAAGGGGGCATTTAGGTCAAAGGAATAAACTATTTGAGGGCGATGAAGTTCAAACCCATGAAAGCTTGATTGTATCACCACGGTGTTCACAACAACCGTTATTATACCCTTGAAATTTCTAATTAAAATAATGTGCGCGCATCCAGTACGCACTATAACAACGGTGTATATGATGCCGTTGTAAACCTGGCGTTGTTGTTTGAGCGTTTTGTAGTAGTGCACATCATCATTTTAGTGGCAAATTTTGTCTTATAGCAATTAAATACAACCATATTTGATTCTTATTGCAACACAACCACACTAATTGCACTTCCTATACCACTTTTGGGACATTAAGTTGATGAACAGTAGCAAAAGAAACGATATTTCCGCTTTTTATGTAAAAAGTTTCAGTTTGAGTAATTGGAACAGCACCCAAGGCTACTATTGATCAGATCACACATGGGTAAAGTATGTCATTTCCAATGTCCAAAATACTTTGGTAGCAGCACTGCAGATTTCAAGTGTTATCTTCATCTCACCTTCATTTTTTTCTTTAGTAGAAAACTGGTTTGAAGCAACTCAACAAAATTCTTGCCTACAACAAATCCACACTCCTAAACCCACTAAGGAATTTCAGTATCATGCTTCTTCCCTCAAAAACCCTATCTTACGCTGTCGCTCTTTCTCCTTCCCGATCTAAGGTTAGATTTTATTTTCATTTTATTGCTTATATTTTTATTTTTATTTTCCTTACTTTTTTTTGGTTTATTTTTGGCCTTTTGTTTCATGTTATCAATCTCTCATGTTTACAAGTTTTGAATTTCTCTCCTCCTTCTTAAGGTGCAAAAATCAAAATTAACACTGATAATTTTGATTTTTTGTTGTATAGGTTTAGTAATATTTTCTAAAAGTAAATTTGTTTTTAATTCTGTATGACCTTAATAGCTTAGACGAATCTAATGTTTCACATTACAGTGAAGTTTTCAGTTGGGGCTATTGAATTTTTTTTTTCATTTGTTTTTCCTTTGGAAATGGTCTCTGATAGTAATTAGTTGCTATTGATATATTTTGATTTTACATTTTCAAGCATTAAATTTAATCAATATTAAGTTATTGTTTGAAAATATTAGATACTATATATATATATATATATATATATATATATATATATATATATATGAAGTTTTAGTGGTTGAATTGTGAAAAATTGAACAGATTTTTGTTTAGGGCAGCAGACAGGTGTGGTGGCAGGTTAGGATGACAATGGCAGGAAGTGCACAATCCGGGACGCAGTGAACAACTTGAAATGAAGATGACCAGATTCTTTCATAATTTAAGTTAAGGTCCATTTTAAAAGTTTATCTAATACTAAAAATACTCTTATCATTGAGTATCATTGTTTAGCATATTATTGTTTAGCATGAATGTATGATCTGCTTGTTGTATATTAGTCTTCTCCTCCATAATTGGATCGCAGACCCTTTTAGAGTTGTATTATTATTTTTTTTTCTTTATTTATTCAGTTTGATGACACTGGTATTCATCTGTTCCTATTACAAAATTTGTCTGTGATTCCTGTTATTTCTGCTAAAAATAAGGTATATTGTTTGAAATAGTATATAATTGTTTGAACTAAATATGAATGATATGCTGTTTTAATGGTCATGACTATTTTTTTGAAACTGCAATGTTACAAGGTGTTACTGATCATCAAACGTGTAACTACTGATTTTTTTTTTGCATGACAAGTTTTTATACATGTTTAATATACTTTTGTTTTGGCCGAGGCAGGTTGCAGGAGCTGCTATAGATGCTGGTCTTTCTCTTGCTGTTGTGGCAAGATGGCTCATACTTGACGTAGAGTTTCAAAATGTAAATGAAATAAAAAGGAAGGAAGGGTGGTAAATAAAAAGGAACAAAAGCAAAAGAAAGAATGATGAAGATATGACAATTGGTTGCGCAAAGCAGAGACTCGGGTCGGAGTCTGTGTCATATCAAACTGCCTCCATCAACATCATCATCTTTATCTTTCTCTGCGTCTAATGCATTGCCCCTCTCCTTCTCAGATTCAAATGCTTCAACCTTCTCTTCATTATCATCTGAATTCTCAATAATAATAATAATAATAATAATAATAATAATAATAATAATAATAATATTTTCTTTGTGTATATTTTTCAAAAGAATTTGTTGGATAAGTTCATTTGAATAATACAATTAATCTTATTTATTAAAATATTTTTATTAATTATAATTATTGAAATAATTTAATACAGCAAAATTTTAATAATTCGTTATTGTAGTTCTATGTAAACAGTATAAATATATATTCTTGTGCCAACCATGAAAAACACTACAACCATTTATTATTTTTTCAATAAATTGGTGTTTTGACTTTGTGTATAATAATTTAGTTCTGAATAAATTAATTATCTTTTAATTGAAATAAATGATCTAAAATATTTTAAATGATTTAATTAATTTGATTATATTTTTAAATTACCAAATCAAATAGATCAAGATAGATTATTTAATTAAAATTAATTAACATAAAATAAAAAAGTGAATATAATAAATTTTTAAATATGAAAATATTTTAGTATTGTATTATATGTATTATATCGATTCTAGAATAATTAAGTTTTTAAAAATTCAAATGAATGATTCATTTAATAAAATACTAAAATAGGCCACACCACACCTCTTATGGAGTCACCTTATCAAGCTTCTTTGTAGGGCACCTATTCAACAAATAGGCGACTGTAAAAACGGTTTCACCCTATACTTCCTTCGGCAAGTCTTTACCCTTTATCATGCTTCGAACCATGTTCATTATCGAACGATTTTTCCTCTCTGCAATACCATTCTGTTATGGCGTATAGGGCGACACAATCTTATGTAGTATCCTCTCTTCATCACAATACTTCCTAAACTCATTCGAGGTATACTCACCTCCACCATCCGTTTTGAGAATTTTGAGCTTGTGACCGCATTGTCGCTCAACCATGGAATTGAATCGTTTGAACACTTCAAATACCTCATCCTTTCTCTTGATTAGGTATATCCATAGCTTCCTACTAAAATCATCGATAAATGTGACAAAATACCTATTGCCGCCATATGAATCGACTTGCATTGGACCGCACACATTGGAATACACCACCTCAAGGTGATGTTTGGTCATATGACCAACATCCTTGCTGAAATTACTCTTATGCATCTTCCCTTACACACACTCTTCACATATCTCAATTGGAATGTTGATTCATGGCAACCCGTTTACCATACCATCCATTTGTAACTCGTTAAGATCACGAAAATTGAGATGTCCAAGAAGGTAGTGCCATAACCACTTTGCTCGACTTGTCGTTGTAGCTAAACACCTATGCTCCATCACTTTCAACTCCACTTTGAAAGTCCTATTGGCAGCCATAGGAGCCTTAAGGATCAAAACACCGTTTGCATCCACAACGCGCAAAATCTTGTCTTTCAAGCAAATTTTATAACCCCTCTCAAGCAATTGGCCAATACTCAAGAGATTACACTTAATTCCCAAAATATACAAGACATCCTTGGTCATAGAATGTCCATTCTTCTTCTTCTTAATCAAAACATCACCGACACCTTTGGCTGCAAGAGTGGTATCATCAGTAAATTTTGCTCTACTTTTTGCATCTTGATTGATTTACACAAACCAATCCTTTCTACCCGTCATATGCATTGAACGACCGGAATCCAATTAACATTCATTGCTGCTTTGAACTCCATCTTGAACCGTAATCATTACGTTTTGCTCCAAACGCGTTTCTGCAGCATTTTTCGAACTACTGCAGTTGTTGTCCCACAACTTACAGCTATTACTACTGCTTCCCAACACCTCTTTAACGCCATAATTATCCTCCGTGATCATAACCAAGAGCGTATTTTCATCATCTACCTCTTGCCTCACAACCGTAGCTTCATCGATTTGATTCTCCCTTGGTCTCACGTGACAATCTCTTGCGAATGACCAAGTTTATGAAAATTGTAACACTTCGATCTACTCTTGTCAAACTTCTTGAAGTTATTGCCTTGATCACTATCTTTGGAGCTGCTTTCACCCTTTTGCACCATCGAAGCCTTCGAATTTTGTGGATCATTTCCACCCAAATTCTGAGAGTTTTGCTTCCCTTTCGAAGCCCATTTCCTTTCAATCTTCTACTCTTCTCGTGAAGTCGAGTTTGCAAAGTAATCTCCACTTAGCTTTATCGCTTCCTCTGTCGTCCATCCTTTGTGCATGAGCCTCAAGAGAGCTTTAAAGCTCATCTTTGCTCAACATTGCAAGGTCCTTCGACTCTTCGATAGCCACTATAATGTTGTCGAATCTTGACGTTAAAGAATGCAAAATCTTTGACACAACATTCTCCTCCAAAATAGTTTCTCCGCAAGACTTGATTTGATTCACCAAACGTGTAATGCGCGTCATATAATAGTAGATCGTCTCCTTCTCTTCCATTTACGTTAACTCGAATTGCCTCTTGTGAGTTTGTAACCTCACCACCTTACCTTTAATAGCCCCGACCGACATAAGCTTTCTCCAAAATCTCCCAAGCTTGCTTCACTGACTCACAATCGCCAACTTTCTCAAAGTTGTCACCATTGACACAAGAATGAATCAAGAAGAGTGCCTTGTAATCTTTCTTCTTTTCTTCCTTGAATGCAGCCTTTTGAGCATATGTAGCTTCAGCCCCAAGTGGTGTAACTCCATTGTTGATGATCTCAAGAACTTCTTGATACCCAAACAGAACATTCATTTGCTTGTACCACTCTTCATAATTCTTCAAATCAAGAATTGGAAGGTTGGTGGGAATTATATCATTGGAAACGATACTCATTGTTGCAGCGAAAATGGATCAGAACCAGTGCTCTTGATGCCAAATGTTAGAACATAAAAAATCTATAGTGGTGATTTAATGTAGAATTGAGTTAATTTGAAGAAGATGAAGTTAAGAAATTGAGAGAAAATATATATATATATATATATATATATATATATATATATATATATATATATATATAGAGAGAGAGAGAGAGAAGAATAATTGGCCCATTTATAGTTAATGGCAATTATTCTTTTCTCTCTCTCTCTCTCTCTCTCTCTCTCTCTCTAAAATAAATGTCGAACAATTTTGATGAATTGCAATAAATTTGGAAGTAAATATTTAATAATGTTTTAATAAATATATTGATAAGAAAACAGAGAAATTACGCTAAAGTTAGTAGGACTGATATTTTATTATTCAAAAAGTTAAATAACATATTTCACAAATCCTCTAAGAAAGATAGTCCTTATAGTGTGGATATTAGGTATACTGTTAAAGAAAAAAAAACTCCTCTATTTATAAAATTTATCAACCTATTATTTTAAGCAAAATGCAAAGGTAACATGCTTGACACATTTGTTTTTTAAAATTTTTCTTAATTAATTTTAATATTTCTTGGCAAATTTTTAAACAACATCCCCGACAATGTAGACGAGTTTTGCTTTACCCTCTATAATATTTTTTTTGGATTCCCCCTATAATATATAGATTTTTTGTTTTACCATCCTAAGTGTGCAATTTGAACGTTGAATCTAGGGCATAAAACAATATTACAGGGGTAACTTTGACGCTTATAGAAAAAAAGACATAGAATTTTAACATTTCAAGGGGGGAGTCAAAGTTTTTTTACAGGGGAGTAAATCGAAACTCGCCTACATTGCAGGAGAATGTTGTTTATTTAACCCTAAATTACTTATGCATACAAACTAGTTAACTTTTTGAATCTTGGTTCTTCAAGCACATCAGCCCTGTTGTTATATAATTCAAGTTTAATGTGTTATCTTAATTACATAGGATACATGTGTATAACTACATGAATCTAGTTATATTACATAATACAAATTAATTTTCATTCTCCATATCCTCTCTAACACTCTCATTCCTTCCTCACCTAAGTGTTTTAACACTAGCAAATTATTATCTAGAGTTTCAATTAGTTCTTCTTGATCTTGATTCAAGATTTGCACGTTGTTGGTCGTGTTTCTAGGGATCGTGAATCGTATTTGCTACATAATGTCAATGGTATTCCCAATTCTCTTCCAATTCTTGACAGAAAAATTGGAATCGATGAAGTAAGTAAATGAAATCCTTGTTTGGTTTCCAAGAAATCTTTGAAGCAGTTACCAATGGCTTCCCTGAACTTGCTCAAAACGCAAATGATGCTCAAAGGATCAACCATAAGGATGCATAGAAGAAAGATTGCAAGCTTGCATATTGTATTCAATCAGTAGTGGATGCTGTGAATTTTGATATAATCTCTCATATGTTGAATTTGCAAAGGAGGCATGGGATATTCTTGTCAAGTATTATGAAGGTAGTGAGAAGGTTAAATGTGTTAAGTTATTGGAACTGCAAAGGAAGTATGAGTTACTGCATATGGGAGAAGATGAAAAGATTGCAGGTTATACCTCGAAGATGTAGAATCATGTCCATCTCATGAAAGGCTGTGGTGAAGTCCTAAATGGTTAGATTATAATTTAAAAGGTAACGAGAACCTTGACCTCTCACTTTGATCGTGTTATCATGGTCATTCAAGAATCCAACAATCTTGGAACCTTGAAACTGGAAGATTTGGTTGGTTCGTTGGAGGCACGTGAGTTTGGGATAGTTGAGAGGAAACGGGTTGAAGATTTAATACAAGCACTGCAGGCCAAAACATTGAAGAAACATGGAAGTTCTAGGTTTAAAGTAAAATGTGACAAGTCCACGGGCAAGAAATGTTGTTGGCTAGATTCTTACAAGCAAAAGAATGATGGGAGAACTTTTGAATCCTTAAAAGGAGGAGAAGGAACCTTGACTCAAAAAGAAATACTCGAGAAGAAGAGTGTGCAATGTTACAACTATGAAAAGTGGGGTCATTTGGCCAAGAACTGCGGGTATAAGAAAGACATGAAAGATTCTTCAAAAGAGAAGAATGTTAAAGGAGAAAACTTTGCACAAAAAGATTCAAATGGTTTTGAAACCATGATGTTTATGGCTGCAATTCAGATGAGCATGTCGACTCCAAGATCTAGTTCCTCGACACAGGCTGCTCAAACTACATGACTGGTTGAAAAGTTTGGTTAGCTGATTTCGATGAGTCGAAGAAGAGCAAGGTTAGGCTTGCAGATAGTAGCTCATTGCAAGAAGAAGGTACAAGAAACATATTTAGTCAAAGGAGAAATGGAGTAATAACCATGATCGAAGATGTACTCCATGTATCTGGAATGAATTGCCATTTGTTAGGTATTGGACAACTGGGCGAAAAAGATTTCTCTATGGTTATGAAAGATAGAGCTTTTAAATTATTCGACACTGAAAATAATTTGGTCTTAAAATCTCTTTTTAGAAGAATGGGACATTTAATACCATGATATATTCGACTGAGGTACAATGCCTGAAAATAGTTGTCGACCACAAGCATAGTTGGTTGTGCCACTTGAGGTTGGGCCATTTGAATTTTATATCACAAAGTCAACTCATTACTCAAGATATGGTAACTAGTATACTAATTCTTATCATTCCTGAAAAGCTCTGTGAAGGTGGCTTGGTAGGTAAGTGCCATACCCTCATTTTCACCCTATAATTTGCATTATACATTCATCATATCATATCATTAGCATAGCACTTGATCCTTGGTTCCTCTGTTAATTCGGGTTTGCATTTGTTTCATATCATCTAACCAGGACATCATGAGATGTGGTACTTGTTTGCTCTTATTTGTATTCATTTAGATGTACGAGATTGAAGTGGGAAGCTCATGGTCAAGGCAAGTTCACTATGGCATAATAGGTCTTCTTATGGTCAAGGAGTATTGAAACTTGATTCATTGATTCAAGGATGGTTTATGTGTTTATTTCCATGCCACCTTCATCAAATTCACAAGACATCATCCAATTATAAAAGTGTCTACCAAGTATTCTTTATTTGGTGTTCACATTATTATCTTTGAGCCTTTAGATTCAAGATCATAGCAAAAACCACAAGTTGGTGCATGGTTGTGTGGCCTAATGTCCAAGTATGGAATACCATTTGGTCTAAACACCGTAAATCTCTCAATTTTCATGTTTTGCATGTGTGTTTGTTAGTGAACTTGTGCTAGGGTTTTAATATGTTTTGAACTTGTTTCCTTGTGATGTTTGTTGAGATGTGTTGACATCATTTTCTAGGCATCTTATAGGTCATTCTCATCCAAGTTGATTGACTTCTAATATCATCTTGCATTCCCTAATTTTCTCATCCTTCTAACATGTTTTTTGATCCATCTTAAATGCATGTGAACTTGCATGAACTAGTTTGTTCTTTTTCTTCTATGTGTTTGCATACATGATTCACATGCCATCTCCATGATCATTCTTGCATCCTAAATATCATATCACATGTCATTTGCTTCTGGGTTTAGTGCTTGCATATGCATTGTTGCATGATCCATTTGTTTTTATTTCTCATAGTTAACACATAACTTGCTTTTGCTTGATCTGTTGGTGCATGTTTCAATTTAGGTTGACCTTTGTCTAGTACCTTAGCCTTGGTATATGTTTCATTGGCCTATACCTACTACCCTAGGAGGTTCCTTAGCCCTTAGGACCTTTCCCTTTTGGTTTAAGTCTTATTTGCTTCTTTAGTTGCCATCTTAAGGCAAACTAGCTTGTTTGATTTACTTTTCAGTACTTACATTCAACCATTGTTACTGTTTTGTACTAACCTTTTGTGCAGGGGCAGAGGTAAGGCACTTGAGGGTGTGGATAGTTATCCATGTTCATCCTCACTATTTCTTTCTCTCATTTCTCCTTTTCTTTAGACTTAGGTTGCTCTTAAACCTCTCCTTAGGGCCATCTTCGCATGATAACATTAGGATAAAATTCCCATAGTTTTTCTTTTCTTTTGAGTCTCTCTCCTTATCTCATAACACTTCTAAGATACTTAATAAGGCCAACTTGCCTTGCACACGAGCCTTAAGCATAGGAAGTGAAGATTGAGGGGTCTCCCTTCATTCTTCTAGAGTGTTGAGCATACGTCCCATTGGGGGCGACCATGCGATGCATTCGTTCCCGTGTCATAGACTTTGGTGCAATGTAAGTTATGAACTAATTCAACTCACTTCTGTCTTAAAAAATATAAAACAAATTTCAAATCATTTTTGTCCTTCGGGATTGTCAAACTTAAGGCTATTTTCAAAAAGGGCACGTTACTTTCCGTTCTGTCGCAAACAGACATCGACCCTAACTGCCAGACGCGAACTTAACGTCGCTCATAAAAAACACAAAGAACTTTGGTCCGAACTACGTTGACTCTGACTTTCCCATTGCACAAAGGGAGTACGTAGGCCTAGGACGACGATGTCCTACCGAGTCCGTCTTTGTTTTCCCCTCCCCCATTTCAGTACAGCTATAGATTTTAGGATAACTCACCCTTAGAATAAACAACAACCGTGGATCCCATCGAGTACGATGGACGTGTGGGGGTGCTAATACCTTCCCCTCGCGGAACCGACTCCCGAACCCGAGTTATGGTTGCGATGACCATTCCTTTCCCTTTTCCTTAGGTTTACGCAATGTTTCCTTTTCCTCTCTTGGGATAAATATACATTGTTGGCGACTCTGTTTCTGCGCCACTTTCGCGTTTGTACCTGGATGAAAATCCTGGGAGCAACATTAAGCACCTAACTGACCCTACACCTCTTCAACAAATTCCCACTCCCTCGAATGTTGAACGAGACAATATTCATGGAACTTGATTAGTAGCCTCCCTCTTCTCGTCAAACACAATTCTATCCCTATTCTCCAAATCCCTAATTAATCCTTCAAACAGTTCATCATCTTCTTCCCCTTCAATTCCCATCTCCTTAATAGTTTGCCAAATTCTAGTTGGAACGTCTTCAATTGATTTTTTGAATCTAGTATTTCCTTGGTTGACATAAGAATCGTTAATTTAGTCGCAACATAGTATCGAACCCCAAGAATACCTAGAATTAGTAGAAACAATATGGATAGTAGACAAGGGAGTTTTACTATTTGAGTGAATGAGTCATGAAAAATAGGAAGAAGAGAAAGGAATTTTGAGATTATCATAAATATAATTGAGTAATTTCTTTTTCCTTGATTTGGGCCCATAACACAATGGGGCCGACCCATTTGGGGAAAAGGAAATAAGGTAAGATTCATTGGAACCCATGCCCAAGACTTGAATACCACTTTGGACCCTCAAAACATTGTGTGCCCCAACGATCTAGTTATTACACCGAGCATGGTCCAATGTCAACGTAAGCCTCAGTCTCGTTTGTAGAGGATCATGGTTATCCATGATAAAAGCTTCTGAACCAACGATATAACACCTGAAACTTATGCCTACTTCAGTCCTTCCAACTTTCACCTTTTCAGCATGCAGATCTGACATGCAAAGGTTCGCCGCCCCAAATCCACAATTTATGTACCTTCTCCCAAAATGTTGATGTTTCCAATCGAATTGAGTTTACCAATGCTACAGGGTATGTCACTGTCATGATTTGATTTTAGGTAATCGCTATGAGTTAAGTCCCTATTTTCCTCATCTTCCTCTACATCAAAAGAAGCCCACACGCCATCGTCTTCATCGGAGTCCAATGACTCAGAGGTGCTATCCACAACTCCACCCTTAGGAACAACAATTCTTTTGGGCCCATGCATATCCTCCACTAATTTTACCCTGTAGATTATGTTATTAACTTCGAAGTTAAAAAATTTATTCATATTCATGGAGTATTTGGTCTTGATAAAATAACGTTATAACATCTGACTTCTCCACTTGTTTGTTTCCTTATCACAACAAACGAACTCAGCAACTAAACTCGATAGAAAGCGGAAACACTTGGGGCCCCATGTATGGCAAGACAGTCTGAAACATCTTAGGCAAGTTATCCTCTCATTATCCATGTCATTTAGAGACCAGGTGTGTATATCGAAGAATCATCTAGATACCCAGGTCATATACTCCTTAATAAATGTGTGTAAAACTTCCTCCACGGATTCTTCTAAGTGACAAAGGTTAGCCCCCAATGGAGTAACTTTGATACTGAAACACCCAAGTTCATGCAAAACTCCTTGAACATTCTATGTTAAACCAGACCTTGACACCACACAAACAAAAGCTTTGTTAAACCTAGCATGATCCTCTTGTTAAACATTGAATTGCAAATGAGAAAACTTGAGTCTATCCTCTAAAACTTCCCTCATTTTCTTCCTGATTCCAAACATCACCCTAGGTTCGTCCGTAATAGCATCCCCATGTGAGTTCAAATTGTACTTGGTCGCCTGAGCATACGAGATTCCAAGTTTTTTAGATTTCCACCCACGCTCACCAATCTTAACTCATCCCCCATTGTCTTGGCATGCCCAGGATTTCTCTGATTAAAGGCTGAATAGTCTCCAAGTTGGAATCTCAGAACATTGGCGTAAATCTTCTTCCCTTGAATGTGGATGCTATCCAACTTGGCAGCCATGACTCTTACAATCTGCACCTTTCTAAAGCGGATGAAGTCGTATCTTTTGCCCCTTTTATCTTGCTTTGATGGAATAAACACTTCGGACACTAGGCCAAACTCCTTAAACACCTCAAACATTTCTTTAGCATCAAAGCTATCTGGGAATTTCGTGAAGAAGAACAAGAATAGTGGCTCTCCTACACCAGTCCCTTTCCCTCTTCAATCAGCCCATACCCAAACCCTGTTGTTTAGTTTGTGACCTTTACAATGTCAGACCTCCACCCATTCCGACTTTTCACGGTTCACCAGACCACTTCTCATAGTAAAACACAAACAAGAGTTTGAAAAAAATACATAAAATAAATAATGCAGGCAAACACAAGAAGAATCATAATCGATACTACTGAAGTCTCTAATCCGAATATTAGGAATTTAAGTCTTACTAATATGGAAAAAATTAGATATATCTTTTCGAATTTGGAATTATGAGATTTATAGATTATATTTAAGTTTTAAAGATTAGTTCTCTTGTATTATTGTTGCATAAAAACATTAGAGAATTGATTTTCTACTCAAAAACCAACACATATACCATATTACATACACTAAATATATTTTTAAATAATTTTTTTTAATAATATTTTACTCCTTTTTTAAATTTGTGCAACACTAAAATAAGCTTATATATAAAGTGCTCGTGTATCATAGATGAAAGTTTTTTTTTAACACATTAATCATTCATAGACATGATTATAATATAACTATAATAAAAATCAAATATTTTTAAAATAAAAACTCTTTATTATAATAGTGTATATGAATTAAATTTATAAATTTTATTAAAAAAAAATCAATGAAATTCATTTTTCTCTTTAACCTTCCATTTAAGTGTACCTCCCCAAATCTTAATATTTTAGTATTAAAAATCAATATAAGTTATATAGACGTTTTCATAATAATGCTAAAGTTGACATTGAAATAAAAAATTCCATTAAGTGCTGCCTCTTTAAAGAGAGCATGTACAAAGTGTCACATAATAGTCTAGGGTGTCCCCCATTAAATGAGACACAACCACCAACCACCAAACTCAACATAACTCCAAAATCACTATATAAACCCCCCATCATCATGCCTTTTAACTCACACCTAATAGCAACAAAGCATTCATCTATTCAACCATTTAATTTCTTACAACTAATGGGTAACTTCAAGTTAGCATTTGTTATTATAATGTTCGTGGCTTTGATGTATGCACAAAATGGTGGCGCAGTTCCATGTGGCCAAATATCAAGTAACCTTGTGCCATGCTTAGGTTATGTTGTGAATGGTGGTTATGTTTCGCCGCGTTGTTGTTCTGGCATTAGAGGGTTAGTTAAGGCGGCTAGAACCACGGCTGACCGCCGTGCAACTTGTGCTTGCTTGAAGTCCGCCGCTGCTTCAATCAAGAGAATCAACGTAGGCTATGCTGCTGCACTCCCTCGCAAATGTGGGGTTAATATCCCTTACAAGATCAGTGCTTCCACCGACTGTGCTAGGTACATGTTTTAATATTTTTAGTGAAATAATATATTTATTTTTCATATTTTTTTATAATAAAATTCATTTTGACTGTAAATGATAAACAATCCACCATTAAATATTTTCAAACAAATCATATAAAAGCTGAAAAAAAATAATATGTTAATGCGAGTTTTGACTTTATTTTTAAAATATTATGTTTTGCATTTGATTTTTAAAAAATATATAATGCATTTGATGGCGCAACAAAGAAATTATTTCATGTTTGATGCAAAAAGTTGTTGCATGCATAAAGTGATAAGTATATTATTTTAAAAATCAAATGATAAGTATATTATTTTATTTTTGATTCCGAACAAAAGCAAAAAAGTTTGTCTGTTTTGTTTATATCAGTAATGATCTCGGTGTTTTTTTTATTGCAGAATTAGGTAAGGTGGAATGTTATGAAAGATGAATCTCAGACAAGAAATTATGTACTCCTATATTAGCTACTATGGATGAGAATAATAAGAGGAACTAGGTCTGCGGTTATGCCAAAGCTATTTTCCTCTCTTATTTAAGAGTATTATTAAGTTGTTAACGTAATGTTTCTTAACTTTATTAAGTTGCCAAAGCTATTTTATGTGATGTTTCATTTTGCGGTGTCTTTATGTAATGTTTCTTAACTTTAATAAGATCAATGGTTTGGTTATACATCTCTCTCTCTCTCTCTCTCTCTCTCTCTCTCTCTCTCTCTCTCTCATATTAAAATATGTAATTGCTGTAATTGACAGAGATTGCTAAAAAAATTTATATATTAATATTGTATATCAACTAAAATGAATTTTGATGATCAAGAACTTCATCTTTATTTATATCAAGATCATATTGCAAGTAAGATACTATTGCAATAAATTTTGAAGTAAATATTTAATAATGTCTAAATAAATATATTGATAAGAAAATGGGAAATTACCTCAAGTTAGTGCGACTAATATTTTATTTAGTTGTTTTGAAAAACTCACAATTGTCCTTCCTTTTAAATTTGTCATCTCTCTAAAATGTGGACAATCTTGGTTTGAAATTTTTTTACAACTAAATTATGACATTATTAAACTGAAAGTAATAGTTTATTACATTAGTTCTACTTTCTTTCAGTTATTGGTGTCTATCCAATTACTTGGTTCCACATCAACTATTTCAATTTTATTTTTTCAACTTTTCTCTTCTACCCATGTATTATTAACATCACAATTTTCGAAACCCTCTCTCTTTATTTATTTGCTTTGTATTTTTTCTTCTCCAAAATTTCTTCATCTCTTTTTCGTAAGAAATGTTTCATCTCTCTTTCTTCAAACTTCTTCTTTGAAGACAAATTTCACTATCATATCTCTTGCAAACAACATTTAAAAGCATGGATGAAATAAGATCTGTCCTTATATTATAATTATATAAAAATGATCTTTTAAATTTTTTGGAGATGCCACCAAACACTTATATTTTGATATTTTCCTCATTTTCTGGCTTAGCAGGTATTTGAAAATCAAAAGGCTTAAAATTTTTCAATGGAACGTGTGTACTCCATATGATCATTACAAATGAGTTTTCATTGAGCATTTGGCTGAACATATCTCTTTCTCCTAATGTTTTTGTATGTGATATGTTATATTGAGGTTAGTAAATGTCTTTTTCTACATAAGTAAACCCTAACATAAATTACATGGTGTTAAATTTTATACATTTGTTCGGTTAGTCGGGAAGTTGTCAAGACAATTAACTATTGAGAGGCTTTGAGAAGAGTAAGGAGGGAATGAGTTGTATCAAATACTTTATTTTCCTTTCTTATGCATTCTGCTAACGACTTAATACCAGTTTTCATTGTAAATGAAAAGCCATTGAGTTTTTAGTAAGGGTTAAAAAAATCCATTGAATCTACATTGTTGATCAACTCAAATAAAGATGATGTGATGGTTAAATTATTATTATATATATATATATATATATATATATATATATATATATATATATATTAGTGAAAGGAAAATAGGGAGAAGCACTGATAGTGTAAATTTTTTTAAAACTGTCAATCAATGACGACTATGCATCCTGCCAAGTCATATTGAAAATTTTAAACTAATTATATGACATGGCAGAATTATATATTACTATTGGATGACAGTGTAAAATATTTTTACACTGTCAATGCATAACAATTAAACCCTTAGTGAAATATGGAATCTTAACTATTATGAAAATGAAATTAATCAAATATATTCGATTTTTTCTATGAGGCATGTGATTTAAAATATTAATGTTTTATAATAGAGTAGAAGATACTTTTCCTGAATATTATTCATCTTGGAAAATATTTATTAGTTTTTAATATGGTATTAAATATCCTTTTTGGTCCTTTAACTTTACATCGGGATCCATTTTGGTCCCTCAACTTTAAAAAGTTCCAAGTTGGTCCTTTAATTCTTCAAAAAGCACCATGTTAGTCCTTTCCGTTAGGTCTGTTAGTCAAAGTCAAATATAGGATCCATTTGTCATACATGTGGCGCTGATGTGGCATATGCTCATTAAAAGGTTATCAAAAAATTTGCACACATCTAGAATCGAACCCTATTCCACTTGGTTGTTGGCACACTACTTTACCACTAGTTCACTTTGCTTTTTTATTTATATTTACGCATTAATTATAATTTAACTTGTGCATAAAATGGGGTATTCATTATAAAATTAGGGTTAATAATTTGGGGCTTCTCTTCCAAGAAGAAGAACAACGCAACAGTGCATAAAATGGGGTATTCATCTTCGAGTTGTTTCCCTTCTCTTTAACTGATGTCATCTTCCTTTTTTGCGTACTCATCTTCGAGTTGTCTAATGTCATAATTGGTTTAAGCAGGATGAAAATCGGAGTCAGAAGGAGAGAGAGTGGATGGAAGAGAAGTATTTGATACATTTTTTTTATTATGATGACATTTAGCATAAAAAACAACTCATATGGGGATTGACCGCCGGGATTTTGATTAGGGCTGCATCAGTTGTGTACCAACGGCCACCTACTTTCGTTGAGCAGAATCCCAAATTCAAGCTTTCGCAGGTTGTAAGCAAGGACAGTTCAATGACTTGAGTTCAATAATCAGTTAATTAAGCAGAATCATAGATAGAGAATGAAAATGAAGAGAGAACTTGTTGAGAACCTTAAAGAGAAAAAATAAAGGGGTTTTGAAATTAGGGTGTGGAAATGATAGAGGAAGAAAGAGTTGCGCCCAAAAAATAGGATTACACAGGAGCTTTTCATCTGGAGAGGAAAAAGAAAGATTTAAGAAAAAACTGAAATTTAAATATATATTTCATTTGTAAATTAAATTATTAAGAGGTGAAGTGGTCTAGTGGTGAATTAGTTTCATACCAAATAATGAATCCTTGGTTCAAAACTTAGCTCAAGGCAATGTTTTGGAATTTTTTATTTTTGGATATGATGAATAGATGCCACGCGTATGTACAACTGCCACGTCAGATGCCACTAGTGCAAAAATAGACGCCGTTAGTGAAAATTGGACGGAAAGGACTTAAATGATACTGTTTGAACAATTAAAGGATCAACTTGGAACTTTTTAAAGTTGAGGGACTAAAACGGACCCCGAGGTAAAGTTAAAGGACCAAAAGGATTATTTTGCGTATTTTAAACAACTCTCCAATACATTATTAAAAAGTATATATTTATTTCAATAAAATATGTTTTGATTTTATGATAGTGATTAAAATTTCTTATAAAATATATTTTGAATAAAAAACTGCGATTATAAATTCCTTATAAAACATGATTAAATTTTGAGAATCTCCTCACTTGGTATAAAAGCTTTTAATTGAAAGAAAAAAAAATCATATATATGATTCTGATATTAGATATATGGTTTATTTTCACTTGCTTTCTATTTAAACTTATTTATTTATTTCAATATTTTTTAACACTTATTTATTTATTTCAGCTGGTACAAATTTATTTATTGACATACATTTGGTAAAGTCATCGGCCTGATAGGAGTGCTAATTATATTATATTATGTTATAATAAGTCATCGATAGTTGTGTTACACAGGATTATGCAAAAGGTATGATGGTCCGCCAGCATTGAGCATTAATATAAGTGTTGCAAAAGTGCATTGGAAAGCCAAACTTTTGTCTTTCCTCAAACAGTAGGATGCAGATTTTTCTAAAGCAAATGTCTATTCATGGTTTCATATAGGCAGCAATCCTTTATTATAATATAGAAGAGGGATTATATAAGTAGTTATGTATCACTTTAGTTTTCAAACCCAATTTTTTTACGATTTCCTAATATAACTTTCTGAACATCATGTAAGAACTCTTTATCTAACTCATTAATAATATGTAATCATATGTGGTTTAATGTATCTATAATAAAAAAAAGTTTAGTTGTTCTGGAAACACCCATACTAACCCTCTTCTTAATGATGTCACCACTACTACGAAAAACCCTTTTAACAACGGTTGGGAATGACATATAATGACGCGGGCGAAGGTGTTGTTATGTAGATTATCGTTGTAAGTTCGCTGTTTCTACAACGGTCTGGAAACCGTTATTGAAAGGCAGGACGCGCGTCATATATCACAACGATTATGATAATAAACCGTTGTGATACATACACTTAGGTACTGGGTTCGAAACCCATCAGCAGCGAATTATATAAAACATAAATTACCTATGATCTCGGTTACAATAGATAACCGTTGTTTTAAGTACCCTGAGTTTATTATATTAAATGTAGATTGCTTGTTTTCCAAACACCTCTAAATAAATATCCATGGAATCAATTTGAGGAAGAAGTCTATAATCTGCAAATTAAATTGTTCTTGAAAACCAACTTAAACAAACCAATGTTTTCTGATTGCTTTCGTCTCGTCGTGCATTTCACGATGTTTTACATATATATTATGGTTTATTGATCTGACTCCTTCGATATATCGCTATCTTCGATTATAGTTAAATTTCCATAAGAACAAGACATTGGATAATCTGCCTCATCATCATCACTTATCATCATAATTTTTGTAATCGGAAGTTTTACGATTATAAGTGTTGATGGAGAGGCAGATTAACTAATAATTTGTTGTTAATGAAATTTAACTATAATGAAAGATGGCGTTGCATCTAAGGAGCCAGATCATTATTCCATAATATATATATTAAACATCGTGAGATGAACGATGAGAGAGATGCAATTCGAAAACATTGATTCATTTAAGTTGGTTTTCAAGTACAACTTAATTTGCAGATTATAAGTATCTATGTCAAATTAAATGAATGTATTTTAAGTGAAGGTTAGTGAAACAAACAATCTACATAGAATATAATAAACTCAAACAACATTCTATACTAGATCCAGATATTATAAACTCATATAATACGCTTGCTACCACCAGCAAACTTTAAGTGAGGGTTAGTGAAACAAACAATCTAAATAGAATATAATAAACTCAAACAACATTCTATGCCAGAGCCAGATATTATAAACTCATATAATACGCTTGCTACCACCAGCATCATCACCCTGTATCATCCACTTAACCTGTAAGGAAACACAGCAAACTTCAAAAATGAGCATCCTCAGTTGAAAACAAACTCTAAAACCATAATCCAATGAAGAGTAAAGAGAGGAACAGGAATAACGCACCTTTTAATGAAACTAATCGCGGAACAGGAATCAATTATGATGTTCAACTAGTTTGGGAATCAATGAAGAAGAAATATAAGGAGGAAAAAGCTTGCACAAAAGCTTCATACTTCTTATATTTCTTTTCATTGTTCTAAAACTAGATGAAGTTTGCTTACACTGTTGTTTCTTCATTTACTAACATCTTGTTCGTGAAGCTATGAAAAAAAGTATAAGGTGGATGAAGTTTCCATCATAGCTTCATGCTTCTTATATTTTTCCATAGCTAGACAAACAATATGAAGTTTCCAAAGTATGGTCTTTGTTAAGGTAGTGAAAACGAATCTGAAAAAATGAGAACAATCAACAAAAACAACATGCAACAAATGAGATAATGGGAGATATCTAACAATAGATGGAAGAAGAAGAATACCTTAATGTATGAAGCACAAGATTCACGGCTAATGGTGAAAACGAAGAGAAAAAATGGGTTCTAGGGTTTCACTTTGAAGGCAATGATGCTACTGTCAATAAGTGAAAGTTATTTCACTTATATATGGGTAAACTATTTCACAACGGTTAACAATACCAACCGTATAGATAGGTATTTATTTATTATAAATATATCACTACGGTTAACCAGAAGAACCGTAGTGATAACCTTTTTATCTGTGAATTTTAAAATAAATAAAAATCGTATAGATAGGTATTTATTTATTATAAATATATCACTACGGTTAACTAGAAGAACCGTAGTGATAACCCTTTTATTTGTGAATTTTAAAATAAATAAAAAAGAAAAGGTGCGCCTTAACGTTAAAGGAATAAAATATTTTATGGCGCTGAGGTTCGAACCGACGAAAGTTTGAGTATATCACAACGGTTGGTTCTGTAATTTTATTAGTTGCATTCCAGTCTTCATAATGTAATTCAAAGATCAACATTGTAATTCACAATGCATCTGCAGTTTAAACATCAACAATGTAATTCAAACCCTAATTCAACTATTACATTTCATAACAAAGTAAACATTAAACATAAAGGACACAAGAAAACATAACATCTTGAGATTTCCAGAAAATATCTCTGATTTCAGTTTGTTCTTCAAATTCTTGTTCTTTTTCTTTAAATCCTCATACATAACCTTCAAATAGCCCACAACTTCCAACTCTGACTTCATAATGCTCTCATCTTCATTTCCATCTCTTTCTCCCACGTCTTCATCCCATATGAACAAATTACATGTTTCATCGCTCCTCCAAAATGGACATCTCCAAAAAAGCCTTTATTTATTTTGTCCCTTCTTGCATTGGTACGAAACAATACGACCATCACAACCACAAAAATTTCCAGATCGAGATTTTACGGCGGAAGAAGACATAGAAACACCTTTGGATGATTTTGTCTTCAAATGCAACATTGCAACACCTTAAAGTAGAACACTTTCTTGTTGTTGTTGTCTTCTTCCCGACAATGGTGACGGCGTTGGTGTTAGGGTTGTTTCGTCTTGTTTCTTTTTTCAGTGGATAAATTGATATATACTTGGTGTTTAAAATACATAAAAAGAAGCTTCCGTTTGTAACAACAGTTTTAAGAAATAACGGTAGTGATATCGTTATTATTTTTTAGTTAAATATAAATAAAACCTAAAAAGGGGGCATTTAGGTCAAAGGAATAAACTATTTGAGGGCGATGAGGTTCAAACCCATGAAAGCTTGATTGTATCACCACGGTGTTCACAACAACCGTTATTATACCCTTGAAATTTCTAATTAAAATAATGTGCGCGCATCCGCTACGCACTATAACAACGGTGTATAGGATGCCGTTGTAAACCTAGCGTTGTTGTTTGGGCGTTTTTTAGTAGTGCACATCACCATTTTAGTGGCAAATTTTGTCTTATAGCAATTAAATACAACCATATTTGATTCTTATTGCAACACAACCACACTAATTGCACTTCCTATACCTCTTTTGGGACATTAAGTTGATGAAAAGTAGCAAAAGAAACGATATTTCTGCTTTTTATGTAAAAAGTTTCAGTTTGAGTAATTGGAACAGCACCCAAGGCTGCTATTGATCATATCACACATGGGTAAAGTATGTCATTTCCAATGTCCAAAATACTTTGGTAGCAGCACGGCAGATTACAAGTGTTATCTTCATCTCACCTTCATTTTTTTCTTTAGTAGAAAACTGGTTTGAAGCAACTCAACAAAATTCTTACCTGCTACAAATCCACACTCCTAAACCCACTAAGGAATTTCAGTATCATGCTTCTTCCCTCAAAAACCCTATCTCACGCTGTCGCTCTTTCTCCTTCCCGATCTAAGGTTAGATTTTCTTTTCATTTTATTGCTTATATTTTTATTTTTATTTTCCTTACTTTTTTTTGGTTTATTTTTGGCGGTTATCAATCTCTCATGTTTACAAGTTTTGAATTTCTCTCCTCCTTCTTAAGGTGCAAAAATCAAAATTAACACTGATAATTTTGATTTTTTGTTGTATAGGTTTAATAATATTTTCTAAAAGTAAATTTGTTTTTGATTCTGTATGACCTTAATAGCTTAGACGAATCTAATGTTTCACATTACAGTGAAGTTTTCAGTTGGGGCTATTGAATTTTTTTTTCATTTGTTTTTCCTTTGGAAATGGTGTCTGATAGTAATTAGTTGCTATTGATATATTTTGATTTTACATTTTCAAGCATTAAATTTAATCAATATATATATATATATATATATATATATATATATATATATATGAAGTTTTAGTGGTTGAATTGTGAAAAATTGAACAGATTTTTGTTTAGGGCAGCAGACAGGTGTGGTGGCAGGTTAGGATGACAATGGCAGGAAGTGCACAATCCGGGACGCAGTGAACAACTTGAAATGAAGATGACCAGATTCTTTCATAATTTAAGTTAGGGTCCATTTTAAAAGTTTATCTAATACTAAAAATACTCTTATCATTGAGTATCATTGTTTAGCATATTATTGTTTAGCATGAATGTATGATCTGCTTGTTGTATATTAGTCTTCTCCACCATAATTGGATCGCAGACCCTTTTAGAGTTGTATTATTATTTTTTTTCTTTATTTATTCAGTTTGATGACACTGGTATTCATCTGTTCCTATTACAAAATTTGTCTGTGATTCCTGTTATTTCTGCTAAAAATAAGGTATATTGTTTGAAATAGTATATAATTGTTTGAACTAAATATGAATGATATGCTGTTTTAATGGTCATGACTATTTTTTTGAAACTGCAATGTTACAAGGTGTTACTGATCATCAAACGTGTAACTACTGATTTTTTTTTGCATGACAAGTTTTTATACATGTTTAATATACTTTTGTTTTGGCCGAGGCAGGTTGCAGGAGCTGCTATAGATGCTGGTCTTTCTCTTGCTGTTGTGGCAAGATGGCTCATACATGACGTAGAGTTTCAAAATGTAAATGAAATAAAAAGGAAGGAAGGATGGTAAATAAAAAGGAAGAAAAGCAAAAGAAAGAATGATGAAGATATGACAATTGGTTGCACAAAGCAGAGACTTAGGTCGGAGTCTGTGTCATATCAAACTGCCTCCATCAACATCATCATCTTTATCTTTCTCTGCGTCTAATGCATTGCCCCTCTCCTTCTCAGATCAAATGCTTCAACCTTTTCTTCATTATCATCTGAATTCTCAATAATAATACTAATAATAATAATAATAATAATAATAATAATAATAATAATATTTTCTTTGTGTATATTTTTCAAAAGAATTTGTTAGATAAGTTCATTTGAATAATAAAATTAATCTTATTTATTAAAATATTTTTATTAATTATAATTATTGAAATAATTTAATAAAGCAAAATTTTAATAATTCGTTATTGTAGTTCTATGTAAACAGTATAAATATATATATTCTTGTGCCAACCATGAAAAACACTACAACCATTTATTATTTTTTCAATAAATTGGTGTTTTGACTTTGTGTATAATAATTTAGTTCTGAATAAATTAATTATCTTTTAATTGAAATAAATGATCTAAAATATTTTAAATGATTCAATTAATTTGATTATATTTTTAAATTACCAAATCAAATAGATCAAGATAGATTATTTAATTAAAATTAATTAACATAAAATAAAAAAGTGAATATAATAAATTTTTAAATATGAAAATATTTTAGTATTGTATTATATCAATTTTTGTATGGTAACATGTATTATATCGATTCTAAAATAATTAAGTTTTTAAAAATTCAAATGAATGATTCATTTAATAAAATACTAAAATAGGCCACACCACACCTCTTATGGAGTCACCTTATCAAGCTTCTTTGTAGGGCACCTATTCAACAAATAGGCGGCTGTAGAAACGGTTTCACCCTATACTTCCTTCGGCAAGTCTTTACCCTTTATCATGCTTCAAACCATGTTCATTATCGAACGATTTTTCCTCTCTGCAATACCATTCTGTTATGGCGTATAGGGCGACACAATCTTACGTAGTATCCCCTCTTCATCACAATACTTCCTAAACTTATTCGAGGTATACTCACCTCCACCATCCGTTTTGAAAATTTCGAGCTTGTGACCGCATTGTCGCTCAACCATGGAATTGAATCGTTTGAACACTTCAAATACCTCATCCTTTCTCTTGATTAGGTATATCCATAGCTTCCTACTAAAATCATCGATAAATGTGACAAAATACCTATTGCCACCATATGAATCGACTTGCATTGGACCGCACACATTGGAATACACCACCTCAAGGTGATGTTTGGTCCTATGACCAACATCCTTGCTGAAATTACTCTTATGCATCTTCCCTTGCACACACTCTTCACATATCTCAGCTGGAATGTTGATTCATGGCAACCCGGTTACCATACCATCCATTTGTAACTCGTTAAGATCACGAAAATTGAGATGTCCAAGAAGGTAGTGCCATAACCACTTTTCTCGACTTGCCGTTGTAGCTAAACACCTATGCTCCATCACTTTCAAATCCACTTTGAAAGTCCTATTGGCAGCTATAGGAGCCTTAAGGATCAAAACACCGTTTGCATCCACAACGCGCAAAATCTTGTCTTCCAAGCGAATTTTATAACCCCTCTCAAGCAATTGGCCAATACTCAAGAGATTACACTTAATTCCCAAAATATACAAGACATCCTTGGTCATAGAATGTCCATTCTTCTTCTTCTTAATCAAAACATCACCGACACCTTTGGCTGCAAGAGTGGTATCATCAGTAAATTTTGCTCTACTTTTTGCATCTTGATTGATTTACACAAACCAATCCTTTCAACCCGTCATATGCATTGAACGACTGGAATCCAATTAACATTCATTGCTGCTTTGAACTCTATCTTGAACCGTAATCATTACGTTTTGCTCCAAACGCGTTTCTGCAGCATTTTTCGAACTACTGCAGTTGTTGTCCCACAACTTACAGCTATTACTACTGCTTCCCAACACCTCTTTAACGCCATAATTATCCTCCGTGATCATAACCAAGAGCGTATTTTCATCATCTACCTCTTGCCTCACAACCGTAGCTTCATCGATTTGATTCTCCCTTGGTCTCACGTGACAATCTCTTGCGAATGACCAAGTTTATGAAAATTGTAACACTTCGATCTACTCTTGTCAAACTTCTTGAAGTTATTGCCTTGATCACTATCTTTGGAACTGCTTTCACTAGTACAAAAAGAGGAATTTACACTCGTTTTTTATATAATTTACACCCGTTATTAGAGGGTGTAAATTGAAAGGGTGAGAAATGTATGATGAATTTACACCCGTTTTAAAATGGGTGTAAATAGATGGTATATTACACTCTTTTTTTTTAGAGAAAACAGATGTAAATTATTGAACATATACATTTAAATCAAAATAATTTACACCCTATTTGATAAAAATTGGGTGTAAAATGAATAATGCTTACTCAAAATGTCAACACATTCACACCCTATTTTTTATAAATAGGGTTTAAAAATATAGTATATTACTTCCTACTTTAGTTATAACAGATGTAAAATATTTAATAATTATATTATATTTTATTTTATTTATACCCTATTTCATTCGACCAAATATTTTTTTATACCGGTGGACATTCAGTGACAAATAAAATGACAAATATCACGTTCAAACATAACTCAAAAACAGACAATAACCAGGATAAAAAACTCTAATTTTTAAGTTTAATTCAAAAAACAAAATAGAAAATTTTCAATCAAATATCTTTCTAAAACAACCAGAGGAAATCTTTCAGAAGTACCTAAATGTAAGGAATAAAAATAGCAGCAAAATAGAACAATGAATTATTATGAGTAAAAGATTGAACTAAAAACTCTATCATCAATGAATGTTAAATACAAGTCTTCATTGACATAATACATAATAAACAAAATACATATAGATAACAACACAAGGTCATTTTTTCTAATACAACCGAATTCAGTTCCCTTTTCTTAATAATATCCATGAATTTCGAAACATGCTCCCTGAATCTGAGACCCCTGTCACTCTCCCTCAAACACTCTCCCAAGTGGTTGTACAATTACTTAAATATATGGTGTTATATTGAGAAACCCAAAAATGGATGAGATTCTAGAAATCACGACGGATCAAGGCTTCTCGAGTGTTTATTGATGTGGCACCATGAATCGAAGGTTGCAATCATAGTGCTTCTTGAACGGAGACATTGATCTTTAAACCAGATCTTCAATTAGTGTCGATCTTGAGTCGGCGTTGGTTATCTCCAACACGGAACCAACGTGGTGGACCTAGGTGGTACCTTCATGGTCAGAACTCCAACGCCTAAGTTAGTTAGGATTCAAACTAACTGTGTGAATTAGGATTAGAGATTGTGTACCTGGAAACATTTTAGAATATGAATAAGAAAATACAAACAAATACACAAGTGCACAATTTGTAATAGAAAATCTAGAGCATTACAATATAAACTAGAGCAACACATGTTATATTAGTAACCAATCCATGATGCATATAGAACATAACGCAAAAGTAGTTAAAAAAAAGCTATCAAACAGTAAAAAAGAAGTGTCGAAGCGTGTTGATGTTAAATCAAGTTATCCATGGCTACTTCTAATATATATATATATATATATATATATATATATATATATATATATATATATATATATATATATATATATTATATATATATATATATATATATATATATATATATATATAAGTATACCCATACATCAAACACCAAATAAATCATGAATCGGAACTGTCTAAAAAAATAAAGAAAATATACCCATATACAATAAATTATAATTTATGCTATTTGTAAATGAAAAGAAGCATAGAAGTATTCACAAGTGATAAAATTCAGTAGATAAATAAGAAGGAAGCAGAAGCATTATTGATTAAACTGAAGGCAGAATAAACAAAGTATATATGGTTTTCCATGTGAAAAGGAAAGTAAAATATGCTTTAGTAATTTCATGCATGTAGTCTTCGGAGACACATAAATATAGAACCTTCTCCAAAAAAAAAACTACAAATTAGATAATAAAAATAATTTAATATAAAGTTTACAAATATAAACTAACTAAATTAAATATAGTTGATATTTGAAGAAGCAGGCAAATTGTTGATTAAGTCTCTAAAAAAGACATGTAAAAGAAGAAGAAAATGAAATGTATTTTGATATTGAATTGATGGTACAAATATGAGGACTTAGGAACAATTATATTCATCTTAAATAATTTTTAACATATATAGAAATTCACCAAAAGATGATATAAACCTGGCTTTAACAAGCTAAGTGATTTAAGGAATATTAGTAACATTTCTAATTTCCCTCTGCATTTTAAGGACAACCTGTATAATTCAATGTCAAATTAGCATTGTCACATGTGAATAGTTTGCTTTGGTTTATCTTCTACATTGAAATATCATTAGAAAAGGATCACGACTCAAGCGACTTGAAAAGTTTATATTACCCTCATTAATTTTCATCATGAATAGATCCATATAGAGAACCAACACCACTAGCATTATCAGAGCATAAATCAACACCACTGCTAATAACATTATAGTTAAAGAAACATGGTGCTTTATTTTTCTTAGAAAATGTTATTCATACCAAACTGTTTCTGACTGAGTTAGGTTTACTAGCAACACCCTTTTGATAAGTATTGAGACAATTACATTGATGCAAGGTAGGTAGATGTCTCACTACATTCAGTAGAAGTTATCTTATATTGGGGGCTTGAGTTACAAGTATAAGGCTTACTTGCACTTTTGAGGAGCTTAGCCCAGATTTCTTTGGATAACCACTGCACATTAATAAGTTTGAAAAAGAAGTTGGATGACTTTGGTGAAGACATGTGCGTGACCTCCAAAGTTCAACTCGGATTTTTAGATATCTTCTATATTCTCAAACAGATATCATGGAGATGGCTCAGAAGGTAAGGTGATGTTTCTCGATGATGAAACTGGCGTATGTGCTTCTTTAGGCTTGTGGTCATAGAGGGACTCACATGGCTTGCTACATTTGATTATGTTAATAACTTGTTAAAAACTCACCAAATAAAAATAAAGAAAATGATGATAAACCAACATGCACTCACAGTATGCAATCAACAATCAAATATAACTATTTTCATACCTTCCAGATACATACTTTTAGGAATTCTTTTAAAAATTAAAGCGGTTGCACATACAGCTCTGCAGCTCTAGATGTATACTTTGCCTTTACTTTACAACCGTCGTTCTAACCATGTTGTCTAAAGAAAACAAATGATATACTGTTTCCTCCAAAGCTCATCATTTTAAGTTGCTATGAGTCCATGAATCTATGTTTGTAGATCTACATATAAAAATATATAGTATGTATAAATCATTATTTCTTTCTCACTTCTATTCTATTACAGTACATCACTACTTTCTCCCTTCTAATTGTAATTGTAATGAAATTGAACCTGAAATAAAAGCCTTCTAGAACTCTAGAAAAATTCAAGCCAATGAGAGGAAATACCGTATCCTGCTACTAGATTATACACTCTTTCGTTCTTCCCTGTTTTGCCTTTCCACCACTTGTAAAAGTTCAGGAGATGATCAATTGGGCATGTCCCCTCCAACCCTACACAATACTATTTTGAACTTGGCAATGTTGCGCAACTCTAAAACTAATTATAGGGTTTCGAATGGAAATTTGGGGAAAATCAAACTAGAGATAAAGTGAGGAGAACTTACTAAGAAAGAAGAAAATGAACGAAAAACAAAACACGTTTTGGCTTGCAGCTTGATAAATGAGAGCTTTCTCTTTTCAACATATGATCCATCTATGCGTTTTCACCACCCACTACAAGGATAAGAAAGAAAGATTTGAAAATGAAAAACTGGTGATGAAGAGAAATGAAGGGGATGCTGAACCAGTTGACGGCGAGTTGTGTTCTAGGGTTTTCAAGTTGAGAGCCAAAGAGAAAAACACGAGTAGGTGAAAGAAAAAAAAAGTTATTTTAATATAATTTTTTGATTCTAAATTAAAAATAATAAGATTAAACACGTGTTAGTCAATATTCACTTAAAAGTTTACACATCAATTATTCACTTAATTAAAGAGTAAACACGTGTTAGTCAATATTCACTTAAAAATTTACATCGATTATTTACTTAATTAATCATTAGGATTAATATTTTGTTTTATAAAATTAAAATTTATTTTCAGTCCATCTAAATTTACACCTGTTTTAAAATTAACGGGAGTAATAGAGATTTGATTATTATAATATTTTTAATTCACACCCGTTTTTAAAAAATAGGATGTCTAATGTCACGTGCTAATACTTAAAATAGAACTTTATTTACAAAATTATCATCGTATTTCTTATTTACACCCTTTTTTAGTATAAGGGTGTAAATTTTAAAATTATATTCTTCTTTTTGCACTAGTGTTTCACCCTTTTGCACCATCGAAGCCTTCGAATTTTGTGGATCATTTCCACCCAAATTCTGAGAGTTTTGCTTCCCTTTCGAAGCCCATTTCCTTTCGATCTTCTTCTCTTCTCGTGAAGCCGAGCTTGCAAAGTAATCTCCATTTTAGCTTTATCGCTTCCTCTGTCGTCCATCCTTTGTGCATGAGCCTTAAGAGAGCTTTAAAGCTCATCTTTGCTCAACATTGCAAGGTACTTCGACTCTTCGATAGCCACTACAATGTTGTCGAATCTTGGCGTTAAAGAATGCAAAATCTTTGACACAACATACTCCTCCAAAATAGTTTCTCCGCAAGACTTGATTTGATTCACCAAACGTGTAATGCGCGTCATATAATAGTAGATCGTCTCCTTCTCTTCCATTTACGTTAACTCGAATTGCCTCTTGTGAGTTTGTAACCTCACCACCTTACCTTTAATAACCCCGACCGACATAAGCTTTCTCCAAAATCTGCCAAGCTTGCTTCACTGACTCGCAATCCGCCAACTTTCTCAAAGTTGTCACCATTGACACAAGAATGAATCAAGAAGAGTGCCTTGTAATCTTTCTTCTTTTCTTCCTTGAATGCAG